>CM060941.1:133553793-134148793 GCA_030765085.1 Allium cepa | reverse complement strand
TCGAATATATAGATTTAATTGGATAATTAAATCGATAGTTTAATATTTGAAATTCCAGAAATAATTGGAAAATTGGATTTAATGTGATTAAAAATGGTTTATAAAGTTATATTAAATCATATTGGAGTTAGAACAATGTTTGTGAACTTTTAAAATTCAATTAAAAGTTAATTTGTGAAAATTGAATATTTTAATACTTAACCGACTAGTGAAAATAGTCATTTTTCAAACAGTCTCGGATTTCGACGAAACCAGTTTCATCGGATCCTTAATACTATATTAATATTATATTATTGTATGGTTTTAAATTTCGTGTCAATCGGATTTACGGTTTGTCCGGGGCAAGCCAAAACGCATAGAAATTGGTTTAATCGATTTAATTTAAATTTGATCGTTTATTTCCGTAACTCGCACAGATGATTGGATTGGCTCTCGAAACCTATTCCATTGTGTCCGGAACGCGGGGTAAACCCTAGAAACGCCAGTCACCACGCGAGATTTGGAGTTCGGAAAATACGATGAATAGTGTTTTCGTTGAAATTTCTATAAAACACCCCCCTTTATCTTCATTTTGCAAAACAATTCAAACCTTAGGGTTTTAAGCAGCGGCCGCCACTAGAGAAAATCAATGGCCGAAAGTTCATTATCTTCTTCCCTCATTTTCTTCAAATCCAACGACATTTATGAAAAACCATCAACATGAAAGTCGAAGAGCACGTCAAGCTCTACGAATCCAACGGTGATGATTGAAGATGGAGCGGTAGATCATCGACAATTGGAGCTGGAAGGCGTCGGATTCGAGCACGTCGTTCGAGACCAGATGACGACCGAGTTGGACCGAATTGTAGCCGAAGGTGGCTCGCGCGTAGGGCTTCAATGTGGCGTAGGCCGATCGTCTTCAAAGTCGACATGGAGGGCTTGAAAATTCAAGCAAGGGGGGCGGCATGGGTTTGTTCGTGCGTTCATCACCTGGAGTGTTTACGTAAGAAAAGAGAAGGGAAGGGGCATGGCCCAGATTCTACAGAACAGGAATCAACGGCTGTGATGGTTCTAGGTTATAAATTTAATAAGAACTTGTAAATGTTAATTTATTTAAAACGTATAAACATTGTAATAGCGTAACTTTTTGATACGAGGTCAAAAATTCACGAAACAAGTTGCATTGCAATCGTATGGACGAGCACTACGCAATGGAGCTGGTTTGGAGTCGTTTGGAGCTAGTGATAATTTCGGGCAAAATTAAACGCGTGTTTAATTTTATTCGAAATAAAACGCTACAACTGTTATCGGAAACTCAATGTGAGAACTTCTCACTCAATCGAATTGTTCAATTTAAATTTTAAATAGTTAGATTTTAAAATTGCTTGATTGTGTGATTGGATGACAGTTATTATCTGTTGTATTGAAATAGACCCTATACGCCGTATATTAAGCGGATGTTATTTATTAAACACATATACCGCGATAATTCCAACTTGAATGGAATTGGAATATATATGTATTTGGAGTTGATTTTCAGCATTGTATAGAGGATGAGACCCTATTGCGCCGCATAATAGCGGATAATATTTTATAAATCCCATATACCGCGATATTCCATCTTGAAGCGGAATTGGTATTATGCTAACATCTTTGGATGCAGGGAAACAGGTTGGAGGGATCCAACTGGATTCCTCAAATAATTGAATTTGTTTCAATGTTGTGTGTTGATCTATTTATAATCTGCGTGATTATCTTTATGATTGAAATCGTTAAAAGCTAAAATTTAGCCGAATATATTTTTGGTATCATTAGATGCCGAAAATAAACAAAATTGGATTTTTTGAAAAATTTAAGTTGAGAATTCATAATAAAATTTAATTTTGAAATTGATTCATTTTAAATAAATAAACGTTTAATTTTTATGTTATAAAAATTATGATTTTTGTGAAATATAACCGAAATGTGATTTTTGAAATAAGTAGTTGATTAATTTATAAAAGGGTTTAAATTGGAATTTTTGAATTATTATAAATGATTTATATAAAAGATTTATAAAATTGATATTTATAAATTAAAATATTGGAATTATAGAACGAGTTTTAATAAGTATTAAAATGAAGTAAAAATGGATTTCACAAGTGGATGAAATCTATAGATTTTATAAATTGTGAAGTTATAAAATGAATAAATTTTGTAAATAAAAGATTTATATGTAATTGACTTATAAACTGGATTTTGGCGTGTGAATGGAATATGGATAGAATTTGTTAATAAAGTGATTTTATAAGTTGAAGTTGTTATAAAGTATAAATGGAATTTATAAACTTTGTTTTATAAATCCAAAATCGACTTATTTTGATAAGTTTAATTATTATAGCTTATTAAAGGAAATATATCCACGATTTTGGACAGTGAATAATCCTTTAAATAAAATATGTAGAAATGATGAATTTGGTAAATAAAGTATATTCACGATTTTGGACAGTGAATAGTATAGTAAAGAAATGTTTTGGGAAAGTGATATTTTAAATAGAATTTAAAACGATTCAAAGATGTTTCAAAATGTATTAAGTATCGAAACCGTAGGTTTCAACATTCATTATTGAAATAGACGTTTCGAGAAATAAAAAGAAATAGTGGACTATAACACTGTTGATATAATAAATGATTTTCGAAAGGAAATGTTTTATATAGTATTGGGATTTATATATCTATCTTAATTTCGAATCCCTATACTAGTGATTTTGGGTTTTCATAACGATGTTTTACGCAACATTCATTTTGACTCAAATAAATGTGTTTAAGAGAAGCTTTCCTTAAAGAATAAAATGTATACTTAATTTGGATTTAAGTATATTGAATATTTTTTCAAATGTTGAAAATAAATGGATTTGTGAATTACTTAAGTATGGGAATGTTTTCCAATATGAAGTGAATGTTTTGAGGTTATATCTTTTAAAGATAAATAGAAAGTGAATAATTGAAATCGATTTGAAAACCGTATATTCAGTGGATATCTGAAAATTTAAATTCACCATGGAATATATAAAGGAAAGGGAGATTTGTTTAAAAATAAACATTGATTTATTTTTGAAGTGTGGAAATAAATTTACGAATTTGGGACGTAAATTTAAAGTAAATCGGTAAGGATTTATTTGATTGGTTTAAATGAACCATTTTGAAATGAAAGTTTTTAATATGAAAATTGATTTGAAATTTGTTTTCAAATGGTTGAAGTGTGGAACTTATATCTTGTAAAGATATTTTTGAAAATAAATAATTTGGGAAATTATTTGAAATCGGGTGATGTTGTCAATATTGATTGATAGTTAAATAACCGACTATCAATATTGACCCTTAAATGGCTATTTGTTGTGAATTGGTTGAAATTGAATGCTACACTTATTTTTAAATTATTGCACTCGTTATTCGGATTACCCATTCCGAATAGTGATACGACGTAATGGATAGCATTGAAGATCGGTGTTGAAGACCGGGTATTTGTGAAAACGATAGGATGACCTATCGATTGTCTCTGCACCGTTAGCTACGGTATGGAGATTTCCTTTGTGATGGGAAATTCGATCGGGATTATGAATACCCGGATTGCAAGGACTTCTTTTGAAGTGCCTTCGGTTCTGTTCGAACCCGGAACAGACTTGTATGGTTACATGTATGACATTACATTTTGAGATATAAAGCAGATTTCTTTTAAATACATCTCTGTTGGTGGTGGAGAATTTATTCTCTTAGCTTAACACCCTTCTCTGAGACGTACGAGCTCAGAGGTTATGTAGTTGAAGATTATCAGCGATATATTCCCAATTTGGTAATGTGGCATGCTGAGTGTTGTTGTGTGATGATTATTTATTGATCATTTGTTGATCAAAGTGTGGCATTATGAAAAAGCGTAGCTTTGTGGATGAGACTTCGTCAGACCTCATACCCCGGAAATGGTCAAAACGGGAATATGTGGCAAGGTTATGAGGGTCGAGCCCTTTAGGATATGTCATTTCCTTCTGGAAAAGGGTGGTGTCAGGTATGGAGCCCTGATGCTTAATCTATGTGGTTGCTCCAATCTCATTTTCTGTGTGGTTGTTGCTTTGTGATCGAGGGCCCTCGGATAAAGATCCCAAAGGACCGGGGGGTGGCATATTCGTGTAGTAGTTCCTGTTTTAATGGATATAAAGGAATAAAGATGGAAATAATTCAAAGTGAAGATCATGGAGGACCCCACCTACCCACCTACCTTAATGTACAAATTAAAGGCTAATGCACATGCTTTGGAGTTAATGGTTTCATGTACACTTAATGGGAGATTAAGACATGTTAATGATTACTTGGCCTCCACACTTCTTAAGGGGAATTTTGGGAATTCCCTAAAAAGTGAATTAGGGTTTTAAAACTTGTATATATACCCCATATGTTTCATGTAAACATCTCCTCTCTCCTCTCTTACTTAGTCTCTCTTTAGTTAGTTTTAGGCTGAAAATAAAACCAAGCTCTCTTCTTTCTTTTCATGGCTGCTTAGCCATTTCTCTTTTATGTAATTTTTTTTATGCAACTTCAATACATGTTCTTTTTCTTTTCATGCTTATTTACTTTCATGTTGTAGTGTAGATTTATTTTATCTTGCTTTCTTTTTCTTTTTCCTTTTCTTTTTCTCTCATGTTGAAAGCTACATTTGTTCATATGATAACAAATATGAGAGGCTAAACCCCTTTAATTTAGGGGTAATGAATCTCTCAAATCATGTAGCTTCAACTTAATTTGATGTTTATGCTCCCTTTTTGTGCTTAATGAGAATGATTGAAGTGGTTTAATGATGTTGTTTAGCTTTGAATTTGATAGTCTATGTTGTTCATAACAAATAGGCTATGCTTAAACAATCAAAACACAAATTGCATCTTCATTTACATATGATTATGGCAAAGAAGTGATTGTTGAAATTAAAATTTGATGGCTTATATTTCTAATTAATAGTTAATAGGCCATGCTTAAAATAGATTTTGCTTTCAACTTTGTTGTCATATTTTATGAGATTTAAAAGTGTATTAGTGGTTGTGTTATAGTTTGATGGTTTATATTGAGCTAATTAATAGCACAAATATACCATACTTATGATAAACACATCAACTAATTCACTAATGACAAGAAAAGAGAGATCATAACTTCATTTTGCTGATTTATATGATCTAGAGAGTGGAAATTGCCTCTAAATTGTCTTAACACTCATATTTTTATCAATTTTCTTTTACTTGTTTTTCTTCTTTTCTAGTTTAACATTCTCTTCAACCTTGGTTTAATTTGATTGAATAGATTTTTAAAATCATCAATTCCCTACGGATCGACCCGTACTCGCCACGTGCTACATTCGTACACCGTGCGCTTGCGGTTATTTTTAATTTCAATTCGTTCGACGGCTTTCTAAACCGATAGAAAATCCATCGACGAACATGATAATTTCGGGTAAAATTAAATGCGTGTTTAATTTTATTCGAAATAAAACGCTACAATTGTTATCGAAAACTCAAGGTGAGAACTTCTCACTCAATCGAATTGTTTCGATTTAAATTTTAAATAGTTAGATTTAAAATTGCTTGATTGTGTGATTGGATGATAGTTATTATCTGTTGTATTGAAATAGACCCTATACACCGTATATTAAGCGGATGTTATTTATTAAACACATATATCGCAATAATTCCAACTTGAATGGAATTGGTATTATATATGTATTTGGAGTTGATTTCTCGCATTATATAGCGGATGAGACCCTATTGCGCCGCATAATAGCGGATAATATTTTATAAATCCCATATACCGCGATATTCCGTCTTGAAGCGGAATTGGTATTGTGCAAACATCTTTGGATGCAGGGAAACAGGTTGGAGGGATCCAACTGGATTCCTCAAATGATTGAATCTGTTTCAATGTTGTGTGTTGATCCATTTATAATCTGTGTGATTATCTTTGTGATTGAAATCGTTAAAGGCTAAAATTTAGCCGAATATATTTTTGGTATCGTTAGAAGCCAAAAATAAATAAAATTGGATTTTTTGAAAAATTCAAGTTGAGAATTCATAATAAAATTTAATTCTGGAATTGATTCATTTTAAATAAATAAACGTTGTAATTTTTATGTTATAAAAATTATGATTTTTGTAAAATATAACCGAAATGTGATTTTTGAAATAAGTAGTTGATTAATTTATAAAAGGGTTTAAATTGGGATTTTTGAATTATTATAAATGATTTATATAAAAGATTTATAAAATTGATATTTATAAATTAAAATATTAGAATTATAAAACGAGTTTTTATAAGTATTAAAATGAAGTAAAAATGGATTTCATAAGTGGATGAAATCTATAGATTTATAAATTGTGAAGTTATAAAATGAATAGATTTTGTAAATAAAAGATTTATAAGTAATTGACTTATAAACTGGATTTTGGCGTGTAAATGGGATATGGATTGAATTTGTTAATAAAGTGATTTTATAAGTTGAAGTTGTTATAAAGTATAAATGGAATTTATAAACGTTGTTTTATAAATCCAAAATCGACTTATTTTGATAAGTTTAATTATTATAGCTTGTTAAAGGAAATATATTCACGATTTTGGACAGTGAATAATCCTTTAAATAAAATATGTAGAAATGATGAATTTGGTAAATGAAGTATATTCACGATTTTGGACAGTGAATAGTATAGTAAAGAAATGTTTTGGGAAAGTGATATTTTAAATAGAATTTAAAACGATTCAAAGATGTTTCAAAATGTATTAAGTATCGAAACCATAGATTTCAACATTCATTGTTGAAATAGACGTTTCGAGAAATAAAAAGAAGTAGTGGACTATAACACTGTTGATATAGTAAATGATTTTTGAAAGGAAATATTTTATATAGTATTGGGATTTATATATCTATCTTAATTTCGAATCCCTATACTAGTGATTTTGGGTTGTCGTAACGATGTTTTACGCAACATTCGTTTTGACTCAAATGAATGTGTTTAAGAGAAGTTTTCCTTAAAGAATAAAATATATACTTAATTTGGATTTAAGTATATTGAATATTTTCCAAATGTTGAAAATAAATAGATTTGTGAATTACTTATTATTAAATAAGTATGGAAATATTTTCCAATATGAAGTGGATGTTTTGAGATTATATCTTTTAAAGATAAATAGAAAGTGAATAATTGAAATCGATTTGAAAACCGTATATTCAGTGGATATCTGAAAATTTAAATTCACCATGGAATATATAAAGGAAAGGGAGATTTGTTTAAAAATAAACATTGATTTATTTTTGAAGTGTGGAAATAAATTTACGAATTTGGGACGTAAATTTAAAGTAAATCGGTAAGGATTTATTTGATTGGTTTAAATGAACCATTTTGAAATGAAAGTTGTAAAGGTGAAAATTGATTTGAAATTTGTTTTCAAATGGTTGAAGTGTGGAACTTATATCTTGTAAAGATATTTTTGAAAATAAATAATTTGGGAAATTATTTGAAATCGGGTGCTGTTGTGAATGTTGATTGATAGTTAAATAACCGACTATCAATATTGACCCTTAAATGGCTATTTGTTGTGAATTGGTTGAAATTGAATGCTACACTTATTTTTAAATTATTGCGCTCGTTATTCGGATTACCCATTCCAATAGTGATACGACGTAATGGATAGCATTGAAGACCGGTGTTGAAGACCGGGTATTTGTGAAAACGATAGGATGACCTATCTATTGTTTCTGCACCGTTAACTACGGTATGGAGATTTTCTTTGTGATGGGAAATTCGATCGGGATTGTGAATACCCAGATTGTAAGGGCTTCTTTTGAAGTGCCTTCGGTTCTGTTCGAACCCGGAATAGACTTGTATGGTTACATGTCTGACATTACATTTTGAGATATAAAACAGATTTCTTTCAAATACATCTCTGTTGGTGGCGGAGAATTTATTCTCTTAGCTTAACACCCTTCTCTGAGACGTACAAGCTCAGAGGTTATGTAGTTGAATGTTATCAGCGATATATTCCCAATTTGGTAATGTGGCATGCTAAGTGTTGCTGTGTGATGATTATTTATTGATCATTTGTTGATCAAAGCGTGACTTTGTGAAAAAACGTAGCTTTGTGGACGAGACTTTGTTAGACCTCACACCCCGGAAATGGTCAAAACAGGAATATGCAGCAAGGTTATGAGGGTCGCGCCCTTTAGGGTATGTCATTTCCTTCTGGAAAAGGGTGGTGTCAGGTATGGAGCCCTGATGCTTAACCTATGTGGTTGCTCCAATCTCATTTTTTGTGTGGTTGTTGCTTTGTGATCGAGGGCCCTCGGATAAAGGTCCTAAAGGACCGCGGGGTGGCATATTCGTGTAGTAGTTATCTAGTTACAAAGGTAACCCGGCCTTGTGTTGGCAGAGAGCTGATTAAGTTCTCGGGATGTCCCGCCAGAGGCGATCTCATGTGGCAGTAGGAAGTTCCTTAGCCTGACCATTTGTTGGAAATCCAAAGAAACAATACGAACCCAGTACGGTTTTAGTTGTATTACCTGCCATTCACTTATGGTGGCGCCCCACTGTTTGGATGGTAGCTATAGTAGGCATAGTTCGAAATGTCTATGTTGGCTAAGATTTATATTCTACTTTCGAAATGTTTTCATCACTATGCACTAATAATAATATAAAAAAATGATTTGTTTTGCGTAGTAAGCATCTTTGACTATCATAAGGAGAAATCTCCTCCAATTCTGCGTTTGCATTGTGTGTGTGCGGGGAGGCCTTATGGTAGTTTCATTTTCCAAAAGCATTGTGGATATTTTTCACTTCTCTTGTTATTGTTATTTTAAAGATAAATAACTTTTTTAGTTCTCACACCAGTCCCATTACTGACCTGAAGTTTATTGTTTCATTCCTAAACTCTGGGTGCCTATAATTTTCCACACGGGCAGCCTAGAGTCAGGTTATCAAGTCATTCTGGATTTAGGAGTGCTATGGAGCTCAGGATACGAGCTGGATGGCGAGGCATATTACTTGTATATGATATTATTTTTCCGCTGTAAATTCACTTGTAAGGACATGTTAGTATAACTGTCCATTGTTTTGTTGTGTTGTATATTGTGGTTGTACACTCTGATGATGATGTGATGTAATGTAATAACTGATATAGTTCTTTGTTTTAAAGATATTCATTTATCTATTATATGTTGTTCCACTGCGATATGTGAGATTCTGATATTGTTTCTGTTCTGTTTCCTTACTTCTTCTATCTTTTTCTTCTACCTCTTCTTTTTAACCCTAACAATTCGGTTTTCTGGCATTCGATTATGCGGCATTTGATACAGGGGACGTAAATATGCCGACCTTCGGATCCCGATAAAATCGCATTCGTTACAATGATGGAAAACCCGATTGTTAGGGGAAAAGGAAAGGAAGAGAGAAAGAAGAAGAAAATAAACAACACAGAATCTCACAACGGAACGAATAATCTATAATATACAATAAATCCTTCCACAAAGAAGAAATGTAATATACATACATCAATCAGAGTATGCTAACTTATTTCTGCCCAGATTGTTATAATAACCCGTCCTCATAATTGATGATGAATACAACAATAAATGCAGCGGAAAAATAACCATATACGTGAATACGTCTCTGGGCCTCCAGCTCGTCTCTTGAAGCTCCAAAGCATCCAAACTAAATATGTAAATATGCTCGGTCTGATCTGAGCATTATAATAAAATAACACCCGAGTCAGTCTGAAAAACCAACGTTAGAGTACACATCCAACTGGATTTTAATGTCATAAAATCCTTTGAAATCAAAGCTATCTCATAAGAAAACCAAGGACCTCGCCTGGATCCCCGCCAACAGAGAACCGACCTACCACTTAACTGGTAGTACCAAATATGATTACCCGTCCGTTAATAGGCCCCAAATCATACAAATGTGAGATAATATTGACTATAGATAGGGATAATCATACCCTACTTGGGAGCGATCCACTTAGCCCTATTGCATCTCCCATGTTTTAGTCATTCCTAATTAATGAGGCTTGAGGATACGTTTTATCTTTTATATAGCACTTCCCATTTGGAATGCTAACACTACCTTCGTAGCAGTAATGCAATGTCAGCATTCATCCATACAAGTTTGTTCTGGGACTCAACGAAACGCTTGAGAGCTCCGTCTTCGATTCCATTATCTCCAAGATATCTTCACTTTGAAACGCTTGAGTTGGATCAAAGTGTTTTTCGGATAACATATCTGATCCTAGTCTCTTCGAAATAACATTCGACAGTTTCCAGTAAATTCAACCACGGCTCTTAGGAAATAAACATTCAATGATAAGAGCGGAGTTCATCTTCTAACCGTCAGCGGTCGGATTTCCTTATCGTTTGTCCTAGTAGAACGAAATGATATTTATACGCATAGTACAACATTATCGCAGATGACTGTGTGATATAACTCACGTGTTTTTCCTTGATATTTCCAAAGTTATGTTTTGGGTCCAAATTCGGTAGTCGGTTATTTAACTATTGAATAACAAACATTCAAATCAGGGATTTATTTTGAACGAAAAAAACAACATTGGTTGAGCACATTAGTAACCACTAGCCTCTTAAATTAATCTTCGCATTAATTAATATTACTTAATAATACTTATGTAGATATATACACCTTTTTAAAGATATATCCACAAATCCCTATAATTTCAACACTTAAAAAATATCCATATACTTATCTCACCGGCATAAGTATATTCACCACACACTGAAGAAGATTTCCTTTTTAATACAATTCTACAAATCATTTATAAACTCCATTATAATTTCTAAAACCATTTATCAAAACTCTTTACATATTCCTAAAATCATTTAGGGCCCCTTTGTTAATCCATAAACTCGTTTATAAAACTCGTTTTATAATCTATAACCCCTTTCTAAAATTCTTTTATAAATATCTAACCATGTATAAAACTCCTCTACCTCATAAATAATCTTCTTTTAAGCTTTTAAACCATTTTATAAAACTTCCCTTATAAACCCAAGTTTATTAATAAAACTCTAATTATAAATCTTGAAACATTCATAAATAAATAATGATTATTTACTTCAAAACCACTATTATATAATAATATTTAAGAATAATATACATTTTAAATAAATGGATAACAATTATTAACCTTAAAACATCTTGAAATAACAAATAATAGTTTCAAAGCATTGTTAAATAAACAATAGTAATTAATCTTTACCCTTATTATAAACAATAATGATTTATTTCCAAAACATTAATAATAATCCTTACTATTAATTTCAAGCCATATTTATTTTTACAATAATTAACTTTTCAAAACATTAAAATATCGATAAATAAATTTTAAACAACATTAAATATAAACAGATAACCTTAAAATGATATTAAATATAAATAAATAAATTTTAAAAACAATATTAAATATAAATAAATAATTTTAAAAACAATATTAAATAAAAAATCTTAATACAGTATTAAATAAATTACTTAGAAAAGACAGATAGATGGTTGGGGTAAAATATAAATTAAATCCCTTTAAACAAAATATTTTCAAAACCCAAATTCAGATTT
Source organism: Allium cepa (assembly GCA_030765085.1). Lineage (NCBI taxonomy): Eukaryota > Viridiplantae > Streptophyta > Magnoliopsida > Asparagales > Amaryllidaceae > Allium > Allium cepa. The sequence goes on along the minus strand of CM060941.1, from coordinate 134,137,187 downwards.
TAAAATCATTTCCTGTCTCAACCAATATCGATATTGATTTTTCTATTACTCTTGGGTTTCAGTTTTGAAAATAAACAACGTCATAACCAATAGTGTACATAAATATAGGCTTCATATCTAATAATTCATATAACAAGATTTTTTATTGGAAATAAATCAACAATAGCGAGGATCCCGTTAAATCCATCCAACCTGTCTCCCTGCATCATAACCTATATATATCAACGCATGCGCGCACACACACATATAATCAATAGTGGTGAGGAATCCTGTTGGATCCTTTCAACTTGTCCCCCTGCATCACAGCTCATATATATCAGTGCGCACGCGCGCGCACACACGCGCGTGCGCGTGTGCACACACACACGCACACATATATAATCAACAGTGGTGAGGAATCCTGTTGGATCCGTCCAACCTGTTTCCCAACATCACAACTTATATAATATACAATTATATAATATGGATCATTCACTACTAGGCGGGTATATATAAAGGGTCATTTGCTTCAAGGGTGGAAATAAATCTAAACCAACTGATAAAATAATAAATCATCCAAACATTCAATCAACAAGTTTTATCAACTATATAATATTACTGGTTAACCAAAAATGCGAGTTTAACTCACCGAAATTCATGTTGTCGCCGAAGAGTTCTGATTCCATACTGAAGTCGAACGATTTTTGAATTCAATGTTAAATTCAACGAGCTCCATTGTTTCCAATCCAATTCCATGTTGTAGTTTATATCTATACGATCCTAACGCGACTGATCGCGTTAAATTTGGGTCTAAAACAAATAAGTTATTGGTTTTATAAGACTTACAAATTAAATATTAAAAATTTATTCATTAATCCATCATTACTTACAAACCCTTATTACCTTAATTAACCGCCGCTAATCCTCCTTCTCCCTCTCACTTTCGCTTACGTTCGAAAAAATTCCAAGCGCCATTTCTTGCCTCGCCGCCCATGCTTTAGATCGCCAGAGGCCATCGCCTCCACGCCGAAGACGTTCGCCACTGTCCCTGATCCTACGTTGCCCATGCCGTCGCCAGAAACACGGCCTTGAACATGAACGAACCCATTTGCCGATTCGTTCATCATCTAAATTCCAACGCTAAACATCATCGTTGACCGTGAAACTTCACCACAACCTTGCCCACACCTTCCTCTACACTTCTCCTTTAGAACCCCTCGCCTGCAAGCGCCGCAATTACCCAAAGTTGATGCCGACGTTCAACTATGAACTGTGGCCACCACGCGATGATTGAGGACAATCCAACCATCCAATAGGTAGAGCTCGACGTCGACAACATTTCTCTAGTTCGAGTCATGGCATGAAAATGCTTGGATAGGCTCCGATGATCAATGGCCGTTGGATTGATGGAGATGATTTTAATTCAAATTTTCAAATTCTAAATTTTGTTACAACCGATGCTTTACATAGGGGAAGAAGTATGGTCTAGGCATGGGAAGGTGTGGCTGAAGTGATGGAGTGGGTATGGGCTTATGTATAGTAATTATATATATATACATATATATATATATATACATATATATATATATATATACACACACATATATATATATACACACACACACACACACACACACACACATATATAAAATATTCGAAAATATCCAACTTTAAACGTCTAAAAATCTCGAATTCCTATCGAGACGTGCCGCCTGACGTTTTATATGTAATATCCCTACTCCGAGCACAATGAAATTAGTCTCGAGGCCTAATTCGATCGTATGTAGAAGTTAGCTTTTCAAACTTAATTATACTACTTAAATTCCTGAAATTAATTTCTAAGCGTTTCAATTTCATACGACCCCACGATACATCCAATCACCATGGAAATCGTCGGCGTATGATAATTCACTATTATAGATCCAATGAAACTGGTTTCGTCGAAATCCGAGATAGTGCCCCGAAAGACTATTTTTACACGTTAATCAAAACAAATTACTAATCGTTTTTAAATCTAAATTACAAGTTTACTCTCTTCATTCGTATTTAAATAGAATTTAAATCGACTTTCCAAATCATTTTTATTCACATTAAATTCAGGATTTAATTATTTAAGCAATTTCAAATATTACATTCAACAATTTAATTATCAAATAAAACGCTATATTTGAAATTTAAGTTATTCAACTTATAAAATTAACTTTTCAATATTTAAAATCAATTAAATATTTCAAATTCAAATGACTAAAATTTTGAATCGTTACAATTGTTAAAATGACTCAACTTCTGGATATGAGGAGGCTAAAATATTCAGACAGACCCCGTCGAAAATAAAAAGATATTTTACGCTACACACGGTGACCTCATATCCAAAAATACACTCAAATTTGATGACCTTCACTATCAAAAACCCCCTCATATACAATACTCTTTAATTTAAGGGGGATTAGAGAGAATAACAAATTTTTGAAAGTAATTAAACATAAGGATATTAAGTTTTATTTTTAAACAGAATGACAGATGCTAGTTAACTAGCATTATGTTTAGTTTTTACACTAAACAGAATCTTAGTTATAATTAGCATTATATTCGATTTTACATTATGCAGAATGTTAGTTATAATTAGTATCGTCCATCGGTCCAAAAAAATTAATTGTTGCAACCTAATTTTTTCAAAAATTTGTTCTCGGCTATCTTCCTCTTAATTTAATTCAATGTTACTTTTTTATAATATAAGTGAAAAAAAGTAGTAAAGCATATAATGTCCAGATCACACCACCGTTGATCCAACGGTTACGAATGAGCCACACCGACGCGAACAACGGAACTGAAAACAATTTTAGGTAACCAGCGTCAAACTGTAAAAGATACAAAGGAAAAAAAAATAATACGCAAAATATAATGACCAAAACGCCCCATCTTTCTTCATTGTGGTGGATCCGATCTCCTGAGCACCCATCAATCGCATTGCAAAAAGAAGAAATGGCTGCCTTCATAAACTTAGAAGATTCGCCTATGTTCAGAAAGCAGGTACTTTTATCCATCTTTCCACTATTTTTTCATGTGGCAATTATTAATGATTCGAGCTGAATCTCATTTGGTATCTGAATTTTTCATTGTCTTTTCTTCTTAAGGTTGAAATGAATGATCTCGTTCTATATCAGATTTTAATTGGAGATTTATTGCTCATCAAACTTCTATTAGTAGTATGTTTACCTGTTGTCGAGGAATTTCGCAAGAAATTGATGTATTTTCCTTAAGTAGATTTTTTTCAACAAATCATTAAAGCTAAATTTTGTTTTTTCACTCTATTTTTTCATATTTTAAAAAACGAGAGTGCTTTGGACTTTAAATTAGAAGTTAGAGAAGTCAATAACAAGGTAAATTTACAAGTTGTTCTCAAACACACCCTGCGTCCCGGAATGTGCTTATAGTTAGGTTCATTTTGAACATGTTTTCATTTCAAAGTCTATTGTATTTGGAAGCATTTAATTTTTAAAAATTGGCTAGACTTAAAAGCAGAAAACAGCTACTACTTGGGTTTGGTTTAAATTTAGAAATAGTAAGAGCTAAAGGTTTTTTTTTTTTTTTTTTTTTCAATTTTTCCTTAAAAAAAAAAAAGAAGAAGGTTCTGATATTTTATTGTAGGAGCAAAAGGCAAAAGTAGTTTTCTGTACCATCCATGATGTGGTCCAGTAAGTTTTTGTTAGCAGGGCGGTTAAATTTGTAGCAAGTTAACCAACTGAATTGCAAAATGAAGACTTAATCTCGTAGCAATGTCTAGTATCACTTGTCATACATAATGTTTCATTTTCTCATCAATGAAGATACAACTCGGAGGTATGTACTGGTCCATATTGTTTCATTTCCTCACACACAATGCTTCATTTCATTTCATTTCCAAATGAAATTACTGCGGAAAAATGAGCTTACATTGAAATATGAGAAAACAACCATACCAATAAAACATAATGTGACGATATAGTTTAATTGAATATGCTACAGTTGACACAACTTTTGTGATAATACAATACACAAAGAGAGAACATGTGGGGTCTATCGGTTGGATTTACGTAATCCACATTTTTTATGAGGTATTGACTTACCACAAAAATTGTGGTAAGTTTAGCAATCTTTGAGTTTAATTTTCTACTCTACCTAATATGCTAGGAAAAAAGAACCAGCTGAATTTCTTATCAATATAACCTCAACACCAATGCTAGAACATTGGACTTCCATTATGAGGACCATAGTTTGAGGTTTCGACCGAAACACGATCGTTCCGCTTAGGTTTCAGTAGGGGTCGAAACGAAACTGAGCTGAAATTCCGGTTCAATAAAGAAACCTATTGAACTTCAAATTATACAGAAAAAACTCAAAAATGGAATTAATTTCAATTTTCAAATATAGGAATATTCAAAATATGAAATTTTAACTTAAAAAACATACAAATTCACAAAATATATAAATGATGTTACTAAAAAAGTTGAAAATGAAGTAATGAATGGATATTTTAATATTTATAATTAACCGGTATTGTTTGTGTATATCTTATTTTTCAATTAAGTTTAAATTATACGTTTTGTTTCAATAAATTAAACAAATATAAATATAATCATTTGAAAAATAAATAACAAGATCCGAAATCGAAATTGGAATCGAAATTTTCAAAATTTACGAATTAGGTCGAAATTTCTAAAATTAAAAAAGGTCGAAACCGAGACCGAGATCTCGAATCTTGAAGAGGGCACATATCACATGATGTGATAATATGTTGCACAATCACAATCATGAAACATGTGGATAAACTGATGAAGTACATTATCATGGATTCATGCCATTTTGGTGTGTGCGCACAGGTGTCATGATTCTTAGCTATCCAACATGATAAAGAATTTTGGGTAGTTTTATTCACAACCCAGTTATTCCTTTATTCACCATAGTAAATACAAAATATTTTTTTGGACACAAATACCCATTCATGAGACTGTAGCTACCATGCATGATGTTTGCGTGCATGTTTCGGAATCAGATTTAATAGTCTTCCTATTGATCACCAAAGATATGCAAATTTTCAAACATATATCTTTAACCAACATGATATTATTACCATGATTCAACAAAATCAAAACCCGAGTTCAAGCATTTAAATGAATAAACAAAATATTTTATTTTTGAGAACTTAAATTTTAACAAAATATCAAAATAAATATAACATAATGTGGAATTTAGCTTTAATGAGTTTTGGAAAAACACAAAAATCCTGAAAAATAAAGTAGATTAGTCATCTAAGTTAAATTCAAAACCTTCTGAGAATAAAAATTATGTTAATACTATATCTTTGATTTTTTAGAAAAATTTCAAGCATAAATCTGGAAAGAGGAACAAAATGAATAATAGAGGAAGATTTAACTATGAAGCTAAAGAGTAGTATGATAATAAATGAGGGTTAGCAGACATTAGTGGGGTTTACCATTTTAATTGAATTATGCCGAGGGTGTAGTGCAATAACCGAGGGATTAATAGTCGTAGCAAAGAACCTTTTCTATTATAATAAGTGTATTGTATGTTTTTTATTTTGTTTGCTTTGTTAGATGTATGGTGAACAATTGGTTGGTTCAGTTTAAAATTGACAAAAATATTGAAACTAAATTAACAGTTCAACAAACAAAAACCGAATCAAACCAAACTGGTATTTTTCAAAATTGAAATCAACCAAATCGAAATAATTAGTTTGATTTGATTGGATGATGACTGAATAACCTAGATTGTGCAGTTGCTAACATAACATGAGGTTGAAACAATTGATTAAGTGTGTGTATTGTGATGCTTTAATTTCTAGATACTAACTGCTTCTAACAATATTAACATGAATGATATTTAATATAAAAAATATATTGACATTGATAGTTATGGTCCTTTACAATATAAGTTTTATATTCGGTTTACCTGGTTTGGTTTGGTTTTGACATGCTAAAAACCGAAATCGACCACAAAGCCAAATAAATTCAAATGCAGAAACCAAACCAAATAACGTATAAAATTGAACAGAACCGATCAAATTCAATTGGTTTGATTGGTTTATTTGGTTCAAACCAATAATTGCTCGCGTTTGGTTCAATGAGGAGAAATGGAGAAAAATTTAACTTCATATTTGATGCCATTATGAATTGCATCTTAAATCAGTTAAATTCTTTCCGTGGGGCTCTTGTCATATATGTTCTGCTTCTTTCATGTGAATGTATTCAATTATATGCAGTTAAATCCCCACTTTTATGCTTTTGATTTTGTTTGCTTTGTTAAATGAAGAGAAATGGAGAAAAAATAGACTTCATAATTTGATGTCATTAAAAAAATTTAGGCTTGCATTTTAAATCAATTAAGTTCTTTTTGCGAATCACTTGTCATAATTTGACCATTATGTTTTTACAGCTTAACTCTCTTAAATAGTTGATTTTCTTAAAGCAGTAATATTTATTATTTTAAGCATCTGCTACAACGATTTCAATATTAAAAAATATTATTTTTTCAATTCTTTGTTAAACCCGAATGACTAAGCCATGCATAAACCAAAGTTTACGACACAAGTCCCCATTATAAGTAGATGTACATTTTTAGTTTCGGAGTTGATGTAATGCCCTGACCCAGTACCTATTCTATTAGAGGGAGGTTATCGTCCGAAAGCATGGAGTAAAAGATTAGATATGAGTGATCTCTCGTATATACTCTCTTGTGTCAACATGAACACGTGAAAATCAAATACCTGAATCATTATCAACCACGTATCTCGTCAAAGCAATATACATGAATTTCTCAGGTAGAATAATATATCGATAGAGTACATAAATAAGAACTCAACAATAACAACCGAGTGATCAAAAAGTCAAACATACACACACACACACATCTACATATCAAATGCCCTGTCATGGCGATATTGTCCAAAAATATACATGTACATCTACTAGTCCGATGTCATCAACATTTTGAATAAAATGACACATAATAATGTCCAACACCACTGTCCCACTGGTAAGGCGTTCTGATTTTGATCCATGAGATCATAAGTTCGAATCCCGCGTAGTGCGTGGTTTGAATCATTGAACATATATCGACTTATATGCTATATACTACCTAAGGCTTGTAGTATAATTATGTACCATCACATAAGTATCCAATTTTAAAAAACAATGCACATCACTATTATCATCACCAAACTTCATACTAAGACACTGACAATACATGAAGTCAGCTCACATAAATCTCATCCTTCAGGGCTAAGACCGTAAAACCGAAGATGCGAACCACTAAACCAACGCTAGTCTCCATCTTCAAAACGTAATCCATAACAGATATCTTATCTAATAATAATAGTACATCCTGAAAATAAACAACTTGAGTCTGATCCAAGGTTGTTGAAACAAATAACAATTCGGACCAGGCTAAAAAGTATCTGAGTAAACTCAAATACAAAACAATAACAAAGAACAGAACAGAACAATACATTATCATATAAAGGTGTATCAAATACCTAACCCTATGTCAGTGTCATATATAAACTATATCACAAATGCTCTGTCTCTATTTAATGTGACCACAATCGCAAATCTACTCATTCATGATTTTCTCTAATCACAAATTATTAAGGTCACATTTAATCAAGTGACCATATCAATAATAAATTGACCAACTATCCAAAACTAAATTGACACTCAATGATGTTCAACATCACCTACTATTCAGATGTACCAAAAATCGAATGAACACCCAGTGATGCCCATCATCACCTGTGAGTTAGCATCGTGGGTGCATCTACACGATCTACAATAATGTACATGACCACACTAGTCTACTCTAGACACACTCATCTATCCATCATCACATCTAAATCATTTAACCACAACACTCAATGTCCGCACAACAGATTGTCGGACTAATGACATAGGGTAAGGATGTCACACTCAGGGTGCGACCTGAGTCAATCTTGCTAAAATTGATACTAGCTCTATCCGATATAATATTTGTATAACACCCATTGATCAATTTATCAGAATCTAAACATGTTTCACATATACAATAATATCCCCATCGATCTGCCGTTAACGATGTCACTAAAGGATTTAACACGTTCCAATGCACATGACATCATTATTATTCGCTAAATGATGCAACAATCGCCTTTTTAGTCGTTTATATGCTATACACCTAAGTATAGTATTTATCACATAATGTCGTAACATATCACTTAACACAATCATCTAACTCAATCAATATTGATTCCAAGGGGGTTTTGCTATAAAATTCTTATTGTTAATCCAAAAAATGGATGAACGCTCAGGATTAAGATGAAAGCGCATGTTTAGATTAAATAAACAGAAAAGCGATAGAAAAGTAAAGAACACACACGAATTTTTATAGTGGTTCTTTGTAATCTCCGGTCCACGTCCACTTCAATCTCTTTTATTAGTTGTTCTGTCTCTGGATTACAACTAGTTTTCTTAGAGCTGACCACAATATTATGAATATTAGATTTACAATAAAGTTTCTAGGTTGTTACTAAGTCACAAGTACTAAGAATTTGCTGATTTAAGTTCTAGAGTAGCAAACAGTTATTTCCTAGGTGATTTTAATGGAGGAAGGTCAAAGGTGAAGAAGTAAAAGAACCTCTGCAGTTAGAGAATCCAAATCCCTTTTGGTTGCTATATGGTTTGTATTTATAAGGGTAGCAGTCGTATTGGGCCAGGAGGAGAGTTGAAGCTAAGTTCTGAAGTTGGCCCAGAAGAGTGGGTGAAGTCACGAGTTCACCCGGGCAAACCACATATGTCGATGCTGACCTCTCATGTCGGTGCCGACATCTGTGGTTTACTCCAATTGGGTTGAACTCTCTTGCAACTTTCATGCTACATGATTTTGAAGTGTTCTATGCTATTTCCATTGATCGTTGGTCGTCCAAAACAAGTCGTCTACTTTTCTCCAAAACAAGTCCAGTATCAGCCTTTTTGCCTAAGAGGTCGATCGTACTTTTTTTCCCTTAGTTCGAAATGACATGTAATTTTTACAGCACTCTTATAATTTCATATGAAGGTGTTTCAAGAAGTCCCAACCCCAATGGAGTTAATATGAGAAGTCGGTACTTACATGAGAGGACGGTGTCGACATCTCTTCTTAGTGAATTTTGACTTCAAATTTCTTGATCTCAATTCTCTAGTGATTTTAGGTGTGCCTACAATTTTTCAAGTTGTTTTGTTCTCGTTTGAATCTTTCAAGTCCAGTTGAAATCTGCTTTGCTAAAAAAACGGGTTAAGGATTATTTTTCAAAATCGTTATTTAAATTCCAAAATCAGTATTGATTTCAATAAGGTTTAAATTATAAAATTCTCATTATTTGACAAAATCCTTATTTAATTTCAAAAATCAATATTTGTAATCCTCTTATTAAATTTTCAAAAAAAATCAATTAGACCATTGGAATGGAGATAATAAAAGCACCAAGTAGGAGTTGATTTTCTAGTTAAGCTACAATACATACATGTATGTATATGTATATGTATATGTATATGTATATGTATATGTATATGTATATGTATATGTGCGTGCGTGCGTGTGTGTGTGTGTCTATATATATATTACAGGTAATCCCCCCTTACAATTATTGCGTTCTCGCAATTTCTAGGGAAGAGCTATTCATCGCGATTTATTTAATTAAGAAAAAGAAATTAGATAGCTTGAGTTTAAAAAGTTCTCTCTCAACACAGGATGATAGAAAACCAAGATAAGATTCTATGTTCTATGATTTTTCGAGTGTAATTACTGGGATTAGCAAACCATTGGATTTTTTTTACGAGCAATACATCATGATTTTCTATCATCGAGTGAGAAAATTTTAAATTCAAGCTATCTAATTTCTTTTGCTTGATGAAATAAATCGTGTTGAATACAGCTCTTTTCCAGGAATTGCGAGGACGCAATTTTTGTAGGGGGGGTCTGTAACAACCTTGGTTTTGATGACTACCTGTAATATTAAATTATAACTATATATATATATATATATATATATATATATATATATTGATCAATAGCCCACTCTATTTAACATCATTTTGTAGCCTTCTGATATCAAATTAAATGTTAATTTTTACACTTAACGTCTATTAATATCTATTGAAAAAAAAAGTATATTTTAATGAATTATTTTGGAGTCATCCATTATTTTCTACTATATCATTGCTGTATATCTGCTATAACTTTCCGCACTTGCTATGGAACCGATGAATAGTTTAACTGTAGATTCAATTGATAATTTCCTTGAAATATGCTTGATAAATTTCATTTTCTTATTGACCGCGAAGATGTACTCTATGGAACATACAGCTAATGAGTTGAAAGATCGCTGTCAAAAACTTCAGAAAGGATGCAAGAGATTTGTGTAAGTACAATTTTGGAATCTGAATAATTGTTATTGTAGATTACGACATGCAATCCATAGGTTCCGTACATATATAGTAATATTATCATTTGTTAAATCATGTTGGTAAAGTTATGTTAAATACATTTGTGTTTGACTTGTATTTTTTTGCTACTGCTGACCAAACCTCTATCTCATTTTTCGTAAACTAAAGTTGTCTTCTTTTTAAAATATATTTACACACAATTAAATGTTTGTAAGCAGCCGTTTATGATACAACTGTCTTACTTTTGAGTGGATACAGGTTTTAATGCCTGTGTCCATTTACCTTCTCCGTTTATTTGTGTAGTTGTATCCTAATTTTATGAATATTTGTTGCCCATGCAGGGCATCACTTAATGAAGCTTACGAAGGCGATCTTGTTTTCGCTGATTACTTGGAAGCATTTGGAGCTGGACAAGATGATCCTATTAGTGTATCAATTGGAGGTTTTAGAATTATCGTTTACTGCAGTACATTCAACCAGTTGCATATTATATTCGTAATCTAATTATCTGTAGTTTTTGGTTTCCCATCAAGATAGAGGATATGTTAATTGACTGGTAAATGTGGAGTGTGGAAAAACTCTGGTTCTACCTAACGATATTAGAAATTACTATTTTGTTTGATTTAATACAGATGCAGATAGTTTAGGGCCAATCTTGATTCCCTAATATGTGCCTGTTTGTTTCTTTTTTCAATGTCGGTAGAAACTGTTGGCTATTGTACAAGCCACAAAAGTTTATTGATAATTAATAACGATTTGTAGTCATGTGATTGGTTTCAACGTATTTTCCCTCCATGCAAAGGATACCTTATGTACTTATCTCTTCATAAATCAGCTAAGATTTTGTCATTGTACAGGACCCGTCATGTCAAAGTTTACTACTGCATTTAGGGAAATTAGTACCTATAAAGAACTTCTTCGATCTCAAGTAAGTTTTCTGTCTGTTTCTTTTGTTTTCTTTGTTCAGCATATACCTTTCAAAATCATTGTTTAAAAGACAAGTATAAATTTTCAAGACATGTCTATTTCTTAATGGAATGTTATCTGTACTCCATTTTGTTCTATATTTTCCATTCGAAGTCAATTGGAATAGAGTGTGCAAACAGAACATGGAGTACAGATAACAGTTCCCTTGTTTGTCATTGGGTCATATATCTTTTACCTTTAACATGTTTTATAGGTGGAACATATGCTTAGTGATCGTCTAATGCAGTTTATGAGTACCGATATGCAGAATGTAAAGGTAGCAATATCTTTCAAAATAACATGCATCATGAACTTGCGTGGTTAATTCTTTTGATGTTTCTTCGATTTAACCACAGACCGAGTAACTTAATTAGACGATCTAATTATTGAGATATACACGACAGCAATAACTATTAATTCTGAGTTTTTCTATGATTAAATGGTGCACACATTTTAAATAATAATAATTTGCTGTTTGTTGAACCAATATAAAAATGTTAGTGGTCTGCAAATTTTTGTAATCTTAACATGGGTTGCGCTATAGTTATGGATTCATAAAATTCTCGTTATTAGCATGATACCGTGCCAATACTCAAACAGCAGTATGGGATCATAAGCAATAAGTCAAAGTCCAAATTTCTTGTAAATCAGTGATATAACAAAAACTGTGTTATCCAAAATTATTATTTCAGTAATCCATATGACCCTAAGCAACCAGTTCTGCTGTCAAAGCTATAAAGTGAAGCCACGGTTCTTTATTACGAGAAAACTAAGATTATATCAAGCTTCAGTACTACTCAATAGAAAAACGTGTTTCCGATGGTATTGAGCGTGCAGTTTCATGATTCTTACTCAAGAGTATTATCCACTAACTACAAAATGTAAACCTACATGTTTATCCCATTGTCTAACAATGTTATATGAATATTTAGGAGTGTCGTCGACGTTTTGACAAAGCTTCACAGGGATATGACCAGGTATCATCTTATCAAGCTATTCTCTAATACTCATGTGTATTTTCCCCCTGGTTGAAGTTGCCTGTAATGTTTTACTAATTAATATTTAGGTTGCTAAGTATAGAGCTCAATATTCTTTCAGGGTGTGAATTAATCTGAGTCATTAAATAACCGATTTTTGACATTTATTGCTCAAATCCGAATTATTAAAAAATGTTGATTTGTTGTGTTTGTGCTTTAGGCCCGTGAGAAGTTTATGTCACTTAAAAAAGGCACTCGACCGGAAATTGTTTTTGAACTAGAAGAAGTAAGTCCTTTGTGTATCATAATACATGTGCATATGCATGCATGCATATATGTATATGTATGTTGTTTATCATTTTGGTAGTGTTAATGATCTTCAAACCTCTTTCCATTTTCAGGAGCTACACAACTCAAAGTCTGAATTTGAAAAATGCCGATTCAATCTAGTATGTGTCATTTGCGAATTGCAACCATTTTCTTTTATTATCTAGTGGACTTACTGCTACATTGTTTGCATTTCATTAATGATTTCAGGTAACTGCTCTTGCAAATGTGGATGCAAAGAAAAAATATGAATTCTTGGAGTCTATAAGTGCAACAATGGATGCTCACATGAGATACTTTAAGCATGTATGTGTCAAATACCTGTTTCCATATCTGTTTTACCGCCTACTTCAAAGTTGTTTCCTTATCTGTTTTACTGGCTACTTCAAAGTTATTTACTGCTTTGTTCTTTTTCTGGTACAGGGATATGAGTTGTTGAGCCAAATGGAACCATTCGTTCACCAGGTGATTTGACAGTTGCATGTGATTTTGACGACTTATTAGTTAAAATCGTAATTAATTTTACATTCAAAGGTGCTGACATATGCACAACAATCAAAAGAAATGGCTAATGCTGAGCATGACAAGCTTGTAAAGAGAATTCAGGAATTTAGAACACAAGCTGAACTAGCAAGTTTAAGATCTTTGAGTAACACAGAAGCTTCTACTAGCGGGGACGGTATCCACATTGTTGGTGTTAATTCATATAAAAACATAGAAGCAATTATGCAGTCAACTGCTAATGGAGAGGTACCGTTACCTTTTGTTTTTATTTGCATTCTTATTTTTTTGAGTTCCAGTTTTCACTTTATCTGTATTTTATAATATGCTAATGGAGAGGTACTGTTCTGTGATTCTTCATAACATCTACTTCTGGCAATCATCTTTCAGGTTAAAACTATTAAACAAGGCTATCTTCTAAAACTTTCTTCAAGTTTGAGAGGAGACTGGAAAAGGAGATTCTTTGTACTTGACAGTTATGGAACTTTATATTACTACAGAACCAAATGGAATAGTAAACCAACTAAACAACCTGTACGCATTTTATCCCATTCACGTATTATTTTAGTTTAGTATCAATTTTATTTCCTTTTAGTCGGCATGTACAGACTTGTAATAGTCCATGGTTTCAACATAGTCTTACTAATGCTTTTTTGCTCAACTTTCAACAATTCCCATCCATCTATGATGACTGACCATCTAGGATGATTTGGTAATATGATGAATTTTGAAATGTTTTGTGTTAAATATACATGTAGTAGTTGCAGACAACTGCCAAGATACAAATGTTAGAGCAAGAATCTTCTGCCCTAAGGATTTTATTCTCTTTTGTTTATAATTCAATTCTTTTCTATATAATTTTTACAATTTAGTGCTAAAATAGAAGGAACATACAAGTTATTTTCATTTGTTATAAAATAAAGAAAGCAGAAGCCACTAGAGAGAGAACAATTTTATTCATTCAGAGATTCGTAATCCATTTTCATTACATTAGCGCCTTTATATAAAGGCCTAGGAGCTTGGGATAGAACTAATCCCACGATGTGGGACTAAATAAAAAACAGTATATAACATATTCACAATTTATATTATAACATCATTTAGCTTTTCCTGTAATTATTCATTTTATACAGCATACAACGTGCAACTATTTCCAAGCTTATCTACCATACCCAATTTTGTTTTCATTTTGCAATAGACTATTACTTCTTATATAAGATTATTATTTCAGGATGAAGATGATATAGGCTGCCATACTGTCGATCTTCGCACTTCAACAATAAAAATTGATGCAGAGCAATCAGATTTGCGGTTTTGCTTCAGAATAATATCGCCATCAAAAACATTAACACTACAGGTAAATAACAAATATGTCAAAAGAGCTTGTACTACGCATCCATGCAAATAAACTTAGCTAAACCCACATATCTCTGTTAGGCTGAAACTGCTATGGATCGAAGAGAGTGGGTTGACAAGATTACAGGGGTAATTGCATCACTTATCAATTCTCCTTTTGTAAATCAGGTCCTCTTCTCTTTTGATTTATTATCTCCTTTTGATAGTTAACCATAATCTTAATGTCTTAACATTCTTCGCTTTCATTAACTAATCTTTAAGACAGTCACAAACTCACTCTCATTTGCAGTTTGCTTGTTAATTATCAGGGTTCTTCAGGAAGAATATATATAGAGGGAAAAAGCTTTCCTAAAGCAATTGGTTATGAATCTTCTGTAGAAGACACTAGTCAAGGACATGATAATGTTGCGATAGAATTGAGGGGCATTCCTGGAAATGGTATTTGTGCCGAATGTGGTGCTCCAGAACCTGATTGGGCTTCCCTTAATCTTGGGATCCTTGTATGTATCGAGTGCTCTGGCGTACACAGGAACCTTGGTGTTCATATTTCTAAGGTTCGCCTTTTGAGACAATTTTATATATCAAAATACGTTGTCAGTAGCTTTAGCTAACCTTGTTAAACTAGCTGTTGAAAGAAACGATCCTTTAATGGAAGAGAACATACGTATTCTTATAGTTAGAACATTTAGCTTCAGAGTCAGACTAATTTTGAGGAAATTCTTTGTAAGTTGCCAATGTGGTGAAATGCAGGTGTTGCTATAATACCTTTTTTCTAACTCAATTATATTATAGGTAAGATCATTAACATTGGATGTCAAAGTTTGGGAGCCTACCATGATCGATTTATTTCGGGCCCTTGGTAATTCCTACTGTAATTCAGTGTGGGAAGGATTGATTCTGCTGCAAGGAGGAAGGTATTGCATTTATGAACTGATTTATTTGGATATTTTTGTTAGTGGACTTCAGTTAAAAAAAATGAGCTGATTTATTTGGATAGTTATTTACCTTACCTCAACTAATTGTAATTACCAATGTGCAGTGAGACTGGATTGTTGTCCAAAAAGCCTAGTCCTAAAGACACCATTGCGAAGAAGGAAATGTACATCCATTTGAAGGTTTTTCTGTTTTTTACTCGACGTGACTTTTTATTTTCTAATGGTGTTTGGCTACCATGTGTGCGTGTGTATGTTATTATAATCAGGAAAAAGTCGTCCTGCATTAAATAGCCAACCTTGCATAAGATATAATTGGAAAGCTTACAAGTTTCCTTTCCAGTTTGTAGGGTAGCCAAACTATATTATCATAGCAAGTAAACTACATAGTATCTCATAATTTCCCTTTTGCGTTTTAGTACGCAGAGAAAATGCTTATTGTGAAAGAACCACCTCAATCTGATCTCCCTCCTCCTGTTCTCCGTGCATGGGAAGCAGTAAAGACTGATAATGTGCAAGCAACATATCATCTCATAGTAGCATCAGATGTAAATGCAAACACAAAATACGAAGAGGTGTGCAGTGATGTAAATCACCTAGAAGAGGACCCAAATTTGAAGGATATTGCATTTTGCACGAAGTTTAAAGATTCAAGCGAACCAGATAGTTGTATGCAAGGTTGTACACTGTTGCATTTAGCATGTCATGTTGGAGACCCTGTAATGATGGAGTTGCTGCTGCAATTCGGTGCGGATATCGATAGACAAGATTATCATGGAAGAACCCCACTTCATCACTGCATTCTAAAGAAGAATAATGAACTTGCTAAGTACCTCCTTAAGAGGTATGCAGAAAACCATTTCAGTTTTAGGAAATGTTAGTGTACTTTATACGAATCTAATGTTTAGGACTGGATGGTCAAAATGCAATGAAATATCCGATCCTTCATAAAATTTTAAAGTTTAGGAATGCCGTAGGCCATTCTAATCTCTGTATACATCTGCCTCTGGCATTTGGATGGGGGAAAAGCGAAGAAAATTTCTGAAGTATTTGACATTTTTTCTTTGTAAAAGGAGTGGTTAGACAATATTTAACAGAAATGCTTTGCGTGCAAGAGGAAATTGCTTGATAATTTGTTTTATTATGCAGAGGTGCACGTACATCAGTAAAAGATGGTGGAGGTCTAACTGCGACAGAAAGAGCCATGGAGCTAGGGTCGATAACAGATGAAGAGCTTTTCTTATTGCTTACTAGAAACGATTGACTGAACTTGCATACGTATATTTTGGTAAGTGGAAATTAACCACAATGGCCTCTTTAGCAAGTGCAATTAGTTTTTAGGACACACAACTGAAGTAATTACTTTCAAGGACAAAATGCAAAACAATTAATTTCTAAGGCCTTAAAACCTATGAAATTATGTTCTTGAAAGTAATTGTACTGCTACTTTGTCCTTAAAAAGTAATTATTCCGCTGACTTTGGCTTTGAAATTAATTTCTGTGGATGTGTGTCTTAGAAACTAATTGTACTGTTATTTTGTCCTTAAAAAGTAATTATTCTGCTGACTTTGGCCTTGAAATTAATTTCTGTGGACATGTGTCCTATAAACTAATTGAACTGCAAAGTTTGTCCTTCCAGTGAAATGTCCCGGTGGTAATCTATATGTTCATTCTATTGCATTTAACTAGTTTTACTTATATTGATAATTCTTCAATGTTTATATCCTTCCGCCGCTTGTTAAATTTGCAGGACATCTGAAAATGATCTAGCTTTTTATATCATCCGTTGCGTCACATTCCAGAACTACAGAAGCAAGGGATTTTGTTGAGCTTTGTATTTAGTTATCTTCTTTATTCAATCTTTCACTCATTCTTTGTATATTTATGGTAGAAGGCATGAGCACAAATGCTCAACTCAGAATGTATTTTATGCATGTGATGTGAATGTGGTCAATACAAATCATAAACAGTAAGCTAAGCGGTAACAAATTGAATGGTTTAGTATTTTTTTATTTAATACGTGGAATGAAAAACTGAATTTAATCATTGCGTTTTTATTTAGCTTGCATTGAGAAATTGCTTAGGTGATTACATTATTAGCAGTGGTTATTACAAAAGTGGGGTTGTTCTCGAATCTTTAACATCGTTGACATAATTTGATGTCTAAAATGTATTGATAAAAATAAATTGTACTTAAACTTCAAATGTTACATTTATTTGGTATTTTTGTGTTAATACACGTAACCACAACAGCAGAAGAACTAACAAACCAACCACTGCTAATAACGTAATTACCTAAGCTAGTAACTGAGAAAATATCTTCCTTCCATACTTTTTGCCCAACACAGTACGTAGAACCCAGTTAACAAGGCAAAGAACTAGACATTTTAAAGCCTCTTAAGAGGTTATCTCTCCCTGTACAAAAGAAAGCCAGAAATCTCATCCACCAATGCATTTGTATGATCACTACCAATAATCCAAGACCAAGTCTTGTTACAATTACTATTGTTGATAGTAAGTTTTTAGAGAATAGCCAGTCCTAGGAAAAATTCCCTGTCCTGGTGCAAGGATGCTTAGCGGGTCAAAGCGGGCTTTAAGGCCCACGATCCGGTCCCACTTCAGCCCGAAGTGGGCTTGCCATTGGGTCGTAGAAGAATGGTGGGGCAAATACTGCTTTGCACCAATGTGGGGCTGGCTGGCAGTTTCTGCTATGTGTCTGTGACTACGAAGCACCACATCCAAACAGTTGTTTACACAAGAATTTGGAACAGCGGATCGAAGAATGCCTACCACATATATGACTTGGTCTCCCGAGTCTGATTCCGGTAGCACTGCTGATGAATTTGAATTCCACCTGGTAAAAAACCATGCAATTGATTTCTTGAAAACATAGATTAAATGCGGTGTCTAAGAGAATCTCCAACAGCTCAATATTCTCAAGAAATAATGTTCAGTTTGCAATTCAACATCCTAAATTGAGGTTGGGTACCTACTTAATAGGCATGCATGATATTTGGATATTATCAAGGTAAAGAAAAATAATCCCTGAATATTATAGTTTAATCTGTTGTGTACGCTCTACGTTACAAAAATTTAAAGACATTAGACACGTATCCTTAAAAGAGCATGACTTTTTATATCCCCACATTATGTCTCATGTACGTATCTTACTAAAATTAATTCATTCTAATTAATGAAAGGATGAGATAAAATAAGCAAATTTGAGGAAAGAAGACATCTTCTGCTTTGTTTAGCATCACTGTAAATTTTGCAAATCTGGAAAACATAATTGTTTTGGACCCTGGACCCTGCACTCAAAAGAATATTTTAAATTTCCCTACAATTATAGTAAACATTACATATTCCATATAAGAGGTGATATGATAGCCAAAAAGAAAGCATATACATTATTTTTGATGGACAAACTGTTCCCTTATTGCAATATAAAGCCAAACATGCCAGCCTAACAGAGGGCACTACCTACATTACTAGGACCTAATGGTTTTGTCGTTACTTCAAAAGTACCCTTTTGCAACTACTCTATAGCTGGCTAGATACACAAAATCTGATATATATTCTTAATGTCCCAAAATCAAATACCAATATACAAAAAGCATCCCATAAGTAAAAGAGTTGATTGCTTACTTGTCTTTTAGAAGGGGGTAAATAAGGACAGGTCCTACAAATTCTTGAGGCGGAATATTCTTCAATAATAAATCTTTGAAGTTATTTATGCCTGATTTTGGCACAAATAAATTTAACCAAGGGTGTGGCACATCCCATAATCCTTTCTTTTTCAAACCAATTTCCTCCATTGTCACTCTATTCAGAAAATCATAATATGATGCATCCACACTGTAAATTAGAGATGGCATGTAACTCATCATCTTCAGAATTCCATCCAAAACCTGAAAATTAACAGGCAAAATTTTTGAATTCATAGATCATTCAGTAATAAAACAGTTTGCACTTTCAATTGCTTACTTGATCAACGTTGATTTCTTTGTGCTGATAGTCATGAACTGCAAACTCAATGCAGTAGTAAACTTCAGAACTATTATTTTGGAGCTTAGGAAAGAAACTGAGATGAGAAGGAAAAGCAATGGAGGAACTATGAATAGATTGCTCATTTAATACGATGAATCCTTCTACATAATCTATCATTTCTGGCATTGAGATCAGTAGCTCTTGGTCCTTTGTGAATGTATCAAAATCTTCGTAGAAGGCTCTTATCCATTTCACCTGTTAATATAAAGACACAATAATTAGTTCTTTGTGAATGTATCAAAATCAAGAGCACTTTAGCAGATACAAATCTCTTGTCATGTTAATGTAAAGGTCATTTTTATGTTATTACCATTTTAGGAGCCTCTTGAAGTATGATTCTTGCTCTTGTTATTATACCAAACTGACCTAACCCACCCAAAACAGCATTAAAGAGCTCTGAATTCTTTGTTGGGGAACAGGTAAGAAGATCACCATTGCCTGTTCAAACATTAAAAGCCACAATTATATCAACTGAACAAGAAAATACATAAGATTTTTGAGCTTTTTTTAAATACCTGTAACAACATCCAATTGAAGAACATTGCTAATCTGAGGGCCATATTTGAAAGACTGGCCACTAATGCCAGCGTTGGACAAAGTGCCACCAATAGTAAGGTACAAATAATCAGTCCATGACCTCGGAGCAAGTCCTAGTTTCAAACTTTCCTCCAGAAGTTCAATCCACAGTGCACCTCCACTAATATCTGCATAAGAGTACAGTCCGTTACCCTTATGAATTTTTATAGAAGAAGGAAGAGCATCCATTTCAACTACAATGCCATTTAATGCCTGAGCTTGGCCATGTATTGAATGCCCATTTCCTCTTGCAGCAACTGTTAGTTTGCTGATTGATGATGAAGAAACGTAGCTTAAAAGAAGAGAGATTTCTTCTGGGCTTTTTGGTCTTAGAACTAAAGATGGGGGTCTTGTGATAATTTTACCAAAATCTGTAGAAGTTTTGGTTGTGGCTTGTAAGAAGTTTAATGGTCCAAAATCCATGGGTGATTGTATAAAATTACAAGGTGAACATAAAGCAAGAAGTAGAACAAGAAAATTGAGTTTGGTGCAAAAGTGGACAGACTCCATTAAAGCTTTGAAAGAGAACAAAATCTAATGGAAAACAAATAGGATAAAAAGGTAGATGGAAGCGTCACTATAAATACACAGGTAGAAGAGTAGCCATGTGACTATATGTGCACCACAATGTACATAAAAGTGCAAACTTTTCTTTTTATTTTTCTTCTTCTTTTCAATGTGATATCATAGCGCTGATATGATATTAAATATTGGGTGTGGATGTATGAAGCAGAGATGTACTGCAATAAAATCTTGAAAGAGAATCAGCAGGACTCTGCTACCAAAAAAAGGCCAAAAAGGAAAGATCTCTTCGTATTCTTTTTATGAGAGATTTACTCCATTTTTGTGTATTTATAGAAAATATGATATGATATGAGAGGAAAGAGAACTAGTTGTGATATAAAAAATGGATGATGTGTGGGGTTAAATCATTAAAGAATCTAATGTGCCCAAGTCAAAGACACCAATATGATGCATGTGTGATAAAAATAGTTTATCCATTGTTAAAAAAAAAGGTACGGTGAAATGATATACAAGCAAGGTTAGTGAGTTGCGTAGTATGTGTTTTGAACTGATGAAAAGTGCACGTTAGTGTAATAACCAAACATGCACTTTTTTACAACTATGTATAAATTAGAAAATATCTGTATAGAGTGAACATGGCTCAGCCAGTGGAAACAAGAATGAACGGCAGAGTGTGACTGAAAGGGGAGGCTAAGTTTAGTACCGAAATGGGATGACACGTTTTCAGAAATGAGAGGATCCAAATCTTAAACAGTGTACTAGTGTATCCTGCCTTGTACTGTTTCAGCATTTCACATACAACAGGGCATAGGTCCCCAGTAGGATGATACTCTACCCTAGATGCAGCTAAACTGTATATATTCATTACTAATGGGCACCACTCAACCCAAAAGGGATTCCTTTAGATTTTGTGGTTGGAATTGGAACCTGCAATCTCCTTTTTGTATTAAGTGCTTCTCTTTTCTTCAAGGGAGTTTTTAGGGTCCATCTACCATTGCGTGCATTGAAATCTTGAATATTGCCTCACATTTTGTCAAAAGAAAAGAAGACAGATTTAGATTAGTTCCACATCGATGTATAATTAAAAAATGATAGCGAATACTGATTTTATTGCAATGGTGTGTTTTGTTAAGGCGTCCCTTAACAATATTAGCATGTGTGTATGTCAACGTAATCATTGCAAAAATGTTACTTTGAGAATCCAAAATTACTGGTCGTCAGAACAAAAACAAAAAAAAGAACAAATAAAAGGAAGAAGCAGTCATTTAGTTTATCGGGACATGTGAACAGATTCTTAGCGCCTGTCAATTCTTATGAGAAAAAAAAATGAATAAAGTCCAAGCCATGTAGCTTTATTGGTACAACAGATATTGACAAAATAGAATTCATGTATCACTCATAAAGAGCCAGAGTTTTACATGAGTGTTTAAAACATTTTTAAATAGCAAATAACCTTCACTGATTTAAACAAAGTTATGGTAAACTGGATTGCCATCTAAAAATATATAACAGTGGATGATCCACCATAGAAGCTTAAGTTATTGATCAAAAACATTTTATCTAATATTTTGGGTTGTTATGATTTATAAGGAACAAGCACATCTTACTAGCAAATGCCTTGTTAGTGCAAGTAAATGTGTGGATAAAAAATATTGTTTTAGGAAAAATAATGTTGGAAATGAAAAGTAGGCCAGGTTCATCTAAATATGTGGATAGAAAATACAAGTCTTGTTTTTATATATCGATCAAAGTCAAACGCTCTGGAGTAATTCTTTTATTCATTATATATAAGTTTGTATGGAATTTTATATATCAGTTTTTTATTCTTTGACTTTTCAGGCATGATATAAATAGTCCAAACAATAATAAAACTATTTCTTAAATGTAAAAATGTTGTTGTAATGCAAGGTACTAAGAACAGAAATCATTGTATTTAGATTAGGATTGAATACAATGATAGGTCTTGTATTATTTTAATTTCAAGAAAATCATGTTATTTAATTTGGAATAATAGGGTTCAAGTCAATTATAGGTATCAGTCACCAGCATGTTTGTTCATGCGTAGAAGTTTGACATTCCAAAATCCAATTTTAAATGTGTTGAAAATAACGCATAACATTCTAGGAAACATAAAGAATAGCTTGACCTGGAAGAAATAAGTACTTTTAAAGTTACCAATAATAAAGATTAGAGTTTTGACTTAAGGTTGCGGCAGGCGCGTGTACCTATTTTATTTTCCTCTGTTACAATACGTGTGTTGATCACAAGCACTATGCAAGATATCCGTATCATTTTTGATTAGAATATATCTATAAAGAAGCGTTGACAATATGTGGAAGATCTCCAAGTATAGAAATAGAGACAAGGGCTGGAACGGCGAGGAAAAAGTATAAAACGACGGCAATCAATTAAAAAAGAGAAAAATAATCACAATATAGAACAACATAGAGAATCGCATAAAATGAAATAGACAGAAAATGCATACCTTTATCACTTTGAGATGAAGTAGTGATCGCAAAAGACTGATCTTAGGAGGAAGAAATTTTTTAATGGCTAACCTGGACGTTTGAGATGGAAGACCGATGAAAATCGTTCGCTGATCTATCCTCGCGATTAGTCGAATGGATGACGACTTGTACAACAAATACTAACTTTACCAAAGGATATATTATCACAGAAATAGCGTGAGGCGCGCCTATCACAAATTTTACTGTCCAATAACCAGTCAGGACCACACCTGTAACCAAAAAAAAAATTACATTATAGAGAACATCAATTAATTTCTAGATCACATTGTTAGCAATTAATTCATTTTATCGCTTGCATGATGATATTATTTGGTATGATCGTAATTCAAACTAGAAATAAATTAAAGAGCTATAAGTGGTAGCCGACGAGAATTAATTTTATTTAGTTCCAACTCGAATTTAAAATGGTGAATATATTTATTACAATTTAAAATCACTTCAATTTGTAGAAAATTATTGATGCTAATAACTATTTAATTTTGTATAAAAATTTCAATATTAATCAACAAAAAATTTGGACCACGTGAGAATGAACATGTATTCAATTTTAGGAGTAATTGTGAAAAATGCATTTACAGTTTTAAATTTGGGTTCAAACTAAATATAATTAATTCCAACTAATTTTTATTTTTATCACTCCAGTTTGATTTCATTTGAATTGAATACGACTACATATTGATTCTAGAGTTAATCCTTATTTCAAAAACCAAACCAAAAAATAGACATTTTAAACGTATTTTGCTAAAATCATGTTTTTGTTCTGCCTAGTAACATTGTAATTTAGTTAAGATCCATTTAAAAATTACTAGTTCTAATACCATAATTGATTTCACCATTCAAATATTAATTAGTGGACAACAAAGCATAAATTTGCAAACCGAAATTCGCGTGCAGTTTTTCCATTAGAACATTAAAACTTAACTAGGAAACTCAAATATAACATTGCCACCACACATCAATTTTTGGCAAAGTTTCAAACAATGATCTACTAAAAATAATTTTACCATAATATTCTAATAATAACATCTTTAAAAGCTACATATGAAAATCGGGAGATTATTTAGAACATCCTCTCATGATTCTAACTCATTGATAATTGATTGAATTGATTAGATTTTAAATGTATTTAGTACTTTTGCTAAAATTAAAGTGGAAGAAGAATTTAGTTTATTCTATGTATCTATTTGAGGAATATCTGTAATATTCTAGGTAATAAATATACATAATTGTGACCTAGTGCAACATTAATGGTATTATGAAACATAATGAACAATTTTGTAGGTATTTCATAGACATGGAATTAATATAAAAAGGATTCAAGAATTGTAAACTAATAATTTTGTATTCATAAGTACTTATCACATCGCTCTCACCATGTTAAGTTGTCAAAGAAACCCGACTTCTCGACCATGCATCTTTCAGCTTTAATAACCCAACTGCTTGACATTATCCTATTTTGTTAAAAAATATGTAAATAATATGAATACAAACAATACAACATGACAAACACCATTGTCCCAGTGGTTAAGTGATTTGGCTTTGGTGCGAGATGTCACAAGTTCAAAACTTGCGCATCGTGATTCGTACGTTTATTGACATATGATATGTTGTCACATTGATTTGTTGTATATAAAGTCCCATTTAAAAAAAAACAATGCAACATGATTTAATAAAGTTTATCTTTGAGAAACATGTATTTAAGTAAAATTAAATAGCATTTTTGATTCATCAATAAACCAAAAGTTGTATTGTAATAAAAGTATAATCTAATTGAATAGCATTATAAAGAAATAATATGCAGTTGATTCTCTCATTAAACTGAATTTGAATAAAAAATAATTAACTATAATTAATTATCCAGTTAGTTTATATTTAAATTAATTAATATTTGTAGCAAATAATTCCTTTCACGGGTGCACGACAATATAATTTGATATGATCCTTTCAATTTTAAGTAGTTTATTTTCAACACCATAAATAAGTACATATCTAATCCATAATTATTTACAAACATATATATGTGTGTGTGTATCTTAATAGTGAAAATTCAAAACAACGTAATGTCAAACAAACTTATAGGGAATAACTGTTAATTACCGCACATTTTTGCGATCTCTAAAATATTAGTGGTACTCATGCATTTAATGAAAAATCGTGTATTGTTTATGGACATTCATGGCCCATGAAAGAAAATCATATAAAAATGTAGCAAACCCTAGCAAAATAAAAATTGATGATGCAAGATTTTACAAAAAGACAAGTTTAGGTTGAGTGGGAGTAATAATTTTCATCTTTTAGATATCCGACTCCATAATGGCCACATTCTTAGGGGCAAGACACCAAGAAATTTCATCTTTCTAGATATGAAATTTCTCTCTTCAATTCTTCTATATCGTCAAATCTCTTTTCAATTATTATTATGGACAAGCACCATTGTCCAAGTGGTTAATTGATTCAGCTTGGTGCAAGAGTTCACAAGTTCGAAACTTGCTTTCGAACGTTTATTGACATGTGATATGTTGTCCCAATGATTTGTTGTATATAAAGCACCATTTCAAAAAAAAAAAACGTTATTATGGTTGTGGAGGGACAAGTGGAGGAAAATCAGGGAAAGGAATAGGAAGGGTAGGAAAAAGTGGTGAATTGAAAGAAGAAGAAGAAAGTGGTGGAAACAATCGAGGTGGACTCCAAATCGAAAACGGGAGCGGATGTTCTTCCCCAGATCTCGCATAGGTTGTTGGGGACAAACATGGTGAGGAGGAGAATATAATACCCCGAAAAATTGGTAAATTTTTAATTAAATATTAGTAATATAATAGCACGAAGATAAGTAAATTTAATGCATTAATGAAATAAAATAAAAATAAGGATGGGGCAAAATGGTTGTTTTTTAAAACTTGAAATTTGAAAAAACTGGCGCTATTGCAACCGTCTTTTTTTTAATCTTGCGCAGTACTTTAGTTTGCCTTTTTTGCAATCTGTATGAAGAAATTGCGGTTGAAACGGTATTAAGTTAATTTGGACGCCACGTTTGAATTGAAAACAGAGCGAATGGTTTCTTTTCCCTTCGTCCACTTAAAATAATTCATGTACTTTCATTTTTCCAAAAACCGACCTCTCTTTCTCATTCTTCCTCTTTACAAAACAAACTAAAATCTTCACATCTCCCTCAAAATTCAACGAAATTGTATGAAACCAGCGACATCGTGAAGCAAGCAAGGAAGGCTACACATCTGCATCAACTTAGGGATGAAACTTTGAAGCACAAAGGAGTAGCAGGTCGAACAGCAGAGATTAGGTAGAAAATGGTGAATTTGGCGTATGATTCATGCTTTCCTCTTCGTATAATCCAATTTTGATTCTATAAATATGATATGCAGGCTATAATAGTTATAATTATTTATAAATAATTAAATTCGAATTTAAATGGGATTTGGAAGGGAATTTGATGTAAGTAGTAAACCTGAAACTGGTTTCACTTACTTATCACAATTTAATGGATATATCACAAATTCGATGAAATGAAGTGTAAAATCGGACCTAGAAACGTAAGGATGGGTGCTGGGGACATTCTCCAGTGACCAAAGGCGGAATATAGCGACTCGCGACGAAACGAAGGGATGGAAAAACTGAAAATCATGATCTGGAAATTCTAGAATTTTTGTATACACCGGTACACCAGTTGGGGAAACCGGTCAACTAATGGGATCGAGCCAAATTGAACCCAAACCCGAGCGGGCCTGTATAAAATAACTTCTGCCGATTCGAGTCTTGTTTCTTTCATTTTTGAAGATATTTGGTGGCTTTTGATGTAGCAAGTGATGGCGTTACGATTTCGAGTGAAAACGTGTGATGTTTGATCATTGTTTGAAATGGTTGAATATGCCATTTTAATGTGTAAAGTGATGTGACGATCGACGTGAACGAGCCTGTAGCGCAAGTAGGCAGCCAAAGATACAGATACAGACCTATGATACAAGTAGGTAGTCCAGGTATTGTATTGCCCTTTGTAGTGCTTTGATGGACCAGTGTGGAGAAGGTGGATGTTAAGAGACCCTGTAGGCTATCGGAGGTCCAGGGCGTGAGTCCAACTAGTACGAGGATAATAAATGACCCTGTAGGGCATGAGATCGGCTCTAGGAAGTGAGTCCTATATTCGATTTACATGACGATGGATAACTGACAACCCAATAGGGCATGAGGCCGGTCCAGGGAAGTGAGTCCACACAAAGATGATGTGATACGACTAGAAGTATAAAACGACTAGGTACGATGTGATAGCATGGGATGAGGTGATCGAGCGTTAGACTCTTATCATGCTATAGTATTATTTTTGTTATATGTAGAGTAAAATATGGCTCACTTGCTATACTTATGTCTGATCTAATCCTATTTTTTTCTTTTCTTTATATATCCAAGTTGATGGTATTGAAAACATGAATTCCTTTCTGTATATTTAGTTTGATGTAAATAAGTATTATACTCAGGATTTTACTGCATGTATGGTTTGGGTTGATTTGTATCGTACAGACATATGTATTTGATAGGCAGATATGTTATGGTGATGTGATTATGGTTATTTTTGTATTATATTATATTTCTTTCCATTGCGAGACCCTAAGAGTTATTAGTTATATTTGTATCTGTGTATTTTATCTTAACCCAACAACTCACCTTTTTGGGTTCTCTAGATGTCAACATCGGTTCAGGTGTTAAACCCGATAGTCGAAAAGGCAGGTCGTTATAAAGGATTTGAAAGTGCCTTTGGATTTAGCATATCAAAAATTATTATGAAGGTATCGTATAGAGCCTCTGTCAATGGGCATATTTGATCTAAAGCAGGGATGCAAGATATTGAATTTGTGGAGCCATTACTTGTTGATGGGAAAAGGAATGGAGCGTTGTCATTGAATGCCATTAGAAAAGCAGAAAAGGAACAAGGAATTGAGTAATGATGTATGTAGTAGGTCCTAGGCATAGATCCCTAAGGAGGGAGTGCACATGCAGTAGAATGGGGAAGTGAACGGTACTAATATAGAGCTGGGTGAAAACTCAAAGAGTAAAGAAGACGTACCCAATGAAAGAGTGGATGAGAAGATGAAAGAGTGGAAAGAAAAAGGAGAAAAAGCAGTGAAGGAGAGTATGGAGGAGGTTCCATAAAAAGTAGAGGATAAGAATGAGACGAAGGTAGATGTGGTTAGTTGTAAAATGGAGAAATGGGTTTACTTTGACTAAGGTGGAGGATTCAATTTAGCATTTGGCTAAGATTAGAGAAGTTATCTTAAGGGAGTTAGGAGAGAAAATGGAGTAAGAGAAGGTTGATAGGATGTACGTGCTATGCAAGAGACAAGAACTAATGAGATAGTTGTTGACAGACTAGACGAAAGTGGAGAAGTGGGTAAGGTGAACATAGCGATCCGTAATTTAGAACACTTCGTCTTGAATATTAGAACATTTAAAATACAGTTAGGTAGTCTAAAAGTGATTTTATAACCTTATTAAACTCTTTTTAGTTAATAACTAATGATAGAAAACTTGTTTTTGATTTTTTTTACAAAAATAAGTACTTTGAATAAATATTCAGAATGTGGTCAAAAATTGTTTTGTCGATAAACATATTTTTATTCAGTACAAGTTGTCCAAACTTTGTGTACATGTCTAAATAACATATGAAATCACTAACGGTTAATAAAAATAATTTGACTAAATGTGGTTAAATAATTCACTTTTAAAAAATCTTCTAGAAGGTTATTAGGAAGGAGGTATTTACTTCGGCTTGTGAGGTAGAAAGTTGGTCACATGAGAGGAGGATGGGCTTTGGCCAGCTAGAGAAGGTAGGGGTCATGAAAACCTCTTGAACACTCCTATATAAGTCCACTTAAGGCTAGCGAATCCTTTTCACAATTTTATATGCAAAATGAAAGCTCTTCGTTAACGTAGTCTCTTCAACATTAACTTTCTAAAACTCAAAACATATCATCCCAAACCTGCACAAAATTCTTGCTAGCATAGCAACAAGTATTATCAACTTGAAGCCTGAAGGAGTGGAGCACACAAACCCAAATGCCCAAGGCCGTGAGCATTTTAGACAAAATCTTGCCTAGGCCATGAGCAAGTGTGAAGGGTAGGAGGAAATTTCGGAGTTGCTTTGGATAAGGTAGGAAGTGGTAGTAAGGTGGAGGCTTGTGCATGGTTGCGTACTTGTTTAAGGGTGAGCAAACTGCTCACCATTTGATTGTATATGAAGTGTATTATATGCTTGTTTTAACTATAGTAAAGTGCTTAACTATATATTGTTATAACTTTTGCGATTCTTGCTTTGGAAAGCAAATGACATATGTAAATTGAGTATTTCGACTTTTATGACTTTTTTTTGACTTGTTATATGGCCTTGGCATGATGCACATAGGTTTGGTTGGACTGTGGTTAAATGGGACATGAATATAGAATGATTTCTATAGTGTAGTCACTATAGAAGCACTTCCAAATGCCTTACTTTGTTGAATTTCTACAACATTTTTAAAAGGATCCTTAGGGTTTTTGGCATGATTGTGATGTATGTTGGGTGTACTATACACTGCAAAAAAATTGGATATTATAAAGAATGTTATCTTCTTGAAAAGTGCCCACTCTTTCTAATATATAAAACTACCCATTCATAGCCTGTTACAAGACACAACTGTAGCACTTTTTAGCCACTGTGGTAGCTCTAAAACATTTTTGTAGTATATTGGAAATGCTGTAGATTGCTGTTTGAACTTTACATTACTTTAAAATGACGTTTAATTAAAGTATTTTTCTTCAATTTTTTTAGATGTATTCAATAACTTCTATTAGTGTATTTTGAAATTTAAATATATTTTTAATAATTAATTATAAATTATTAAAGTAGAAGGTTTATTTTAATAAATGAAAAAAATGTTTTTTGAAGTTTTTAAATAAATTATAAAATAGTCATTTTTAAGTAATATTTTAAATGGGGTTTTTGTATAAAGGACAAAAATTTGTGTTTTTTTAGCCTCAAGGACACAACCTCAATAATTTAGCCACAAGTCAGACATTTTTCAAAATTAATGATTAGGATATATATTCTTCCAAAATTAGTCATAAGGACAAACTGCCAAAATTATCAACCACCATTTGTCGCACCATCACCCACCGTTATTACCTGCACCACCAGCCTTGCCGCCGCCCCCAACACCATTGGCCACCATCACATGATACTGATAACTCTTAACTTAAAAACTGATACCTAAAAACTGCTACCGGTAACTAAAAACCGATACCTAGAAATTGCTACCTAAACTGATACCTAAAAACTGCTAACGACAACTAAAACCGATGCCTAACAGCTGATACTCAAATAAACCACTCATAATCTCCTAGATTCTCAAATTTATCAAATTCGATCACCATTATCTAAGTTTACAGTTCATTTTTGAACAAGCATTTCAATCATAACAATCATCCTTATAGAAAATCAGTTCATGATCATATTAATAGCACAAATAGACCATCTATAATCAACATCTATCAAGCTCATGAAATTACATCATTATCTCATATAACGATGCTTTGACTCAAGCATCTCCATTCTTCGATGCAAGTCAGATCGAGTGACTCACTCCAGCATAAGCATGGATTCCATTCAACTAAGGTATCGTGTACAATGAGAGCACAATGGCTGTTCATCTCTCGATAAAAAATAAAACAGTTTACAAAAATGATACCTACTGTCACTAAAATTGATACCTAAAAACCGATCCTTAAAGTAATCTAGTAAAACTGATACTCAACAAAATTCATTAAATATTTGATACCGAAACACTAATTTAACCCAATGATCATCATATTTACTATGAAACAAATTCATTTTTTTATATAATCAAACAAAAAAAACAGTAAAAAACTTCCACACTACATTATTTTAAAAAATGATACTCAGAAAAAATTATAATGATACCTAAAAACAGATCCTTAAAACTCAACACGGTAATACATTATTAATCAAACCAATATGAATGGAAAAAAATAACAACAAAATAATAATTAAAAAATGTTTGCTTCAAAATGTGAATTGATTAGTATAATAATTTTTTTATACAACAAATATCACAAACTAAAAAGTAACAAATATTTTCAAAAATGATACTATAAATTGAAAAACTGATACTTAACAGCAGATACCACTTCTTCTTCTATAATTCTTCCATGGCTTGCTCTTCTTCTTCCTCGACTTGCTCTTCTTCCTCCTCGCATTGTTGTTTCTTCTAAAATACCACTTCACGGCATCCCTACCACTAGAGCCATTAATTCTCCATCATCAAATGACTTCAAATCAAGCTACTTCAAAATCCTAACCGTTTCCATCCGCCGTCGAACCAACCATCCTCACCGCCAGTGCTATCGCAGCAACCGCCCTCGCCGACAACGTCGCTCTAGACTCATTTGCATGTTTGTCCTTGTCGCTAATTTTTTTGTCCTACCTTTGAAATGAAATGCAAAAGTTGTACTTTATGCTAAAATATTGTAGGCCGGTCTTTAAGGCTAAAATGTTGAGAAATTTTGTCTTTGACGTTATTTTCCTGTATTTTAAATGAATGTTTGAACCATAGTTATAAAATTTTTAAAGTATGTTTATTTGTGTATAATTTTAGAAAACAACTTAAATATTTTATTAAAGTATTAAAAATCTTATGTAATATTTTATCTTTTAAATCTTTTTTAGAATTTTATTAATTATGCTAGCATATAAGCATATTAATATATATACATACGTGTGTGTGTATATCATTTTTAAAAGGCTTTTAATTATAAACAAATGTTTGAAAAAGGAGTTAGGAGTCGCTTAAGTAACTTAATCATTCTTTATTTGTTTACTTATTTATGGAAAGTAATTAATACTATACTTAGCATTAAAAGCCGATAAAGTATGCTTGTTCTATCTGTGAGAGTTAAGAATGATGTTCGAGTATGGTTTAAAAGCAATATTGCTTTAACCAACCGGCTTCACTCTTGACTGAGAGATAGTGTAAGTCGAGATACGCGATCGTTTTAGAACTAGATAGTCGATTAGTCGACTATCGAACTTGACCAAAATAACTAGGAGCATCTAAAAGCTTTACGTCTTCATACAGTTTGAGATCCCTTGGGGAGACTTATTAGTATGGAACGTCTCTCACATTAAGAATGTATATATAGGAGGACTCCTTTATATTGCTCACTTACTTCTAAAAGAACTGGAATTTATTTAATCGAAAATTCACCGATTTAGTTTTGGAGAGTCCAAGATCAGATAAGTACACTTATGTATTACTTACCAAAAACTACTTCAAAACTAGTATATGAGTCTATGTTTTGAAAGCGGTTGTGTAGTGGAATGTTATAGAGTTAAATTGTTTATCCTAAGATTAAATCCAAAGGAGACGTCGACATTAATATTACCAACTAACGCTATGGAGTTGAATTATCTATCCTAAGGTTAAGTCTAAGGAAGAGGTCAACGTTAGCATTTATCGGACGATATGTGCAGGAATCCATGGAGAGATTCATGATCAGTTTGAGTATGAAGACTTGTATGAGAGTTATTGAACGTGACTTCACCAATGCAAGCAACAACGGGAAACAATCACATAACAATACTTAATAGGTTTCAAAATTACTAGCAAACTAGCTCCACGGTTTTCTCAAGTACAAAAATCCTCTTATCACACAAGGATGATAAACATTATAGAATTTTTGTATATAGTGGCACACTAGTTAGTGAAATCGGTCCACTGATTGCCTCGGGCCAGGTTGAACCTGGACCTGAGCGGGCCTGTATAAAAGAACTTCTACTAATTTGAGTCTTGTTTCTTTAGTTTTTAAAGATATTTGGTTTCTATTGATGTAGCAAGTGATGGCGCTATGATTTCGAGTGAAAGCATGTGATGTTTGATCATTGTTTGAAATGGTTGAGTAAGCTGTTGGAATGTGTAAAGTGATGCGACGATGGATGTGAACGTAAACGAGCCTATGGTGCAAGTAGGCAGCCCAAGATATGGATACGGATATGGATACCTACCTGTGATACAAGTAGGTAGTCCAGGTATTGTATTGCACTTTATAGTGCTTCGATGGACCAATATGGAGGAGGTGGATGTTAAGAGACCCTGTAGGCTATGGGACATCCATGGCATGAGGCCAATTAGTACAAGAACAATAAATGACCCTATAGGGCATAAGGTCGGCTCAAGGAAGTGGGTCCTATATGCGATTTACTTGACATTGGACAACTGGAAACCCTATAGGGCATGAGACCTGTCTGGGGAAGCAAGTCCACACAAAGATGATGTGATATGACTAAATGTATATAATGACTAGGTATGATGTGAACAGCGGGACGTGAGGTGATCGAGCGTTAGACTCATATCATGTATATTATTATTTTTATAGTATATGTAGGGTAAAGCATGCCTCACTCACCATACTTTTGTCTGATCTAATATTATTTTTTCCTTTTATGTATGTATCCAAGTTGATGGAGTTTGGATATAAGATGGTATTGAAGACATGGATTCATTTTTGTATATTGTACTTGATGTAAATATAATTAGGATTTTACTGTGTGTGTGGATTGGGTTGATTTGTAGCATACAGACATATGTATTTGATACACAGACATGTTATGGTGATGCGATTATGATTATTTTTGTATTATAATTTATTTCTTCCCATTGCAAGACTTTAAGAGTTATTAGTTAGATTTGCATATGTGTATTTTATCTTAACCCAATGACTTGCCTTTTTGGGTTCTCGAGATGTCAACGTCGGTTCATGTGTTAAACCTGATGGTCGAAAAGGCAGGTTGTTACAAAGGATTCAGAAGTGCCTCTAGATTTGGCATATCAGAAATTGTTATGAAGGTATCGTATAGAGCCCTTATCAATATGCATAATTGATTCGTAGAAGGGGTACAAAATATGAATTGGTGGAGCCATTACTTGTTGATGGGAAGAGAAAAGGAGCGTTGTCATTGAATGCCATTAGAGAAGCAGAAAAGGAATGTGGAATTCAGTAATGATGTACGTAGTAGAACCTAGGCCATACTTTAAAGCACTTGAGGCATATATAAAGACGATGTGGAAGACGATAACTAATTTCTTAGTCCAATCAAGATATAATGGTTTTTTTGTGGTGCTGTTTGAAAATGAAAATGATTGTAACAAAGTTGTGGAGGCAGGCCCCTTTGACAGGAACTTAATAATAATGAAGAAACTAAGCCCTAATATAAGAGCTGATAGGGACCTCCTCACCAGTATTCCAGTATGGGTAAGAGTTCTTGTGCTCAGTTTTCGACTATGGGAGCCGAAGGAAATAAGTGCATTAGTAATATTAATTGGTAAATATATCAAATAGATGAGGCAAAGAGAAATCGTATCTCTTTTTCCAAAGGTGCTAGTGGATATTAGCGTGGAAGCTAGATTACCAAATATGCCAAAAGTAATTTGTGAAGATGGCGAAGCTTTAAAACAAGAAGTTATATATGAAAACCCTCTGGCTAGATGCGATAACCGTTGTCGTTTTGGATATATCATAAGACAATGCTTGATGAAAAGGCAAAGATCCCTAAGGAGGGAGTGCACATGCAGTAGACTCGTGAAATGAATGGTACTAATATAGAGCCGGGTGAAAACTCATAGAGTAAAGAAGAGGTACCTGATGAAAGATTAGAGGAGAAGTTGAAAGAGGGGAAAGGAAAAGGAGAAGAAGTAGTGAAGGAAAGTATGGAGGAGGTGCCACAAAAAGTAGATGATAAGAATGTGGTGGAGGTAAACGTGATTAGTTGTAAAATGGGGAAACGAGTCTACTTTGACAAAGGTAAAGGATTCAATTTAGCATTTGTCTAAGATTAGGGAAGTTACCTTAAGAGGAGGAAAATGGAGTAAGAGAAGGTTGATAGGATGGAGGTTCTATGCAAGAGCTAAGAACTAAGGAATAGTTGTTGACAGACTAGAGGGAAGCGGAGAAGTGGGTAAGATGAACGTAGCGACCCGTAATATAGAACACTTCGTCTTCGAAAATCAGAACATTTGAAATATGGTTAATATTTATAAAAGTGATTTTATAACCTTTATTACACTCTTTTTAATTATTAACTAATGATATAAAACTTGTTTTAGAAATTTGTTTACAAAAAAGTACTTTGAATAAATATTGATAATGTGATCGAAAATCATTTTATTGATAAACATAATTTTATTCAATATAAGTTGTCCAAACTTTGTGTACATCGCTAAATAACATATGAAATTATTAATTACTAATAAAAATAATTTGACTAAACATGATTAAGTAATTCACTTTTAAAAAGCTTCTAGAAGGACATTAGGAAGGAGTGTGGGGTGGAAAGTTGGTCGATGAAGGGGGACGAGCTTTGGCCAGCTAAAGAAGGTAGATGGGGTCATGACAACCTCTTGAACACTTTTATATAAGTCCACTTAAGGCTAGCGAATCCTTTTCATAATTTTATATGCAAAAAAAAGCTCTTCATTCTCTTAGTCTCTTCAATATTAACTTTCTAAACATCAAAACATATCATCCCAAACCTATACCAAATTCTTGCTAACATAGCACCAAGTATTATCAACTTGAAGCTTGAAGGAGTAAAGCACACAAACCCAAAAGGACCAAGGTCGTGAGCATTTTAGACAAAATCTTGCTTAGGCCATGAGCAAGTGTGAAAGGTATGAGGAATTTTGGAGTTGCTTCAGTTGAGGTAGGAAGTGGTAGTAAGGTTGAGGCTTGTGCTTGGTTCCGTACTTGTTTAAGGGTGAGCAAACTCATCACTTGAATGTATATGAAGTGTATTATATGCTTGTTTAAATTATAGTAAAGTGCTTAACTATATATTGTTATAACTTTTGGATTCTTGCTTTGGAAAGCAAATGACATATGTAGATTGTGTATTTGGACTACTATGACTTTTTTGACATGTTACATGGCCTTGGCATGATGCACATAGGTTTGGTTGGACTGTGGTTGAATGGGACTTGAATATAGAATGGTTTTGTAGCTCAAAGTCGCTATAGAAGCACTTCGAAATGCCTTGCTTTGTTGAATTACATTTTTAAAAGGATCCTTAGGTCTTTTGGCATGATTGTGATATATGCTGAGTATATTATGTACTACAAAAAAATTGTATATTATAAAGGTTGTTATCATATTGAAAAGTGTCCACTCTTTCTAATATATTAAACTACCTGGTTCGTAGCCTATTATAGCACACAACTGTGGCACTTTTTAGCCACTGTAGTAGCTCTATAACATTTTTGCAGTATATTAGAAATGCTGTAGATTGTTGTTTGAACTTTAAATTAAACTTTAAAATGAATTTTAATTAAAGTATTTTTCTATAATTTTTATATATGTATTCAATAACTTATGTTAGATATTTTGAAATTTAATATATTTTTAATAATTAATTATGAATTATTAAAGTAGAAGGTTCATTTTAATAAATGAAAACATGTTTTTTGAAGTTTTTAAATAAATTATAAAATAGTTATTTTTAAGTAATATTTTGAATGAATGTTTAAACCATAATTATAAGTATTTTAAAGTATTTATATTCATGAATAATTTTAGAAAACTACTTAATATTTTAATAAAGTATTAAAAAGCTTATGTAATATTTTATCTTTTAAATCGATTTTAGAATTTTATTAATTATATTAGCCTATAAATAAATTAGTATACATAGACACATACATACATACATACATATCATTTTTAAAAGGCTTTTAATTATAAATAAATGTTTTAAAAAGGGGTTAGGAGTCGCTTAACCAACTTAATCATGCTTTGTTTGTTTACTTGTTTATGGAAAGTAATTAATACTATACTTAGCATTAAAAGCCAATAAAGTATGCATGTTCTATCTGTGAGAGTTAAGAATGATATTCGAGTATGGTTCAGAAGCAATATTGCTCTAACCTACTAGCTACACTCTTGACCGAGGGATAGTGTTAGTTGAGATGGTCGGGAAACGTGATAAGTGTACGACACTCGATTTCCGTATGTGATCCTTTTAGAACTAGATAGTCGATTAGTCAACTATCAAGCTTGACCAAAATAACTAGGAGGTATCTAAAAGCTTCACGTCTTTATATAGTTTGAGATCCCTCGAGGAAGACTCATTGGTATGAAACGTCTCTCACATTAAGAATGTATATATACGACATCCCCCAAGGAGGACTCTTTTATATTATTCACTTACTTCTAAATGAACTAGAATTGATTTAATCGAAAATTCACCGATTTAGTCTTTGAAGAGTCTGGGATTGGATAAGTATGCTTATGAGTTACTTACCAAAACCCACTTCAAAACTAGTACACAAGTCTACATTTTGAAAGAGGTTGTGTAGTTGAATGTTATAGAGTTAAATTGTTTACCCTAAGGTTAAGTCCAAAGGAAAGGTCGACATTAACATTTCCAACTATTGCTATAGAGTTGAACCGTCTATCTTAAGGTTAAGTCTAAGGGAGAGGTCTGCATTAGCATTCGTCGAACGACTTATACGGGAATCCATGGAGAGATTCGTGATCTTTTTGAGTGATGAAGACTTGTATGAGAGATGTTGAACATGACTTCAGCATCGAAAGTGACAGAAAACAAAGTAGGATGCATTACTTGTGGGTTTAGCTAACCCAAGGGTATATCAACTCCGTATCTAGAGATGTTTATCGATGTTGCTAGCTAGAGTTGATGATATTCGGTATCACATGTTTAGCCATGGACCAACTATGTACCTTATTGTATATTTTATCTAGAGATACACGTTGTTTCAAAAGGTAGCTTCTAACCCATAACGAGAGGTCTGCTTCGACGTATTGAGGTCATCTCAAATGAAAAATCCATATCCCAGCGATGCTTAGCAGTTTTGAATGTACTTCTAATATTATTGTATTGTGAGATGCAAGCAACACGACTATTTTCTAATTTATGTTCTATACCCTAGACACCACCTATATTATCACTATATTTACTTATCAAATGGTTTGGTTTCTTTTGAAGGGAAAACTGTTACAGCGATTTGTATGGTCACAAAAGTTACTGTTATATGGATGAATATATCTTAAGTTTCTCATACCAGACTTATGTTTGACACATGGTTCTTATTTTTCCTAAATTCCTCGTGTACTCTTTTGAGTAGGCCGACTAAAGCAGGTATGGCTATGGACGCTTCAGAGCTTCATAAGACGAGTTGGAGGCTTTGAATTATCTGTCTATTTCTATTTATGATGTACTATTTTTATGTATGTGTCAACATTGTGAGAATGCGAAGTTATAACTGTCCAGACTGATGAAAGTACTTAGATTTTGTAACTTTGAAATACTCTGTAGTTTGGAGTAACCTTTTTTACTATCTTTTTGTATCTTGTAGTTCACCGTTCCGCTTGTGAGATTCTGATATTGCATTCTTTCTTTCTTGTTCTGTTTCTTTTCCTTTTTATTTTACCCTAACTGTTCAACTTTTTGGCATTTGGATGCTCAACACATGAATACCGTGAATGTATTAGTGTAGACATTTGATATTTGAAAAGTCGGGTTGTTGCATTTAATAACAGAGCGAAGGTTTAGTGAATACCTTGGCTTTGGTTGGGTATGCCTCATTAGAAATAGGGTAAGTGACACCTTAGAATGAGTTGAGTGTACCATATATACAAGAGCGTATTTGTATTTTTCTATAAACCTACACCCTTTGTAGTATTTCTTAGTAACAACTCTTTCTTAGAAGTAACTTTACCCTTAAGTTTCCTAAAGATATTTTTCTATGTTTAGGTAGTGAAAACGATGACTACTAGAGCTGCTATTGCTAGAGGAGGAGGTAGAGGTGGCAGAAGTGGTACTATTACTAACGGTGGGACTCAGGCATCCAAGAATGCCGCTCCTACCAAGGAACCGAGGTTGAATGTAGTGGAAGAGTTTGTGTAGGTTCGACTACATATGAACTTTGCTTCGGTATGTCGTGACTTTGAGAGGTTAGGGGGTAAAAGGTTCAATAGCACTGAGACCATCATCAAAGTTCGGACTTGGATTAGTTTGCGTGATAGATATTTAGAGACATGAAGTTGGATGATACGATAAAGCATTGTTTGGCATCGCGACATCTATCTAATGTTGTTATGGATTAGTGTACTTTAGTCACCGTAGATGTTCAGGAGAATGAATTCTCTTGTGCCTAATTCAAGGAAATGTTCGAAATGAAGTTTGTTCCGAAGGCTAGGAAGACAAAGATGTTTAGGAGCATTCCAGATTTAATGCAGGAGGCTATATCAGTTGCTGAGTATGAGAATAGGTTTAATGCACCGTCTCAGTTTAGGTTAGGGTTGATAGATACACTATTAAAGAAGAACGAGATGTTTGTATCAGGTATGCATCCAAAATTTCAGAGGGACATGAAAAATCACATCCAGGGATCATCCGTGAATCTGAAAGGTATATCTTTACGGTTCGAGGGTTTGACTCTAAGGTTGTCTGCATCTACACCAATTGGGAACAATGAGCGTAAGTTTCAACTGCTGAAATATGTTTCCAATTTAGCTTGCTACAAGTGTGAACGAAAGAGACATTTTGCTAGGAACTGTAGGTCAGATAAAGGAGGACAAGTGGCAAAAGCATCGACAGTTAAATCGTTGATTGAAAGGGCACCAAAGCTTAAACCACATGAAGTCAAAGTACAATTTGCACAAAGGGTTGTGATAATTGCCACTAGCTGGGTCATATAGTCAGAGATTGTCTGATACTTCAAAAAGGACAGTAGCTTAGAGTCTTCGCACTTTCTTCAGCATGTTCCCCTTCTATAGCTGTAAAGGGGAAGTAGGTTCTTGATGGTATATTATCTGTTTATGGTATTATTGTTTGTGTTTTATTTGATACTGGTGCTTCACATAGTTTCATATCTTGTAATCTTGTTGATAGAATGAAACTAGAGCCAATTATGGATATTAACTCTATTTGAGTGTCGAACCTTATGGGGGTCTCGGCCAATCTTAGTACGATATGTTTAGAAGTTCTAGTTACTTATTATGACTAACTCCTTCCATGTGATATGTATGTTCTTGATTTACTAGGATTTGATGTGTTACTTGGGATGATTGGTTGTCTCAGAATCATACGGTTTTGGATTGTGCTAAGCGAACTATATCATTTAAGAGAGAAGATGGGAAGGTTCAGGTAGTGTCTTGTGAAGAGCCTAGTGCGCTAATGAGTAATTTTCTTTATTCTCTTAATGTGGATGAAGGAAATGTTGGGTTGATCATTGCCGTGCAAGAGTTTGTAGATGTGTTTGAAGAGGTGTCTGGTTTACCCCCTCACCGTGAGATTGAATTTCATATTGATTTAGTTTAGGATACTAAACCTATTGTGTTTCCTATGCATAGGCTATCACCGAAGGAGAATTTAGAGTTAGCTAACTAGGTCGGTGATTTATGGTGTAATAGCTTAATCTGTCCTAGTCTATCAAATTGGGGAGAGCATGTCATCTTTGCTACAAAGACGAATGTTTCCTTAAGACTTTGTATTGCGTACTATGAGCTCATTAAGCAGACTATTAGGAACAAGTAGAATTTTCCTAGGATAAATGACTTATTCGATCAGCATCGTGGTGCTCGGGTATTTTCAAAACTAGGTCTTGCCACAAAGTTTCATCTATTGAGGGTTGCAGAGGAGAGTGTACCTTTGACAACTTTTAAGTTTGACAAGTTTTATGAATGGTTGGTTATGATGTTTGACCTAACTAATGTTCCAGCATATTTTATAGACTTGATGAATCTGGTTTTTAGGGATGTGTTAAATAAGTTTGTTCTTATATTTATTGATGATATTCTAGTCTACTCTAAGACCGAGGATGAGCATACTTGCCATTTGAGGATAGTACTTCAAACATTAAAAGTGCGTATGTTGAAAGCTAAGTTCTCAAATTTGAAGTTAGGTTCTTAGGACATGTTATCCGATGAAGGGTATTTCTATTGATCCAACAAAGGTTATAGTTGTATATGATTGGAAGAGGTCGGAAAGCGCAACCGAAATTAGAAGCTTCTTGGGGTTAGTATGCTATTATCGGAGGTTTATTCAATATTTATCAAAGATTGCTTCACACTTGACGAATTTGACAAAGAAAGATGTTAAGTTTTTTTGGACTGATAAATATTAACAAGAATTCAAGAAGTTGAAAGCAAGATTGAATAGCGCTTCTGTTCTGACTGTTTCGGATGGAGGTGCGAGTTTAACTGTATATACAAATGCATGTTGGACAGGTTTAGTGCAGTGTTGATGCAACATGGAAGAGTTATTGCTTATGTTTGCTGGCAAATCAAGCTCATGAATCGAGATATCCTACCCATGACTTGGAGTTGTTATTGGCTGTATTTGCATTAAAGATAAGGAGGCATTACTTACTCGGTGAGAGTCCGAGTTGTGCACGGACCACAATCCTTGAAGTATCTTTTCACCCAAAAAGACCTCAACATGAGACAACAATGGTGGTTAGAATTTCTCATGGCTTATTATCTTGATATTTTGTATACACCCAAGAAAGCAAATGTTGTAGTTGATACACTTAGTAGGAGGTATGCGGTTATAGCGAATGTAGAAGTGCACCCGACCCTTATTAGTCATATTGAAGGTAATCAACTGAAAAATCTTTGTATTACAAGGATAGCTAAAGTGGTAAGTGAGAATGAGGCACCAGAGAGCTAGCCAGGATTCGAGGTTAATAACTGAGGGATATTGAGAATGAACGGGAGAATATGCATTTTAGATATTGATGGGATTAGACAAAACGTATGATAAAGAGTCATCACTTGCGACTTACAATATAACCTTGAGCTACAAAGATGTATCAGGATATGAAGCGGACTTTCTGGTGGGAAGGTATGAAGAGGGATGTTTCCATATTTATGAGTAGGTGTTCTAACTACCACTATTAAAAGATAGCTAGACTACTTTAGCCACTTGATATTCCAAAGTGGAATTGGGAGAAAATATCTACGGACTTTGTAGATAGACTACCTAGACCAAGGAGAGGTAACAAAGGTGTTTGGGTTATAATGGACCGACTAAAGAAGAGTGCACACCAGTTATCGATGAAGATAATGAGGAAAACTTCAAGATTAGCTAAGTTGTATGCTAAGGAGATCGTCGCACTTCATGGAGTTCCTTGTGATATTATGAGCGATAGAGATCCGATATTCACTTGTCAGTTCTAGAAAGGATTGCATGATGCCTTAGGGACGAAGCTGAGTTTGAGTATAACTTACCATCTACAGACTGATGGTTAGATAGAGAGGTTAACCGTGTGCTGGAGGATTTGCTTCGAGCATGTATCTTAGACTTGGTGGTCCTTGGAAAGTGCGCTTAACTCTGGTCGAGTTTTCATGTAACAACAATTACAAAGCTAGTATTAGAATGGTAACTTTTAAAGCATTATATGGTAGACCTTGTAAATCTCCATCATGTTGGGTAGAACCTGGAGATCAGTTAGTATTTGGGCCTGATATGGTTAGGAAGGCGACTAATAAAGTAGTAGAGATTTAGAAGCATATAAAGGAAGCACAGAATAAGAAGAAGAGTTATGCAAATCGAAGGCGTAGGGATTTGGAGTTAACACTTGGAGACTTTGTGTTCAAAAATGTTTAACCAATGAGGAATGTTGTTCGGTTTGGAGAGGCCGGGAAATTGGCTCCTCGCTTTATAGGACCATTTCTGATACGGGAAAGGATTAGTTACTTGCTTATAGGGTCGATTTACTGATTAGGCTATTGTGTGTGCATAGTGTGTTTCATGTATTACATTTTCGTAAGTACATCAATAATCGTTTCCTCGATAGTAGAAGCATAACAACAAGTGGACTTGGAGATAGAGCCTAATTTGACTATACTGAGGCAACCTCTTAATATCATTGATTGTGGTACAAAGCGATTGGGGAATAAGTTTGTGAAGTTGGTTAAGGTATAGTGGAGCTAGGATGCTAGAGATTGTACTTGGAAAACTGAGGATAGTGTGAGGGAGTCCTATCCGGAGTAGCTTCTAGATTAGCGGTTTCTTACCCTATTATAGCTTTTGTAGTATACTCACAGTTTGAGGTAGAGTCATTAAGTGTATATTTTTGTTTCTATGTAGTTTCATAAGTATCTATATATGTACATGTTTCTTTTATTCAATCGTATTGTCTTTCTTTATTGAATTTTGAGGATGAAGTGTCTTAAGTGGTGAAGAATGCAACGATCCGTAATTTCGAACACTTCACCTTTGAGTATCGAAACATTTGAAATATGGCTAAGTATTATGACAATGATTTTATAACCTTGTTAAACTCCTTTTAATTAATGACTAATGATAAGAAACATGTTTTTGAAATTTGTTTACAAAAATAAGAACTTTAAAGAAATATTGATAACGTGAGCAAAAATCGTTTTATCGATAAGCGGAATTTTATTCAATACAAGTTGTCCAAACTTTTCATACATGTCTAAATAACATATGAAGTCATTAATAGCAAATAAAATAATTTGACTAAATATGGTTAAGTAATTCACTTTTAAAAAGCTTCTAGAAGGTCATTAGGAAGGAGATATTTTAGAGAAGATATTTTCTTTAGCTTATGAGGTAGAAAGTTGGTCACATGGCATATGGGGGATGGGCTTTGGTCGGCTAGGGAAGGTGGAAGGTGTCACGATAACTTCTTGAACACTCCTATATAAGTCCACTTAAAGCTAGTGAATCCCGTTCACAATTTTATACACAAAAAGAAAGCTTTCATTCTCTTAGTCTCTTTTATTTTAACTTTCTAAAACTCAAAACAAATCAGCCCAAACTTGCTCCAAACTCTTGATTTAAGCCTTAAAAAACATAGCAACAAGTATTATCAACTTAAAGCTTAAAGGAGTGAGCACACGAGCCCAAAGGCCTAAGATCGTGAGCATTTTAGACAAAATCTTGCCTAGGCCATGAGCAAATGTGAAGGATATTAGGAATTTTGGAGTTGTTTTGGTTGAGGTTGGAAGTGGTAGTAAGGTTGAGGCCTGTGCTTGGTTATGTACTTGTTTGAGGGTGAGAAAACTCACCATTTGAATGTATATGAAGTGTATTGTATGCTTGTTTAAATTATGGTAAAGTGCTTAACTATATGTTGTTATAATTTTTGTGATTCTTGCTTTGGAAAGGAAATGACATATGTAAATTGTGTGTTTGGACTTATATGACTTTCTATGGCTTGTTACATGGCCTTGGTATTATGCATATACGTTTGGTTGGATTGTGATTGATTGAGACTAGAATATAGAATGGTTTCTATAGCGAATAGTCGCTATAGAAGCACTTTGAAATGCCTTAGTTTGTTGAATTTCTATAATATTTTGTAAAGAGATTCCTAGGAGTTTCTTGGCATGATTGTGATTTATATTTAGTATATTTTCTATTACAAAAAATTGGACATTAAAAATACTTTTATCATATTGAAAAGTGACCAAAATTTGTAGTACATAAAACTTCCTAGTTCAATGCCCGTTACAGCAC
The DNA here is from genome assembly GCA_030765085.1 of Allium cepa. Lineage (NCBI taxonomy): Eukaryota > Viridiplantae > Streptophyta > Magnoliopsida > Asparagales > Amaryllidaceae > Allium > Allium cepa. The sequence continues at coordinate 134,092,463 of CM060941.1, read as the reverse complement.
ATAACAGTAGCACTTTTTAGCTGCTGTAGTAGTTTGGAACCTTTTTATTGCATTCTGGAAATTCTATTAATTGTTGTATAAGCTTTTAATTTCTTTAAAATGATTTTTAATTAAAGTATTCTTTATAATCTTTTTAAAACATCTAATAACGATATTACAGTATTTTAAAAGTGATTTGAAGTTCAAATATATTTTTAGTAATTAATTATGAATTATTAAAGTAGAAGGTTTATTTTAATAAATGAAAACATGCTTTTTGAAGCTTTTAAATAAACTATAAAATAGTTACTTTTAAGTAATATTTTAAATGAAAGTTTAAACCATAATTATAAGTATTTAAATTTATTTTTATTTATATATAGTTTTTAGAAAATTAGTTAAATATTTTATCAAAGTAATAAAAATCTTATGTAACATTTTTTCATTTAAATTGTTTTATGGAATTTTATTAATTCAATTAGCTAATAAATAAATTAGTGTACATACTTACATACATATATATATATTTAAAAGGCTTTTAATTATAAACAAATGTTTTGAAAAGGGGTAAGGAGTCTCTTAAGTAACTTAATTGTGTTTTGTTTGTTTACCATGAGAGATAAGAATGATGTTCTGGTAGGGTTTAGAAGCAACAATACTCTAACTATCAGCTTCACTCTTGAATGAGGGATAGTGTAAGTTGAGATGGTCAAGAAATGTGATGAGTGTGTTAAACTTGATTTCCAAATGCGATCGTTTTAGAATTAGATAGTCGATTAGTCGACTATCGAACTTGACTAAAATAACTAGGAAATATCTGAAAGCTTCATATCTTCATATGGTTTGAAATCCCCCAAGGAAGACTCATTGGTATGATATGCCTCTCACTTTAATAGTGTTTTTTTGTGTGTGTGTGTCTATGTATATATATGTATATAAGATCCCTTGAGGATGACTCATTTATATCATTCGTTTACTTCTAAAAGAACCGAAATTGAATTAATCGGAAATTCACTGATTTAGTTTTGAAAAGTTAAGGATTGGATAGGTATACTTATGGATTACTTACAAAAAACCACTTCAAAACTAGTATACATGTCTACGTTTTGGAAGCGATTGTGAAATGGAATGTTATAGAGTTGAACTGTCTATCCTAAGGTTAAGTCCAAGGGAAAGGTTAGTGCTAACATTTTAGGTTAATGTTATAGAGTTAAACTATCCATCCTAAGGTTAAGTCCAAAGGAGATTTGCATTAGCATTTGTCGAACAACTTGTGCGAGAATCCATGGAGAGATTTATGATTTGTTTGAGTGATGAAGACTTATGTAAGAGATGTCGAATGTGACTTCACCATCGAAAAAGATAAAAGTTAAAATAGGATGCATAGCTAGCGGGTTTAGCTAACCCAAGGGAATATCAACTCCATATCTAGGATGCTTGTCGATGTTGCTACCGAGAGTTGATGATATTCGATATCATAAGTTCAGATGTGGACCAACTATGTTTTCCTTGTGGTATACTATCTATAGATATATGTTGCTTTAGAAGGTAGCTTCTAAGCCTTGTCGAGAGGTCTGCCTCGACATATTGAGGGTGCCTCCGACAAAAAATCCATATGCGAATGAACCTTAGAGGTTTTTTATGTACTTCTAATGTTGCTGTGTTGTGAGATACAAGCAACATAGCAATTTTTTGATTTATATTCAACTCCCTAGACCCTACCTATTATATCGCTATATTTACTTATCAAATGTTTGGTTTCTTTTGAGGGGAAAGCTGTTATGGTGATTCGTATGGTCTCAAAAGTTACTATTATATGGATGCATATATCTTGAATTTCTTACACCAAACTTATATCTGACAGATGGTTTTTATTTTCCTTAATTTCTGGTGTACTCTTTGGAGTATACTGAGTAAAGCACATTTGACTATGGACACTTCAGAGCTTCAGGATATGAGCTGGAGGCTTCCACTTATCTATCTATTTCTATTTCTGTTGCACTATTATAATATATGTATCAGCATTGTCAGGACATGCAGTTTTAACTATCCAGGCAGTTTTTACAATCCAGGCCGATGATAGTTTTTAGGTTTTATAACTATGAAATTACTCTATATTTTGGAGTAACCCTTTGTACTATCTTTTTGAATATTGTATTTTACCGTTCTGCTTGTGAAATTTTGTATTGTTTTCTTTCTTTTTTGTTCAGTTTCTTTTCCTTTTTATTTTACCCTAATAATCTATCTTTTCGGCATGAATACTATATATGTATTAGTGTCGATGTTCAAGGGTCAAAAAGACGAGTCATTACAGTGAAGAAGGCAGTTGATAGGTTCTCTTAGAGGAAGAGGAGTTAACGATCCGTATTTTACATATCGAAGGATCGTAAAATATTTTTATTTATTCTTATGAGGTCGTATGGCTCTAAAATTTTGGAAAATGACTCTTAAGGACATTTTCCACATCTATGATTTTGCCGAATTTCTATACAACCATTCACCCTGAAAATCTTAATTGGACTATGAATTTTGATAGTAGCTGAATTATGGTCCCAAACCACTTCCATTGCTTTGGGATGATGGTTTCTCATTTCATAGAGTGATTATAATAGAACAAAAAGACTTGTCATTTGAGAGATATTATAGTTTAAAGTTTTGGCTGTTGTTGGCCAGTTATAGTGGGTAATTAACTAAGCCCGTGCTTTGGCCCACTAACCCACTTTGAAGTTTGTGCTGAGAGGAGGCAGTAGAAACTGACCTAAGTCATTTCCTTCTTCCTCGGATTAGGTCTAAACCTTTATTAACCCTAATTTCATTAAAAATCGCTTCTTTTCCTTACTAATCTTAGCCAAATCACTTATAGAGAGGTGATTAGCACATGAAGCTAGAAATTACATTTTCTCTGACTTGAGCTCTTCTTCTTTGTTGTCCACTTCAGATCTAAGGAAAAATTTCTTATTTTAGGTATTTGATGAGTGGTTCCTGACCTCTTACTCTTTTATACTTGTTTATATAGTTAAAAACTTGTTTTTAACGTGACTTTGATCTTAAACAGTTTTCTAACTTTAACCACCTCTTAAAACTTGTTTATGACCAGAAATTGAAGATTTTGAAAATGGATTTGAAATATGTTTTGTAACCCGTTTTACTCATATCCACATACTAGTGTAATTCCTATCATTTATATGCATATGCTAGTGCAAAAGTCAGATTTATATTAAGATTGACTTAATTATCGCATTCTTATGCATTGGTTGTATGAATGGATGTATATGCATGTTATTTCATGTTTGTATATTGATGTTGTTTGCTAGTGTTTTGGATGTTAGGTAGATAGGTTGGGGAATTGAGAAAATCGAAGGAAAATTTGGTCGGAATTGGACGAAACTTGGAAGAGGGGCTTTGGAACATGGTTGGTTTGTCAGAAAATTTGCACCTCAAATGAGTTAACTATATAATTCGGTGTCGACTGATGCCTATAACTCGGTACCAAGTTATGGAGGGATGACCTATGACTCGGTTGTTGGCATGGGCAAGAAGGGCTTGGCTAGTTGAGATGGTTCATGGAATGCGACAAGAGATTTGGCTAAATGTTGGGTGGTATACCAAGTTATCCTAGAAGTTAGAAGATACAGACTATATGTGGGGGCCGAGTTGTCAAGAAGGGATAGGTCGGTATCTAAAGCTCGTGGGAAAAGGAGTACTAGAAGCAAGAAGGAGAGCTTAGCCAAAATTGGCTAAGTATATAACTCGACACCGAGTTAAAATTTTACCTAATGAAAGTGGAAATTTCAGAGCAGGAAAGGGATGCTTTATAGGTCATGTTGGAAGTATTGGCATGTTTGCATGATGACTGATGGTGATGTAACAACATGATGAAAGTTAGGGTCTTTGGATGGTAACTCGACGATGAATGGAGTTAAATTTTGAATATAATGGCTCGACATTGAAAGAAGTCACAGAGTGGGGAATGTAGAATGATTCCTCGGAGGTAACACCTCAATGTTGAAAGGAGTTATGGAGTGGGGAATGCAGAATGGTTCCTTGGAGGTATAGCTCGACGTTGAAAGGAGTCATGGAGAGGGGAATGTAGAATGGTTCCTCGAAGGATACTAGAAACTAAATAGAGCAAGGAAAGGGCTCGGGTACGCGTATGAAGGGATTATTAATATATGGAGTGTTTTCTATTATACTCAAAGCAGGAGTATTATGAGGATGCTCATGGGTATATTGAAAGGTTACCCCTGGATCGGTTGAATGGATCCGTGTACCCTAGACCGGTTGAGTGGGTCTAGTATCAGCTTCAAGCTAAAGTGAGTACATAGAAAATGAGGATTTCCATTAGTCCTTGTTAGTAAAAAGGTCATATGAGTTCTCTTATATGAGTACATCAAGTGATAGTGTGGATCTTTTGATGGATGCTATGGTTGCTTCGATTTCTTTCCCATAGTCAATCACTCTAGGGTAGTTATTGGAGATATGTATTGGAGATGGGGATACTTGGACAACCTTATCGTACTTAGTGTATTATCTCTTTATGACACATAGAGTAGCATATGATATTATGTGCTAACTATTTGGTTGCAGAGACAGGTCAGACATGATCCATGTACATTTGTTCCTTACTCTATCGACTTGTGTAGTATTTTGAGAATTATTTACCACTCACACCAAACTATGGTCTGATCAAGGTTTTATGCTTTTCTTCTTATTATCTCGGGTACTTTTAAATGAGTAGACCAGATAGTAGGTCTATGTGCGATGTAATAGCTATGCAGAGGATGAGCTGGAGGGAGCTATCTCGTATTATATATGAATTCCAATGCTTATTCCACCGTGCAACACAATGAAGCCTTGACAATGCTTGCTTATTTTTATTATTAATCTGAGACAGTTATTTGAGTTTACTTCTATGTATAAACTCTATTTCATGATGTATAACTTTGTGTATTTATACTCTAATATTTAGATCACTTAGTTATTACTATCTCTTCTGTTTTATATATGTGATATTATACTTTATTCTATGCGTCATGAGATATGCGATAGATTCTGTGATGTTTTGTTTCATTTTTGAACCATAATTGTCATCCTACATTGATCGGCACGTCGGTAGTGCACTGTCTTATGTATATTGGATGCCATATGTGTAGGGCGGCCATCGTATTTGGTATCAGAGCTTAGGTTGTGTTTTTAACCTAAGGGATGCCACGATTCGGTATATATGAGTTAGGAGTTCTCGTCTTAGACTAGATCGATGGAATATATATACAAGAGAGAGTGCATACTTGTTATAAATTTTGACTTTCAAAATTATATAGTAGTATATATAGTATATAAGTCACATGCTCGCATAAGTACCATTGACACAAGAGAGACTGATCATTCCTGTTATAGAAACAAGAATGAGTCAGCAAACAAGAAACATTGTTAAGAACTCCATCTCTGGAATTAAGCAAGGAGCGGGTTCAGGGATTGCTAATCCTGACTTGCAAGCTATGTTCAATGGAATGATGGCTAACATGCTTCAAAATGCACAAACGACCGCTCCGAATGTTGTTGTTGGTGGTGGTGCTCAAGTGTAGGTGCCGAGGGATAACTTCACCAAGCTATGTAATGATTACTCTACTTTAGAAGGCAAATCATTTCTTAGAACGGAGTCTGGCACCACAGTGCAGGATTGGTTGGACACCTGGGAAAGTATATTTGGTGATATGGAGATTGATGATGCCATGAAAAGGAAGCTGACCTCTAGATAGCTTCGAAGGGTGGGCTATAAATTAGTGGAATGCCATCACTATTGCTATACCCAAGGACCGGTTCACTTGTAATCAGTTTAAGGCTAGGTTTGAGGAGAAGTTCATTTTGGTTTCTTAGAAGTCGGTGCTATTCAAGAGATTTATTGATTTAAAGTTGGGAGATATATCTGTTTCTGAATACAGTGCTGAATTCGATGCTTTGTCGAAAATGTGATGTCTCTTATCAACACTCCATTGAGGAAGAACGAGAACCTTATTATGGGTTTGGATGACTATTTAGGGAAGAAGCTAGCAAGTCATATCGATAAGCCATTTGAGAGGCTTGTCGAGAAAACTCTTCACCATGAGATTTTATACCCTAAGTCCAAATCAGCTGTTGTTATTAAGGAAGAGCTAAAACCGCAACAAAGCGGTGAAGGCAAGAAGAAGAGGTTTGGAAAGAGAAAGTAGTCTCGGAGAAAGAATGAGGGGAAGAACGCTCAAAAGAAGGTTAAATGGGATCCTATTTGCTGTGGTTGTGGAGGTAAGAGTCACATGATCAGAGACTGCAAAATCAATGGGAAGAAGAAGTGTTACAACTGCAGCAAACCCGGGCATATACTAAAGAATTGTCCAGAGCCAGTGCAGAAGAAATAGGTTGTGAAGGCATGTGTTTAGATGTTGTTCCAACTTCATCGAGTGCTCCTTCGATGAAAGAGTAGGGACATGGTATTGTCATTCAAGATATGCTTTCCCTTTTTGATGTTCCCATACGTGTTTTATTCGATACCGGGGTTTCACATTCTTGTATATCTAACGACCTAGTAGATAGGCTGGGATTGAAACCCGAAATAGTTGATCGATCGTTAATTGTGACGAACACTATAGGAGGCTCCACTAGCTTATAGATGGTTTGTTGTGATTTGGTCTTATCGAGTCGTAGATGCTCTTTTGGTTATGGTTGTTGTATTTTGAATTTCATCAGGTTTAGGATTATCCTGGGAATGTACTGGCTAAGGAAATATACGGCATTATTGGATTATGAGAAGATGTTGATGATAATTGGGGTTGTGGAGGGGTGGACGTCAGTGATTGGCTTCATGCCAGAGGATGGCATTATGGTTAACTTTCTGTATTCGATCGAGATTCCGCAGAATGAGTTGTCATCTGTGCTTATATTTAGAGAGTATCCGAACGTATTTGAGGAGGTGACCGAATTACCATCGCATAGATTGATCGAGTTTCAAATAGACTTGAAGAAGGATGCCAAACCTAAGTTCTGTCTTTGAGGCATATGACACCTAGAGAGCCAAAGGAGTTAGAGTTGCAAGTAGACCTGTTGAAAAGAGGGTTCATTCATAGGAGTATATCTAAGTGGGGTGAACTTGTAGTATTCGCCATTAAGGTGGATGGATCTCTAAGGTATGTGTGGTTTGCCATGAGCTGAATAAGGTGACAAAGAAGAACAAGGATCCACTCCTACGAGTTGATGACTTGTTCAATCAGCTCCACGGTGCAAAGGTGTTCTCCCAAATGGATTTGGCGAAGAGATCTCACCAATTATGGGTGGAAAATGAGAGTGTGCCAATCACCATGTTTCGTACGCCATCTAGTTTCTATGAGCGGTTGGTTATGTCATTCGGGCTAACCAATGCTCCGACATACTTTGTTCATCTCATGAACCGTGTCTTTAGGAATCAACTGAACAGGTTCATAGCTGTGTTCGTGGATAATATTCCGATATATTCCATAATAGAGAAGGAACATAAGGTGCATTTGATGATTGTGCTCGATGTGTTGCGGAGGCACAAGTTAAAAGAATTTTTTTTAAGTGTCACTTCTAGAGAAGGGAAGTGAGATTCTTGGGTCACGTCATTTCTGAGCAGGGCACTACAGTAGACCCTGCCAAGGTGCAGCGGTTCTGGATTGGAGCCAACCCAAGAATGCTACCGATGTGAGGAGTTTCTTAGGATCAGCAAGATATTATAGATTCTCACCAAGGACTTCTCTAAGGTAGCCGCGCCGTTAACCAATTTGACAAAGAAGAATCAGATCTTTATTTGGGATGCGAAGTGTGAGCGTGCGTTCATGATTCTGAAGGAGAGGTTGACGAGCAACCCTTGTTGACCATTCCGAGCAGGAATGAGGAACTAACATTATACATAGATGCCTATGGTAGAGGATTATGTGCGGTATTGATGCAAAATGGAAAAGTTATCGCCTGTGCTAGTCGATAGTGAAGCCGCATTAGGGAATGTATCCAACCCGTGATCTAGAGTTGGTAGCGATAGTGCTTGCTTTGAAGATTTGGATTCATTATTTATTAGGGGAAATGTTTAATTTGTTCATGGACCAAAAATCCTTAAAATAACTTTTCTCTCAAAAGGATCTCAACCTTTTATAGCGGCGATGTTTGGAATTCTTAGCCTCCTACGACTTTGGCATTTCCTATACACCCGATAAAGGGAATGCGATCGCCGATGCATTGAGTAGGAGACATGCCAGTTTGGAAGCGATGTTCATATAGTGCAAACAGGTAGAGTACATTACTTTTTATGACTTCGGACCTTATTTCGTGTTAGAGCCAGAGATGTTGGCAAGTTTAACAACTAGGCCTACTTGACTGAGCGAATCGGTACCAGTCAGAGGCAAGATGCTAAATTGGCAGAGATCTTGGGGAAAATAGAAGGAGGAGCAGAGTCTGAGGATATGAAGCAATACGGGCACGACCGAGAAGGTTGTCTCCGTAAGGATGAGAGGTTAGTTGGTTTCGATGTTGACGTATTACGAAATGAGGTGCTACAAGAGTACCACCATTCTAGGTTGCCATACATCCTGATGATAATAAGAAGTATCGTGATATGAGGAAGACCTACTATTAAGAAAGGATGAAGAAGGACGTCGGGACGTTCAACTCAAAGTGTACGAACTGTCAATTGGTGAGGGCATAGCAGAAGAAACCAAGTGGCCTACTGCAACTGCTTGAAGTTCTCGAGTGGATGTAGAAGTAGGCATCGATGGATTTCATTGATGGACTGCCTCAAGCTATAGCAGGGTAGGATAGCATTTGGGTCATAGTTGATTGATTGACCAAGAGCACTAGATTTATATCTATCAAGTCAAGCATAAGGTAAACAAACTGGTCGATTTATATGTGAAATGGATTGTACGATTTCATGGTGTGTCGAAGAGCATTATGAGGGACAGACACCCGTTGTTCACTAGTGGGTTTGGAAAGAGCATATAAGAGGCATTGGGTACCAAGCTGCATCTAAGTATAGCTTATTACCCACAAACGGATGGGCATACCGAGGGAGTGAATTGTATATTAAAGGATCTCTTGTAAGCTTGCATTCTCGATTCGAAGGCTCATAGGATGATCACTTGCATTTGGTAGTATTCGCATACAACAACAACTACCAGTCTAGTATCGGTATGGCACTATATGAAGCATTGTATGGTCGACCGTGTAATGTCCCTACGTGCTGGTGGGAAGCGGGCGAGAAACTTATATTTAGGCCATATATGATTAGAGAAACCTCGAAGAAGATAGAGATTATTCGACAACGAATGAAAAATGTACAGGATAGGCAGAAGAGTTACGCTGATAGAAGATGCAGAGATTTAGAATTTTCTGTCGATAATATGGTATTCATGAAAATTTCTCCTTTGAAGAATGTTATTTGATTTGGTAGTAAGGGGAAGTTGGCACCAAGGTTCATAAATCCTTTTTCGATAGCAGTGAGATTTGGAACCTAGCATATAGGATCGACTTACCTCAGAAGATGGCGGGTATGCACAATGTCTTTCATGTTTCTCATCTGCGGAAGTTTGTGCACGAATCAGGCATAACAATTGCACTGGATCATCTTGATGATATTGAGATTGAGCTAGAAGCTTTAAGACCTCGTAGGCCAGTTCGTATTGTCAGATGTAATATGAAACAACTTAGGAGGAAGATAGTGGAGTTAGTAAAGGTTCAATAAGGCTAATTGGAAAGCAATTGCACATAAGAAACTAAGGAGAGCATGAGGGCCACACATCCAGAGCTCTTTACATGGTAAGATTTACTGTTTATCGTATTTACTTTCACTCTCGATATCATATAGGGTAGTTTATCATCCCACATGCTAGGATAGGTTTTCCTACATTATTGATTGCATGTTGTGTGCTTGATATGTTTGAAGATACACATGATTGCTAGACAAGCGTGGCAACTATGATTCATTGTTTGTGTATGTTTGGGGATTTCGAGGGTGAAATTCCTAGAAGGGGAGAGAGTGTAATAAACTGTATTTTATATATCGAAGGATCATAAAATATTTTTATTATATATATATATATAATGTCATTTGGCTCTAAGATTTTAGAATGTGACTCTTGGGTACAATTTCTACATTTATGATTTTTTCCGAACTAATATGTGACAATTTTCACCCTGAAAATGTTGTTTGGACAACAACTTTTGATAGCAGCCAAACTAGTATCCCAAACCACTTTCATTGCCTCAAATAATGGTTTCCCATTCTGTAGAGTGGCCATAATAGAAAATTGGACTTGTCGTTTGAGAGATATTATAGTTTTAAGTTTTTGCCGCTGCTGACCAGTTTTAGTGGGTAATTACCTAAGTCCGTGCTTAGACTCACTAATCCACATCGAAATTTGTGCTAAGAGGAGGCAGTAGGAACTGACCTAAGTCATTTCCTTCTTTCTCAAATTAGGTCTAAACCTCTATTAACCCTAATTTTATCAAAAATCACATCCTTACTAATCTTAGCCAAATCATTGATTAGAGAGGTGATTAGTAGATTGAAGCTAGAGCTGTGTAGTTAAATCGCTTGGCAGATTCAAAGCGGTGGAGGTGCAAAAAGTCATAGAGGGGATACAGCGAGGATATAGCGGGATATAGCGAATGGCTCTAAATAGCATATAAAACTCGTACTTAATGGTTTTACAAATACATAAATGGTAATTAAATGAAAAATTGCCACTCTGCTGAACTATAATTAATACATAAATAATTTTAAATAAAAACATGTGCGAACATACTTTAAAGAAACGTAAAACTGTTATGTAACATAATTGAATTTAGTAGAATATTAGAGTATTTTCATTTCTAAAAATATATTAAAAATTAAATCAAATAAATTAGTTTCATAATTTTTATAATGTATAAATGCAATTTTTCAATTCATTTTATTAAGAAAGATATAGCGGAAATAGCGGAATGTAGCGGGAATAATGGGATATAGCGGAAATAGCGGGGCTTAAAGCAGAAAGGCTATATTTCGGGGCTATATGGAAAAATCATAGCGGTAGAAATTCGCTATGGGATATAGCGGAGTTAGAGCGGGGTAATGGTGGAGCATTAACTGCACAGAGCTTGAGATGATCATTTTTGCTGACTTGAGTTCTTCTTCCTTGCTGTCCACTTCTGATTTGAGGAAGAAATTTGATGTTTTGGGTATTTGGTTTGCGGTTCCTACCCTCTCACTCTTTTTTACTTGTTTATATAGTTAAAAAGCTTGTTTTTAATATGATGTTAAATGGTTTTCTAACTTTAACCACCTCTTAAAACATGTTTATAACTAGAAATTGGAGATTTTAAAATGATTTTAAAATTTGATTTGTAACCCATTTTACTCATATCCACATACTAGTGTAATTCCTATCATTTATATGCATATGCTTGTGCAAAAGTTAGATTTAGATTAAGATTGACTTGATTATCACATTCTCATGTATTGGTTGTACGAATGGATGTATATGTACTTATTCCATGTTTGTGTGTTGTGTTTTAATGTTGTTTCCTAGTGTTTTGAATGTTAGGTAGAGGTTGGGGAATTGAGCAAATTAGAGGAAAAGTTGGTTAGACGAAACTTAGCGGAGAGGCTCTGGAACATAGGTGGAGCTTGTCATAAAATTCACACCTCAAAATGAGTTAAATACATAACTTGACATTGAGTTATGCCTATAACTCGGTACCGAGTTATGGAAGGAGGACCTATGACTCGGTCGTTGGAATGGGAAATAACGGCTTGGCTAGTAGAGATGGTTCATGGCATGGAGCAAGAGATTAAGCTAAGTGTTTGGTGGTATACCTAGTTATCCTAAAAGTTAGAAGATACATGCTATAGATGGGGGCTAAGTTATCAAGAAGGGATAGGTCGGTATTTAAAGCTCTTGGGAAAAGGATTACTAGGAGCAAGGAGGAGAGCTTAGCCAAAATTGGCTGTATATAACTCGACACCGAGTTATAGCTATAACTCGATACCGAGAAGGATGAACTTTCAGGGTAGGAAGGGGTGCTTTGTAGGCCATGCTCGAGGTGGCTTATTCGCATGATGACTGATGACGATGTAATAACATAACGAAAGTTAGGGTCTTTGGATGATAACTCGACGATGAATGGAGTTAGATTACAAAGATAATGGCTCGGTGCTGGAAAGAGTCACGAAGTAGGGAATGTAGAATGGTTCCTCGAAGGCAATGGCTTGATGTTTAAAGGAGACGTGGAGTGGGGAATGGAGAATGGTTCCTCGAAGGCAACGACTTGATGTTTAAAGGAGACGTGGAGTGGGGAATGGAGAATGGTTCCTCAGAGGTATCATCTCGATGTTAAAAGGAGTTTTGGCGAGGGGACTGTAAAATGTTCCTCAAAAGAAAATGGAAACTAGATAGAGAAAGAAAATGGCTCAAATACACATATTAAGGGATCATTGATACTCGAAGTGTTTTCGTTTGTACTCAAAGCAGTAGTATTATAAGGATGCTCGTAGGTATGTTGAAAGGTTACCCCAGATTGGTTGAATGGATCCATGTACCATAGACCAGTTGAATGGGTCTAATATCTGCTTCAGGCTAAAGTGGGTACACTGAACACTGGGATTTCCAATTTTCCCTGGTAGTAGAAAGGTCACATGAGTTATCATATATCTAGAGTACATCGAGTGGCAATGACGATTCTCTAATGGATGTTATGGTTTCTTTGATTTCTTTACCGGTAGTCTATCACTATAGGGTGGTCATTGGAGATAGGCATTGGATATAAGGATACTAGGACACCTGTTATCGTACTTAGTGTACTATGCCTTTATGACACGTAGAGTAGCATATGATGTTATGTACTAACTTATTGGTTATAAGGACAGGTTAAGCATGACTCATATATCATTGTTTCTTACTATATCGACTTGTATAGTATTTTGAGATTCATTTACCTCTCACACCAGATTGTTGTCTGACTCGAGCTTTTATGCTTTGCTTTTTATTATCTCGGGTATTCTTAAATGAGTAGACTAGATAGTAAGTCTGGATGCGATGCAGTAGTTGTGCAGAGGACGAGCTAGAGGGAGCTATCCCGTATTATATATGGATTTCTATGCTTATTCCGTTGTGCAACACTGTGGAGCCTTAGCAATGCTTGCTTATTATTATTATTAATATTAGTATGAGATAGTTATTTGAGTTTACTTCTATGTATAAACTCTATTTCATGATGTGTAACTTTGTATCTCTGTACTCTGATATTTATATCACTTAGTTATTATTGTCTCTTCTGTTTTATATCTATGATATTATGTTTTATACCATGCTCTGTGAGATATACAACAGATTCTATAATGTTTTTTTTTCATTTTTCAACCTTGACGATCATTCTCCATGGATCGGCTCATCAACAGTGCGCTATCTTACGTACATTGAGTGCTGGAGGTGTAAGGCGGTCATCACAAGGGGTAGCACTAGGTCTGAAAGCTCGAGTCACTTTGACGCTTGTGCACAGGATAAACGGAGCTAATAAGCATATACAGGATCCTATAGCATCACGTACATTGCTCTCCCAATCGCCGTTGGACAATACCGAATTCAGCTCAGGATCCTAAATTAATCCATTACTTGATTGCATCTCTACTAATCCCTCTATTATGTCATGTCATGAGCTGTTGGATAATTTTCTATAGGACCAACCCACTTAATAGACCGAGAGCAACATGGTAGAGAGTGTGTAAAGTACGAATGATTTGCATGATCGAAACAAAGAGAAAAATGTGACAACTGAAACTGGTGGACACAAAAGCCCTACCAGGAAACCTAAGAAACACAAGTCAACAAAGAAGTAGTTGCTTGTTTGGAAAAAATCCAATATGGAAAAGTGAGAATGGAAATTTTGAGGAGTTAAAAGATGTCAATCTTCAAGGCAAAGCGCTAAGAAGCACAAATAAGGTAAATAAATGATGTCCTTATGCTGGAATGTTAGGGGTTTTCACAATCCCAATAGGATAGTTGAAGTTAGAAAATTAATGCATAATTATAAAGTGGATCGTATGGCATTTTAGAGATCAAATTGAGGTTTTTTGAGGTAGAAGACTTGATAAGGAAGTTTGAAGACAAATGGATGATATTATGTAATGTTAGGTGTTATTATAAATGCAGAATTTTAATTTTAATTTATAAAGATATATGAAATGTCCAAATTATAATCACGAGTGATCAACACATAACCATGGAAATAAGGAATTATGAAGGTAAGATATGCAATTGCTTTTTTTTTTGTTTATGCACAATGCTTGATGTGTTTGAGAGAGGATTTATATTTGTGAACACTTGGCATAGGGCTAGGATGCCGACAATGAATTATCAGAGCTTTACTCTTGAGTTGTAGATGATGCAATACTTATCCACGGACCTTGGATAGTAATGGTAGACTTTGACAAGATTAGAGTTACTAGTGAGAAAAAGGGAGAGTAGAGTGGCATCTAGTAAAATGGTTGAATTAGACAGTATAATGTACAGAGAAGGGCTAGCAGGTGCACAAATTCAAGGATATTAATACACTTGGTAGTTTGACTGGAAAAAATATTTTGACAAAGTTGGATAGATTCTTGGTAAATGTTGGGTGGTTGGAGTAACTTAACAACTTTAATGCGAGGTATCTTCCTTCAGGAATTAGTGATCATACACCAATTATTGATCGTACACCAATTATGATACCCATTCTATAGTAGAAGCAAAGGCTTGCCAAAGCTTTTTAATATATAAATCACTGGTGTCTTTATAAAGATTACAACTATAAGATAGCGGAGGGATGGATTGTTCAAATTGAAGGTAGACCGCTATGTCGATTGATCCAAAATTAAAAGAAACCTAAAGAGAGTGGAGTATATGTTGAAACAGTACTAGAAGGGAGGTGGAGATTTGCAGAGAAAAATGCGTAGAATTTCAGAACAAATTGGAATGGGAGCAGTACATGAATATAATAATAGAATTACATGAAATGAAGCTGAAGTTGGAGCGACCAATTACTGTGTAAGTTACAAATACCAAACAGAAATCTAAATGTGATCGATTGCTCCTAAAAGACGAAGCTGCATATTTTTTCTATGTAAAAAAGTCAAATAAGAGAATTCAAAGAAATTAGTCAGGGACTGTTTTGATAGATGGGAAACAAACCGATAGTCAAGAGGAGTACATAGAAAAAACTAATGTTTACTTCATGAATCTATTCAACCAATAATAGTATATAGTTTTTCCATGAATAATTTGCAAGTATATTGTGTCAGAATACAGGAAAACCTTCCAAAATAACTAGGTAGAAATGGAAAAGATTAAAGCTGCATTGTATAGCGTTAAAGATGACACTTCACCGGGATTTGCTGGTTTCAACTCAAAGTTTTATAAAATACATTAGGAGTTATCTAATAAACTACTTCACGAAGTAACTAGTGATAATTCCAAAAAGGGGAAAATCTTAAAGGAAAGCAATCATACTTTCTTGCCTCTCATCCCAAAAACCTAGAAGGCAAAACAATTACACCAGTTTAGACCGATTGCTTGCTGCAACATGGTATATTGTATACTAGCTAAAGTGTTATGCAATAGGTCAAATTTGTTTATATATGACCTAAAAACCAATGCGCATTTATACAAAATAGGTCTATTAGAGATAGGATTCTATATGCGCATGAAATAGTCAGAGGAATGGAACGTAGCAATGATAAAACCATGTGTATTAAAGTTGACCTGAGAAAGGCATACGATACGATAAATTGAAACTTTATAAAACACTTCATGAAAGAGATGGGGTTCATGAAGAAATGGTTAATGATTATTGAAGATCAAGTCGCCTACTTTTCCCATCATCAATCAAGGTATTTTGTATAGTTTTTTCCAAAGCATGATAGTCCTCAGGCAAGGGGACCCTATATCATGGTTCTTGTCTGCTTTTGTGATGGAATGTAACAAACCATAAATTTCGATAATTAAATTTGTAAATTAATGAGATTTTCGTAATTAAATTTAGAATTTTTTTTATATAATTTATAATGAAGAAAATGTTAAGAATGAATGTAGCAAGGGTAATTAAAATTAATTATTGACCATTGGAGTTAAATCCCAAATAGTGCAGTAGTGTAAATTATTGCATTTGGTTATAAAATAGAAAATGAGTAAATAAAAGTAACTGTTGAATAAACCAATGCAATAATATATTGCTTAATAGGAACTGAACGTAAATTAAGGAAATAAGGTTATGGCAAGTTGATGAATGATAAATTTAGTGCAATCTCAATTTATTGAAACAATTGGAAGGTTTAATTGATTGAAATTAGTAAATTGGAAAACGAATTCAAAGTTATATTTACTGATGAAGTAATACGTAATAAATTGAAGATTTATACAATCAATGTTAGAAAAGTAATTTTAATGTTCGTTGTTGATAATAAACGTTACTTTATTGATTATCAATATAGTAACGGAAGTGTGAATGAAAATTTGTAGTATGAAAATAAATGACAACATTGATTTGTAAGTAATAAAAGCTTATTTATGTGATTAAAGGGTAACGGTAATGCTCATTGTATGTTACCTATTGTTAATTGAATTTGAAATGAATTTTAAATAAATGTAAATTAAATAGAAACATAGATTTATTTATAAGGTAGGAATTGATGTAAAGAAAGTTTGAAACCAAGTAAATAAATTTATTAAGAACATTTAATAGTAATTAATGTATACATTTGGCCATTGACAATTTATGAATTTGTTAAGATTGTAAAGTTATAATTGATTGAAATAGTGAGTTGGGTAATAAAATTCAAAGTTACGTTAATTGATGAAATAATATGGGATAAATTGTAATTTAATAAAATTAATGTTAATAAGAAATGTAATGGGTGTTATACAAGTAACGAACTTAAAGTGATGAAAGTTATTTGGTGAAATTATTTAATACATGATAATTTGTTGTTCTAGTATCATAAACTTAGGTATAAGTGAAATTGCTTCTAATAGAATATAATAGAAAGGAAAGTATTATAAATAAATGGTTAGAAACTTAAGTAAAAAATTGAGATGCTAAGAAATTGGATTAAGCATAAATACTATAAATAAATGAATGATAATAAATGAAGTTATGCAATAATGAAGGAATGAATAAATATAATGCAATAAAAGAAGAAACTGACATGACATTTATAAATGAAAACAAATATTTAGAAGTAATAAATGAAAATAATTGAAATAAACATTGAATCAATGAATAAAAGTAAAAGTTGTAAAAAGTAAATGTAAATTTTATGGATGAATCCTTATATGAATAAAAAGGGGAATGAAGCAATAAATGTTATGAGATGAAATTTATAAGAATGAGACTGAATTAGGCAAAATGGTGATTATCATCAATTGTTTATCCATTTGTTTCATCTATTGAATTAGTTTTAAATCCATTGGAATAAAACGTAATTAAAAACTACGTTAATGGAAATTAAGAGGGAATTTAAGAATATTAATGCAATAACTACAAACAAATGTAAATTGCATCCTTTTGATAATAATAGATTGAGTAATAGAATGAAAAGTAATTAAACGAAATTTTTGAAAATTTAATTTACAATTTCTGAATTCTATGAAATTGAGGTAAACACTGAAATTGTTAAATTAATCAACTCTAAACTGACATTCACTACAACAAAACAACCATATTACAACTTTTCCTTTACAACCAACACAAACAGACAGTTGTAATAGGTATTCTGTAACAACTGTTTATGTTAGCAGTTGTAACAAAGGCGCTTTTAACAACTTTATTTATGCAGCAGTTGTGATATGCGATCGGTTACAACTGCTTAATTTGTGTCCGTTGTAGATATTATTCATAACAACTGTTTTCGTCAGTTGTCTCCCTACTTTATTTTTCTACTCTAGATAATTTTGATTTCCCTCCCTCCTTTTCATTAACCGCTCATTTTATTTTAGCTGGCCATAAATTTTTCTATTTCTATTCCTAAATCTAAACCCTAACCTCATCCAGCTACCCTCCTTCCTTCGTTTCCATCCAAGAAACTAAACCACGCTTGCTGGCCTCCGTTGCCACTTGCTGGCCTCCGTTGCCACTCGTCGCCGTTGCCGCTCGCCGCTCTCGTTTCCATCCAAGCTCTCATCTCTGTTCCAGTTGCCAAATTTCTCGTCTTCTAGCTTGAACCCCTCAGTTTTTCTCAGTGTCAAACCAATTGAATGCTCAATTTCTCATGTCCACAGCTACGGAACCGTAGACTACGACAAGAAACCGGCACTAAAATGGAGCTCTTTGTACAGGAAAATATCGACAATGCAAAAACCTAATGTTGGTTCATGCGCGATTTTGGATGAATGGGATAACGAAGAGAAGCGGCTTTCCAAATGGTTTCTTTGTCGTGTTGCGAAAGAACTTTGGAAGTTCAAAAGGTTCGGGCTTGCTCTTGAGGTAATTTTGCGTTAAAATTTATTATCCTGGCAATTTATTCTGTAGATTTACCCATATCTGGATCATAAGTAGAATAGGAAACCGAAATCTCCACATTTTATTCATGTTTTTCACACATTGCACTTCTCTACTGTAATAGTAAAGTGCAGCAACCAGTGTTGAAACAAGTGAAATTGGAGTAAGGATTCATTATCTTACGCATTTGAAGATACAAATGAGATTTTATGACTGTCTTCATCAGAATCACTTTAAGTTCGTTTTAACTTATAAAAACGTTTATGAGTGGAATATTCTGATAAGTAAAAGAGAAGAACTCCATAATTTAGTTTGATTATCTAGGTTCTATTACTCTTATCTTCTTATGAGAATAAAATAAAACTATAATATGAAACAAATATAGACTGGAATATCCAACCAAATTTTGATGACAGTTGAATTCTTAAGGTGCAAAACAATTACCATAGTTTTTCAAGTCGTCCATTACAACATTGCTGTTTATGTATGGTTTCCATTACTTCGTATTTTTCACTCCGTCGACAATTTCATAACCATATTTTTTTAATGTACAAATCTTAGGTTTATGAATGGATGATTGCACAAGAGGACCGTTTCACATTTACTTCTAGTGACATGGAAATTCAATTAGATCTCATTTCCAAAGTAAACAGCATCTCAAAAGCAGAAGATTGCTTTTCAGCCATTCCAGAACAATTAAAAGACAAACGAACATACGGGGCTCTTTTACATGCTTATAGCCAAGAACGAATGAGAGCTAAAGCTGAGCCTCTTTTTGAGACATTGAAAATCAGAGGTCTTATAACTGATGTTCTTCCTTACAACGTTATGATAACCTTCATTTTTTTATCTCATTTTCTAGATGGTTAATTTCTTCTTCTAGCATCACTAATTATGCTAAAAGCTCCTTTGTCTGTAACATGACATGCACAAGCTTAATTGTTAGAATACGAAGATTAAAAAAATATGTCTATATCACGCACAAATTAACCTTGCAATGTTAGTAAACAAGATACAATATTCAAATCTTCTTTGGAAGAGCATTTGATATATGAACTTTCAGGAGCAGAGCATGTTCTAGAACTTCATTATCTTTTTCCTTGTTTTCAAGCATTTTCTTGAGCTCGAAAACCTGTTAACATGGAAATAATGGTAGTAATATGAAAGAACTTTACTGCTACAAACTATTCTTAAGTTTCATTAAACAGGCTTTGATAAGATTAAGTTTCAATTTTTGGCATTGTGTTTCTTACCCAACCAATTGTAGACAAAGTTATTATGAAAAAGAAAATTCCAACGGATAAGTGATCTCAACCAGGAAAAAGAACAAGAACAACCTATTCACGTTCCAGTAAACTAATGATTTTTATTTGTTTATTGCTAGCCATTCAGCAAAGCTTTTCTACATGTGCCAAGGCGGATTTTATTTATACAGCATTGTTGCTCTCTATGCATGGGAAACTCGGACGAAAGACTACTCCATTATGATGTCTCATCGCATAATAACCCAACTCTGATTGGAATTTCATATCTAACTAGGTTCTTTATTTAATTCATGTCTTTACTTTGTCTAAATACACAGCCCTACTTGTTAGGTGTTTCATTTGGGTAATATGAAGTAGGAAAAAAAATATAATGTGCAGACATATTTCTTTTAATATGAGTTAATTTTGAATCTACGATTTCATTTAGATAAACTTGCTCCCTAGTCTCGGTTTAATATTAGTATTTGTTTCTTTTTAGATAAGAGAGATAGGGTATATACTCTTTTTCCAAAACTAACATAATCTTATTTTTTGTTTGTTTGTTTCTTAAAATTATCTTACATCAACATCGATTTTCTTATAATGTTTATCAAACCATTAACTTTGGAAAGTCCCATTGAAAGAAAGAGTGGGGAAGTTGCTGAGGGTGCGAGGTGTGCCTAAGGCACCAGGTTCTAGTGCTATTGTGCAAAGAGTCTTAGTCCAAAGTTCTAAAGGAATTTGCAACAATTGGATGGTTCTTTGTATTCAAGCAAGGAGGAAGATATGGGAGCCAGTGCTAACAAGGTGCACGTATATTTTAGTCCGTGCTTCGTTTTGTGCAATTCCAACTTAAAAAAATGTATATATGGGTATAAAAAATGGAAACCTGTTCAGTTTACAAAGTTAGATGTGTTATCTAATAGCCATTTTTGACCCATTTTAAAGAAATTAAGTCATGAAGTGTTTTTCTAGTTATGTCAATAACTTGGTCCATAATTCATTTTGGCTTTATAGATGGCGATTGACTTTATTGAATGAGTTTCAGTTGAAACATAGCATGATATGAATCTTGTAATACACAATTATGTATATGAAATATTCATTAAGGACGTCGAGAAAAAAGGAAGGGGAAAAAAGGAGATTTGTTTTACTTAAATAATTTGTTTGTAAAAATTATAAATCTCTACCAAAGATATTTATGTTACTGAAGACAATTCAATTCTTATTTTGCAATGCATTATGCACTAAATAGTTATCAAATGTGCAATGCCATAAAAAATTGACGTGATAAGAAACTTAAATCTCTTAATGTAATATGATCGTTGTATATCAAAGTAAACAAAAAGGAATAAATTTGGTTATCATTGAAGTACATTTCCTTAATGAAAGATGAAGGGTTGTCCCATAGTTTAGGTGTGTGAAGTACACAAGGATGTCAAGCGATGGCAGGTGGCTGGAGGAGGGTATGCATATGTGAATAAGTGATTTTTTTCCTTTTTGTAAGGCAGGTTGTGATGGTGTAGTAGTGTAAATTGGCAGTATTGATAGCTAGGCAGAAGTGCAGTGATGTAACAACCCGCATATTTTACGATTGAATGTTTAAATATTTTTATTTTAATATTTTATCGTTAGTCGGATTTTAGTCCGAAAAGTTACTTTTTGCATACGGTCGAATTAGGACTCGGAACCACTTCCATTGAGTTCAAAACACCGTTTGCGATCTTTTTGAGTATAAACTTTGATATGTTTGGAGTTAGTGGAATTTTGTCACTTTTTCACTTTGGGCTTTGGGTTTGGTTTAGCCCATTAGCCTAAACTATTAACTCGAGCACAACCCCCTTCCCTTCATAACTTCACTTTCATTTTCTAACACTAAAGCTTCATCAAAAATGGAGGAAGGAATGGGAAATTAAAACTCCAATTGCAAATCCAACATCTAACTCCAAATTCAAAGGGAAGCCATTGATTCTTCCGTTGATTTCAAGCTTCTTCTTCATTGATTTTGCGTAAAAGTGAGAATTTTATCTCACATCTTTGCCTATAACTATCTTTAATTGTTGGGTATGAATTCCTAACACTTTTTCATATGCATTTGCTCTTGGTTTGATTGAATTGGTGAAAATCCCAATTTTTAGTGTTTTGAGTTCAAAATTTTAAAAATCCTAACTTTGGTGTTTGAACACGTTTTTGGTGATACATCGAGAAGCCAATAGGACCGGGTAACCGATGGACGTAATCCCCTAGCGTTCATGCTCGATCGGTTGCAAATTGAGAGAGTTTTTGCATTTTTGTTGCTTAGGTCGTTCGGCCTGCACACAAGATTCTCGGCCTACAGATTAAGTCGGCCTGCATTTAGGTCGCACCCCTATAGGTCGCGCCATGCTTAGGTCGTTGCTCGGCTATGTTATATCACGCAACTCCTTAGGTCGCTCCATGCTAGGTCGTCCCCACTTAAGTCGTTCGACCTTCTCATACGCCTCAGGTCGTTAGGTCGCTCGACCTACTTCCCCTTAGGTCGCACCACTTAAGTCGCTCGGCCATATGTTAAGCCGCTATCTCCTTAGGCCGCTCGTCACTTAGGTCGTAGGGCTAGGCCGCGTCGCTTAGGTCATGCCTTTGGTCTCGATCGGTCGCTCGGCTTTCTTTCCTCTTAGGTCGTTAGGTCGCTCGGCCGTGTTATGTCGCACCTGCCAACTTAGGTCGCGACAAGATAGGTTGCGCCATGGGAGAGGTCATTCCACACTTAAGTCGCTCGGACCTACTTCACCCCTTAGGTTGCTCGTTCTTTAGGTTGCTTGGCCTATTATGCCGCTTGCAACACTTAGGTCGCTCGGCTAGGTCGCACATACCTTGGGTCGCATCATTCCTTAGGTCGTACGCCGTGCAGTCGCATGTGTTGAGCCGCTGATTTCTTGTGTTGACTTATGTTAAGTCGTAAGTCGTGGCTGTTAAGTCGCAAGGGTATTTCTACTTTGATGAATTTGAGATCTTATTCTTTGGATTTTATTCACGTCTTTGTATGTGAATTTTCATGATTTATTGTTTCTACGATCATTTTTATGATTTGTCACTTCATCTCACTCGTACGAGAAATCTAATTAAACGGCTTAGTAAAACAAATGGTATAAAACGCTTGCATTTACTTCGCCGGTTAATTCTTGGACTTGTTCGATTGAATCTCTTGTGACAATTTTCGAGTGGAGATCTACAATTTGTTCGTAAATATTTAAGTTAAGCTAGTGGTTATGGGACATGAAGCTAAGCTTATATATTTACTAGCTTACTGTAATTGACACTTAGGTCGTAGGGATAGGTCATGTCGCTTAGGTCGCGCCTTTGGTCTCGTTCGGTCGCTCGGCCTTCTTTCCTCTTAGGTCGTTAGGTCGCTCAGCCGTGTTATGTCGCACCTGCCAACTTTGGTCGCAACAAGATAGATTGTGCCATGGGAGAGGTCATTCCACACTTAAGTCGCTCGGCCTACTTCACCCCTTAGGTCGCTCGTTCTTTAGGTCTCTTGGCCTATTATGCCTCTTCCAACACTTAGGTCGCTCGGCTAGGTCGCACATACCTTGGGTTGCGCCATTCCTTAGGTCATACGCGGTGCAGTCGCATGTGTTGAGCCGCTGATTTCTTGTGTTGACTTATGTTAAGTCGTAAGTCGTGGCTGTTAAGTCGCAAGGGTATTTCCACTGATTTCTTGATGAATTTCTTGATGAATTTGGGATCGAATTCTTTGGATTTTATTCACGTCTTCGTATGTGAATTTTCATGATTGATTGTTCCTACGATCATTTTTGTGATTTGTCACTTCATCTCACTCGTACGAGAAATCTAATTAAACGGCTTAGTAAAACAAATGGTATGAAACGATTGCATTTACTTCGCCGGTTTATTCTTGGACTTGTTCGATTGAATCTCTTGTGACAATTTTCGAGTGAATAACTACAATTTGTTCGTAAATATTTAAGTTAAGCTAGTGGTTATGGGACATGAGGCTAAGCTTATATATTTACTAGATTACTGTAATTGACACTTCTTGATGATCGTTGATGATCATTTTTGTGATTTAGACTAGCAAATGTGCGATGTCTCTTTGTCTACGAGGGAGACTAAACCCCGTTTCTGTGGGGCTTTGGCTCAGTTTGGTGGGGTAGCAACCCATGGTCTTCGGGCCGTTTTATGGAGCTTCGGCTCAAAATTAATGGTTAGCAACCATGGAATAGCGTTCCATTTTGTGATACACGTGTTGGTGAGTTTTCATGCTCCCGTTTTGTGATAGGCCTCCCCCTTTTTGTGATTTCTGGATTTCCATTGATGATTTCTAGAATTTGTGTTTCACCAATTTTCGTGATTTACATTGATATGTTTTATCAATATTTGTGCATTGGTGAATTTGTGTGTCATTAACTTTTGTGATATGCATTGATATCATTGTCCATATTTATGGTTTTGGTGAATATAAATAAAGAGTATGACATTCCTTTCGATCTTTGAGACGATTCTTGTGATATTGATTAATCTCTTGTTGATTTTTAATTACATACTTATCACAGTATGGCTTTATGCTTATCTAATGTTTATGTCATATCTCTTAGTCTATATCATTTTATCTAATAGTTATAGCTAGACTGATCCGTTTATTATTTTCTTATTAAATAATACTCAGGTCAGACCAAATGTTATAGGTGCTTCTGCTTGACTTCACATCCGGGATTATCACCCTGACTTTTGGCTAACTACTTAGATTAGTAGTTTCTGTTGTATACATTTGAGTTATAGACTCATTGATGTATCCATATTCTTTTGTCTAACACTTGTAGCTATTCTTTTGTGACATTGTGGATGTTGTCTGACCACTACTCTGATGTACACTTTCATGTGTTATATATTCATATCTATTTACGCCTTTGTGATATGGATGTCTGCGACTGATTTGTGTTATGTTTATTTCTATATTTGTTTTCGAAGAATATGTATAGCCACCGTGTAGTAGCTTTGAGCTTGTATCGGTATGTCGGATTTCCTCCTGAAACCAGATGCATGTAGTACTATCTGACATATCGGTGCTTGCACAAAGCAATTACATGGATGGTCGCTCCTCAACAGCCTTATCCTCCGTGTTAGTTGACGGCATTACCCCGTAGTGTCCTTGGCTAGTGTGGGTATGGAGGTGGGGCGTCACAGCTTGGTATCAAAGCCAATCTTCGAAACAATGTAGAATAATCTAGCAAAGAAACATCGTCCTAAGTCCATCTTAGGAGTCGTGCGTTAGGATTTAATTCGAGTCATCGTACCGATTCATTCTATTTTCTTTTTGATTCCTTGTTTATCTATCAAGATTGCTTGATATTCATTTGGTGAATAACCTTATCCTTCTTCTTTCTTTCTTTCAAAAGGAAGAGAAATGATTAGACCTAGCTGTCATAGTGCCGGTCAATCTCGTGCTACTCCACAAGATGGAGTATTTATGTCTGCCCAGCAGCTTCTTGATCTAGTAAGGAATGCTCAAGCAGCCGGATCTAACCCGGAGTCTACTCACCTTAGGTCTGGATTTGCACGTTTGTGCAGCGATTATACCAATTTGGATGGAAAGCCATTCAAAGGTTCTGAAACCATTATTGAAGTCCAGGCTTGGCTGAGAACGTGCAATCGAATCTTTTCTCGCATGAATCTTATTGATCTTCACCGTGTTCAGGTGGCTTCTAGTATGCTCCAAGAAAGAGCATTAGATTAGTATGAGCTTCTGATTTCTGAAATAAATGAAGCGGATCTTACTTGGGATAAATTCCGAGAACGCTTCGAATTAAAATTTATGCCAAAAGCTGAGAAGGTGACTTTGGCTCGTCGTTTCATAGACCTTGTTCAAGGTGAATCTTCCGTGACAGACTATGTCGCATCATTCGAGTCACTTTCTAAATACGGGGTAGAGTATCTAAACACCCCATTGAAGAAGAACCAAAGATTTGTCTATGGCTTGAATAAAAATCTCAAGAAGACATTACTTCTAAAATTAGAAGTTTCTTTTGATCAGCTCATTGATATCGCTCTTCGACTTGAAGAGGCAGATAGGGAGAGTGATGTTGAGGTTGGGAGTCCTAAACCGAACTTTACAAACAAGAAAAGGCCTATTAAGTTCAAAGGTCCTTATCCCAACAATAAGAAAGGGAAGCAAGCCTCTCCGGCAACTAAGACTTCTACCTCTAGTGGTGGGCAATGCTACAACTGTGGTTCTAAGGACCATTATGCGAACAAGTGTTCAAAGCCTCATGCTTGTCGCTATTGCAAAAGCCCGGATCATTATTTATCTTCTTGTCCCAAACTTCAAAACAGGAAGGAGGGAAAGCTTAATGTTGCTCAAGCCCCTGGCAACACATCTCGTGGTAAAGGTATTTCTCATTCTATTCTTGATGGCATTATTTTATTTCGTGATCATCATATTCGAGTTTTTTTGATACGGGTGCGTCCCATTCTTTTATTTCGAAAGAACTTGTTGATACTTTTTCTTTGGATGTTTTGTGTTTAATGACTTCTTTGAGAATTGCGAATCCGGTTGGTGGATCCGCAACAATCAGTTTATTGTGTAAAGATGTCGAGATTATTTCGTGTGATTTTCCTTTCCGAGCCGATTTGCATGTTATGCGCTACTTAGGCTTCGGAATGATTTTGGGAATGGATTGGCTTAACCGCTATGAAGCCCAAATCCTGTGTCCTGAGCGGACTATTCATCTTCGACGTCCTTAATCTGTTAAGCAGATTTCTATTGATCTTAAAGATTCAGATTCCATCTTGGTTGCATCTTTATATTCTTTAAATCCTCATGATGACGATAATGATGATGAGGATATTATTTCTCTTATTCACGTTGTTCGTGAATTTTCCGACATATTTGAGCCCGCTTGAGGATTACCACCTAAGCGAGCAATTGAGTTCAAAATTAATCTCATTCCTGAAGCTCAACCTATTACTCGTCCTCCTTATCGTATGTCCAATAAAGAAAATGAGGAGATGTGCAAACAATTATCCGAATTGAAGACGAAGCAATTTATTCGCTCTAGTTCCTCGCCTTGGGGAGCTTCGGCTATTTTTGTGAAGAAATCCGATTGTACACTTAGGCTTTGCGTTGAGTACCGCAAGCTTAATGATCTTACTATCAAGAATAAATATCCTTTACCTCAGATAGATGATCTATTCGATCAACTTAGTGGGGCTAGAGTCTTTTCACAATTAGACTTGGCTACCAGTTTTCATCAGCTTCGTACTGCAGAGGATATCATTCCTTTGACATCGTTCCGTACTCGTTATAGATCTTATGAATGGCTTGTTATGCCATTTGGTTTAACGAATGCTCCGGCTTATTTCATTGACCTTATGAATAGAGTTTTCAACGACTTCCTCGATCGGTTTGTTCTCATCTTTATTGATGATATTCTTGTGTATTCTAAAACCGAGGAGGAGCATGGAAAGCATCTTCGGATTGTGTTGGAAACTCTTAGGATTAATCAATTAAAAGCAAAATTTTCTAAATGCCACTTTTGGCAATCTCGTGTAAGGTTTCTCGGTAATATTATTTCCAAATCCGGAACTTCCGTGGATCCTTCAAAGATTGAAGCGATTCAAAATTGGAAGAGACCGGAGAGTGTGACGGAGATCCGTAGTTTCCTTAGATTGGCGGGCTATTACCGTTGTTTTATAAAGGACTTTTCAAAAATTTCCGTGCCTCCTACTAGTTTGACAAAGAAGGGAGTTAAATACATTTGGTCGGACAAATGTGAAGCTTCTTTTCAGAAATTAAAAGAACTCCTTTCTGATGCTCCTATTCTTGTGATTCCCGAGGGAAATCAAGATTTTATTGTTTATACCGATGCTAGTCGTGTTGGTTTGGATGCCGTTCTTATGCAAAGAGAACGTGTTATTGCATATGCTTCTAGGCAATTGAAGCCAACCGAGACTAGATATGCCACTCACGATTTAGAACTCGCGGCTATTGTTTTCGCCCTTCGAATTTGGCATCATTATCTTTTGGGAGAAAAGTTTATTCTTTACACCGATCATAAATCTTTGAAGTATCTATTTTCTCAAAAGGAACTTAATTTGCGTCAACAACGTTGGCTTGAGTTTGTTGCAGCTTATGATCTTGATATTCTTTATACTCCCGGAAAGGGAAATCTTGTTGCCGATGCACTTAATCGTAAGCAACAAGTAGTTGTTTCTATGATGATATCCGAATGGAATGATCTCGGAGTTCTATCCACTTGTGAGATTCGAGATCGTGTTCCCGATTTATGTTCGTCTCTTGTTTTATGTAGTCTTGAGGCTCATCCCTCTCTTTTGGACCGCATTCTTGAAGCCTAAAAGCTAGATCCCGAATTGGCTCTTCTTGGCCAAAATTTTAGGGATAAAATTAATATTGAAGGTTTGAAAGACTTTGATATTGATTCTCGTGGCGGTATTCGACAATTTGGTAGACTTATCGTGCCAAATATTAGTAATCTTTGTAAAGACATTTTAGAAGATTCTCATCATTCTAAATTTATCATTCATCCCGGTAGTAGTAAAATATACGCGGATATGAAGCGACTTTATTATTGGGAGGGAATGAAATCTGATTTTGCTAACTTTTTTAAGTGTTGCATGACTTGCCAACTCGTTAAGGACGAGCATCAAAGGCCTGGTGGGTTATTGCAACCTTTAGAAATTCCAATTTGGAAGTGGGATCAAATTTCCATGGATTTTATAGACAACCTTCCCCGTTCTCATTCGGATCATGATAGCTTATGGGTGATAGTCGATAGACTAACTAAATCCTCCCATTTTATTCCCATTCGTTCCAATCTAACAGTGCCTCTTTTGGCCGAACTCTTTATTAAAGAAATTGTAAAATTGCATGGAGTTCCTTCTTCTATTGTTAGTGATCGTGATCCATTGTTTACTAGTGGATTTCGGAAGAGTCTTCAAAAAGCTTTGGGAACGAAGCTTAATTTTAGCACCGCTTATCATCCCCAGTCCGATGGAAAAACTGAGCGTGTGAATCAAACTCTTGAAGGTCTTCTTCGTGCATGTGTTCTTGATTTTGGTGGAAGTTGGGAAGATCATATTTCTCTTGTTGAGTTTTCCTATAATAATAGATTCCAATCTAGTATTGGTATGACACCTTTCGAGGCACTCTATGGAAGGCCATGCCGATCTCCTTCTTGTTGGCTTGAGGCCGGTGAGAAGCTAGTTTTAGGTCCAGATTTTATTCGTGATTCCACAGAGAAGATTGACCTTATTCGTCATAGGATGAAAGAAGCCCAAAGTAGACAAAAATCCTATGCCGATAACCGGAGAAGGAAATTAGAATTTTTTGTGGGAGATCTTGTGTTTATTCGTGTTTCACCTATGAAGGGTGTTGTACGTTTCAGTCGATCGGGAAAATTAGCGCCTCGATATATTGGTCCATTTCCCATCACCGAACGTATTGTTTCCCGTGGCTTATCGCCTTTTATTACTGGCTCGGTTTTCTGCTATTTATGACGTGTTTCACGTTTCTCAATTACGGAAATGCCTTCGAGATTCCGATTCTATTCTTGAACCCGGTGTTGCAGAAGAAATTGAAGTTTCACCTAATTTAACTTATGAGCAACATCCTATTCGTATTATCGCTTCGGAGGTCAAGCGCCTTCGAAATAAAGATGTTCCGCTTGTTAAAGTCCAATGGTCCTCAAATCCTCAGGATTGCTCTTGGGAATCTAGAGAGTTCATCAAGCGAACACATCCGGACTTACTTTTTCGTGCTCCATGAGGTGAATTTCTTATTTCAAATTTCTTTTATGTTGATATGCTTTGATGGTTGTTACCTTATATTTTCTTCTTAAATATTGCGAGGACGCAATTTCTTTAAGGAGGGGAGTCTGTAACAACCCGCATATTTTACGATTGAATGTTTAAATATTTTTATTTTAATATTTTATCGTTAGTCGGATTTTAGTCCGAAAAGTTACTTTTTGCATACGGTCGAATTAGGACTCGGAACCACTTCCATTGAGTTCAAATCACCGTTTGCGATCTTTTTGAGTATAAACTTCGATATGTTTGGAGTTAGTGGAATTTTGTCACTTTTTCACTTTGGGCTTTGGGTTTGGTTTAGCCCATTAGCCTAAACTATTAACTCTAGCACGACCCCCTTCCCTTCATAACTTCACTTTCATTTCCTAACACTAAAGCTTCATCAAAAATGGAGGAAGGAATGGGAAATTAAAACTCCAATTGCAAATCCAACATCTAACTCCAAATTCAAAGGGAAGCCATTGATTCTTCCATTGATTTCAAGCTTCTTCTTCATTGATTTTGCGTAAAGGTGAGATTTTTATCTCACATCTTTGCCTATAACTATCCTTATTTGTTGGGTATGAATTTCTAACACTTTTTCATACGCATTTGCTCTTGGTTTGGATTGAATTGGTGAAAATCCCAATTTTTAGTGTTTTGGGTTCAAATCTTTAAAAATCCTAACTTTGGTGTTTGAACATGTTTTTGGTGATGCATCGAGAAGCCAATAGGACCGGGTAGCCGATGGGCGTAATCCCCTAGCGTTCTTGCTCGATCGGTTGCAAATTAAGAGAGTTTTTGCATTTTTGTTGCTTAGGTCGTTCGACCTGCACATAGGATTCTCGGCCTGCAGATTAGGTTGGCCTGCATTTAGGTCGCACCCCTATAGGTCGCGCCATGCTCAGTTCGTTGCTCGGCCATGTTATATCACACAACTCCTTAGGTCACGCCATGTTAGGTCGTCCCCACTTAAGTCGCTCGGCCTTCTCATACGCCTTAGGTCGCTCGACCTACTTCCCCTTAGGTCGCACCACTTAAGTCGCTCGGCCATATGTTAAGCCGCTATCTCCTTAGGCCGCTCGTCACTTAGGTCGTAGGGCTAGGCCGCGTCGCTTAGGTCATGGCTTTGGTCTCGATCGGTCGCTCGGCTTTCTTTCCTCTTAGGTCGTTAGGTCGCTCGGCCGTGTTATGTCGCACCTGCCAACTTAGGTCGCGACAAGATAGGTTGCGCCATGGGAGAGGTCATTCCACACTTAAGTCGCTCGGCCTACTTCACCCCTTAGGTTGCTCGTTCTTTAGGTTGCTTGGCCTATTATGCCGCTTGCAACACTTAGGTCGCTCGGCTAGGTCGCACATACCTTGGGTCGCATCATTCCTTAGGTCGTACGCCGTGCAGTCGCATGTGTTGAGCCGCTGATTTCTTGTGTTGACTTATGTTAAGTCGTAAGTCGTGGCTGTTAAGTCGCAAGGGTATTTCTACTTTGATGAATTTGAGATCTTATTCTTTGGATTTTATTCACGTCTTTGTATGTGAATTTTCATGATTTATTGTTTCTACGATCATTTTTGTGATTTGTCACTTCATCTCACTCGTACGAGAAATCTAATTAAACGGCTTAGTAAAACAAATGGTATGAAACGCTTGCATTTACTTCGCCGGTTAATTCTTGGACTTGTTCGATTGAATCTCTTGTGACAATTTTCGACTGGAGATCTACAATTTGTTCGTAAATATTTAAGTTAAGCTAGTGGTTATGGGACATGAAGCTAAGCTTATATATTTACTAGCTTACTGTAATTGACACTTCTTGATGACCGTTGATGATCATTTTTGTGATTTAGACTAGAAAATGTGCGATGTCACTTTGTCTACGAGGGAGACTAAACCCCGTTTCTATGGGGCTTCGGCTCAATTTGGTGGGGAAGCGACCCATGGTCTTCGGGCCGTTTTGTGGAGCTTCGGCTCAAAATTAATGGTTAGCAACCAAGGAATAGCGTTCCATTTTGTGATACACGTGTTGGTGAGTTTTCAAGCTCCCGTTTTGTGATAGGCCTCCCCCTTTTTGTGATTTCTGGATTTCCATTGATGATTTCTAGAATTTGTGTTTCACCAATTTTCGTGATTTACATTGATATGTTTTATCAATATTTGTGCATTGGTGAATTTATGTGTTATTAACTTTTGTGATTGGCATTGATATCATTGTCCATATTTATGGTTTTGGTGAATATAAATAAAGAGTATGACATTCCTTTCAATCTTTGAGAAGATTCTTGTGATATTGATTAATCTCTTGTTGATTTTTAATTACATACTTATCACAGTATGGCTTTATGGTTATCATATGTTTGTGTCATAT
This sequence comes from Allium cepa, assembly GCA_030765085.1. Classification (NCBI taxonomy): domain Eukaryota; kingdom Viridiplantae; phylum Streptophyta; class Magnoliopsida; order Asparagales; family Amaryllidaceae; genus Allium; species Allium cepa. The sequence goes on along the minus strand of CM060941.1, from coordinate 134,060,578 downwards.
CTCTTATTCTATATCATTTTATCTAATATTTATAGCTAGACTGATCCGTTTATTATTTTCTTATTAAATAATACTCGGGTCAGACCGAGATGTTACATGTGCTTCTGCTTGACTTCACATCTGCGATTATCACCCTGACTTTTGGCTAACTACTTAGATTAGTTGTTTCTGTTGTATACATTTGAGTTATAGACTCATTGATGTATCCATATTCTTTTGTCTAGCACTTGTAGCTATTCTTCTGTGACATTGTGGATCTTGTTTGACCACTACTCTAATGTACACTTTCATGTGTTATATATTCATATCTATTTCCGCCTTTGTGATATGGATGTCTGTGACTGATTTGTGTTATGTTTATTTCTATATTTTTTTCCGAAGAATATGTATAGCCACTGTGTAGTTGAGCTTGTATCGGTATGTCGGATTTCCTCCTGAAACCAGATGCATGTAGTACTATCTGACATATCGGTGCTCGCACAAAGCAATTACACGGATGGTCGCTCCTCAACAGCCTTTTCCTCCGCGCTAGTTGACGGCATTACCCCGTAGGGTCCTTGGCTAGTGTGGGTATAGAGGTGGGGCGTCACAAGTGATGTCAGCAGGCAAGGGGATTAATTTGGTCTGGAGGTGTTTGCTACTGCATGGTTTGTTTGTGGAGATGTAGTGGTGGTAGAGGGTGGTATATTGGTAGTTTGGTATATAATGGTAGATAATGCAATTGACAGTGGTGGAGAGAGAGTAGATGTGTGCTTGACATAGTCAATTCTCTGTTGTTGGAAGAAGATATGTGCTTAACAAGGTGAAGCAGCAGTTGGTTTGGGCAGTGATTGGAAGTTGATGTGTATGTTTTAAGGCAAGCATTGTTTTCTTACACTGTGCAGTGAGTTTGGATTTTGAACTGATGTTGTAGAGAGTATGGGTGTGTTATGTGACAGAAGTGGGTGGTTATGTGACCAAAGTGGATGGTTAGAAGATGGAGTTGGCTGTATATGTTGTTGTTGTTTGTTGATTGTATTGTGGCAGAGTTAAAGAAGCTTGGGTATTCGAGACTTGTTGGTGGAGCAGTTTGCTTTGTGTGGAGGAGAAGTAGGTGGTGACCGCAACAGAATATATGGGAGATAGGTGATGCTGGTAGTAGTTAAGGAGCGACAGTCAGTGAAGTGGCTATGTATAGTACGTCAGTGTTGAATGTTGTGTTTTCTGGTTTGTGATAGTATTGGGAAGTGATGACTAACAATGGTTGTTGCAGCAAAAGGTAAGTTGATGTCTCAGCAGAAGGTAAGCTGATGTCGCACTAAAAGAAAAAGTGGTTTAGTGAAGACTGATACCTGTTGTATTCCTTTTAGTCCATATTTTTTTTAACTGCATTTGTATTCCCTTCAGATGTATTTACATTCACTGTAAGTCCAGAATTATTTTATCTGCATCTGTAAAACCTAAGAGGCTCTTGACTTTGACATATTTATACCCTGAATTCGTTTTTCTATTTTCAACAAATAACAATGTGATGTGTATTATGTATTGACTAAATCTGATATTGCAGTTAGTTTTATTTCACTTTGTTATATTGATATTTAGTTTTACTTCAATGCTGTCTATGGATACTTCAGTATTATTTATGGATATTGCAGTATTATCTACTGATATTGCAGTATTATCTACTGATATTTCTTGTTGCATTGCAAAATGTGTTTAGAAATTATTATTTTTATTTTACATTTTTTACCACAACTGTCAATAGCAGTTGTTAAAGGGTCTTTTACAACTGTTAATAGCAGTTGTAAAAGATCTTTTTACAACTGTGATTGACAGTTGTAAAAGACCATTTTTGCAACTGCCACTGGCAGTTGTAAAAGATTTTTTTACAACTGTCGAAAATCGTTGTAAAAAAATATAGATCTATTCCAACTCTGGGTATCACGACGGGCGGCTGCCCATTGTAATAGACATATTACAACTGTTTTTGGCAGTTGCGAAAAGATGTTTTTGTTATAGTGATCTAAATTTGGTTTAATTAATGTGAATGATTTAGGAAAAAAGTGATAAAAATGTCGATTATAGAGGTGAAATTTAAAATTTGATTTAATTAATTGTTTCTAATTTAATTAATGTAAAAATAGCCATTTTGGCTACTGACTCGGATTTCGACGAAACCAGTTTCATCGGATCCGTAACGGTGAATTATTGTAGGATTTCAAGTTTCGTAGCGATCGGACTTGTCGTTTGATCGTACGAACGTGAAACGCCTTGAAATCAATGAAATTGAAACCAATTTGAAATAATTTGATTTTGGCATAACTTCTCCGTACGATGGAATTTGGACTTGAAACCTGTTCCATCGCGTTTAAAATATTTTGAAACATCTATTTTGAAATACGGGTTGAGCCAATTTCGTTCCGAAGTTAGAATGGGCTTTTCGGGCCATTTATCGTTCAGTGTGTTTATAAATCTTATCCATCTATTCTATTTCAGCCTTGTCTATAAATACCCTATTATAAACCCTAACCTCTCTATTTTTCATTTGTCTGTACGTACAATTCAACTATATCTACTCAATGGCCGACAACCAATTCTATATCCAATTGCAATTCAAAAATCAAATTGAAATTTCAAACTCCTCGAAAAAATTCAGAAAAATTATATATCAAAGCTCTCAATGAACGAATCTCAAAACTGCAATTCGTGTTTGGATTCGAATCATTGTTTGTTCAGAAATCGATGGTTTCTTTCCGGCCGTATGTGTGAGGGTGTCGAGATTCAACGGCAGATCTACAATTTTAGCTCGATCAGAGGGTTCCAGTATGTAGAGGTCGTCGACTAGGAGTCATCGGCACGGAAGGTTGGTCGAGATCATGTGCGAATTCGCCAGAAATAGCGAATAAATGGGAGGCGACGGCTGTCAACTATGCAGGGGCGGAGCGTGCCGCGTGGGCCAGGGGAAGGCATCGGGTGATGGGTGACATGGTTGAGTTTTTTAATCGAGATGGCATGGCACGGGGTGGCGGCGAAGTCCTGAAAGAGGCGGCGGCTACTATGGAGTTTCGAATGATGGCTGTACGCGATGATTAGGGTTTGAATGGCTCTGGTGCGTGCGCGTGCTGTTGATGACGTGGCTATGGTAGTTTATTTTGTTTTATTTTATTTTAAATTAATTTCAGTATCGTTTAATTGTCATAACCTTTGCATACGAACTCCAATTCACGCGCGGTTTTCTCCGCTAGGTTCGTTTTGGAATTCCGGACATTTTGACCCTAGTTTGGAAGGATTTGAAGACTGTTAAAATTTTGGGTTTAAATTGGATTTAAATTCAATTTAAATTCAAAAGGTGAGTGTTTTAACCCACTCACAACTTCTAAAATTTTTTATGTTTGTTAAATCAAATTTTGATGTGATTAGAAATTTATTTATGACTGTTTGGCATATTTTAAATCATCATCTCAATTAGAGTAAAATTATTTAAATTAAATCGTTATTTAATTTATTATTGCATATAAACTGCCAGTTAGATAGATTGTTAAATTTATTATTGAATATAAACTGTTAGTAATTACCTATTATTTAGTATATGCTCTATATTGATGTTATTGTTTAAATTAGATGATAATTGTAATAAATGGTTGACGATTGATATTGGATGAATGGATGCTGTATTGTATATTTTTATAAACTGCAAGTTATTATGCATTTTTATTTCATGCGGGATTGCAGTTTGAAATGATATATAACCGTAATTTTATTTTAAATTATGGATTGAAATGATAAATATCCATATCACTTGACCATAGGGTAGAAAATTTTATACAGACACCGCAGTCTACATATAAAAATATTTTGAAATGATTTTCTATGGTTTGTAAAGAAATATACGTTTTATGAGGTATGGATTTGGGTATTGTATAAACGTATTTTATATATAGTTAAATTCTTGGGTTTAAGCTATGAATAAGATTTGTTTAAAGTACAAATAAGTTAAATAATAAAGTTGGATGTTATTAAAATATAATATGGTTAAGTACTTACTTAAAGTATATTTTTGTATAGAGTTTATATTGATTTTATAAATCAAGGTTAAGAAGATAGTTTGAAATTGATTAGAGATTTTATTTAATTAAAGAATTATATTTAATAAGAATCCTTTTGGTACTTATTGAAATTAAGATTTTAAAAGAACATGGTTTTATAACTTAATTCGGGTTTAAGGTGATTTGAGTGAATAAACTGAGGAATATTTCGTTATTGAAAATTGAAGTTTATTGAAAGGATATTGGATTTAGCTAGAAAATATTTCAAACTAAATAATAGAAAATGTGAAATTGGTATATATATAATTATAAAATTTAGTTTTGAAATATTAAATATTTAAGCTTTGAAATATATTGAATTTGAAATGGTTTATTTAGAGGTTCAAATCGGTATTTGGAATTTATTTGTGAAACTAAAGAAGCTATTTTATTTTATAAAGTAATTTAATATTTAAACCATTTAAGTTGTGTAGTTATGTTTCAAAGTTATGAAATTCAAAGTTTTATGTTTTGGAAGGCTATATTTCAAGCGTTTGGTTTCGAAATATTATAACTTTGAAAATGTTATGGTTTTAGAAAAGGATATATTTGAAAATGATATCATATTGATTTGGTTTTAAAAAGGGAAATGATATCGTAATTATATGGTTTGAAATGGATATTATATTCTGGTTTGAATTATAAATTATTTTGAAATGGCCTTGGTGTTATAATAACGTTTGTTGTTGAAGAGACCGGGATCAGAAGTTGTCATACTCTCTGCCAAATCCGAAAACCACTTTAACAACCGTGTACGTGATGGAGATTCCAGAATGAAGTAGGATGGTGGCGGTGTTTCCTTTGAGGTAAATACGTGGACCCAACTCCCGTGAGTTGACATAAAGTGGCTAAAACAGGAGCGATCGACGGGCTAAGAAGGTAGCATCTTTTATCGGACACATCCCTTCGATATTATACTTTGACTTTTGGATTGATTCGGTGCCCACTTTTGATTTCTTTGATTCGGGATGTGGCTCGAGGTGGGCGGTAGCTGCGGCTATGCGTTACCACCTGCCCGGAAGCGTAATTGGTATATCTACCCTGGCATTGCCTAGTTGTGCCGTGTCACCTACCCTAGCCTAGTGCGTCTTATACGATTTTGTTTTGTACCATACCTATGGAGTGCCCTCTGACGACCCCCAGTACGGGGGAGATTACGGTACTGTATAGACTATGGGAATATAAAAGTGTGTTAAGGGCTATATGGGTAACCCCTTAACGCTATTTTCAGTATTTTATACTTTACTTTAGACATTGCTATAATAGCGTATATTACTACATAGTAGACAGTTTTACGGATCCTTAGGAGATGTGAATCCCAAACATCTCTTAAGTGACTACACTCACGTTAGACACTGAATAGGAGATGTCAAATCCCATAAACATCTCTAACGCTGTTCACTCATATTATTTATTGTTGATTTAACTTACATAAGATCTTTTAGTTCTGACTCCAGTGTTTTGTCTTTTCAATTTGCTCGGGTCAGTCCGAGCATTTTAGGATTTGAAGATTTTATGCTGGAGGACGAAGACGAAGATTTGTATTACTATTATTTATTATAGTATTCCACTACACCCATACTGTTCCGCTGCATTAATTATCATTTTATGGTATGTGTAACTCTGATATGTATTGTATATGTATAATCGAATATTTTTGTAAAACGGCTTCATGAACTATATATTTGATTATTATATTTTATCGTTCCGCTGCAAGATTCTGTTTTGTTTTATTTCTTCCTTCTTTTTCTTATTTAGCCCATAACAATCCGTCCTTCTGTATGGTTTAAGTCTGACGTGCGTGGTTTATCGTCGGTTTGAATCGTACGAAAAGGCGGGGCGTTACATCTGGTATCAGAGCTTTGATTTAGCAATAAACCATAGCTTTGTGGGGTTTGACTCTTTATTAATATGGTACTAATACCCTATGATGAGTCGCTGAGTGTACAAAAATAAGAGAGCGTATTTGTTAGTGTTATAAAAGGTTTTAATATTGTGTTAATCTGTTTCGTTTTGTATTTATAAATTCTGGTTGGTGCATGAGACGCTATGACATCAATAGGGATTTCTAAACACCTAATAGGACAGACCGACATAATATTTGTTTTTAATATAGGTGAATGAAATAATTTTGCCTATTATATTTTCTATATATAAAATAAATTTTTATAAATGATATATATACTTGGTTGTAATGTATTGGTTGTTAGGTAGTGAAATTTATAAATAATAGTTGAAATAAGATTGAAAATAAAATAAATCAAATTGGAAATTGCAGAACTTAAGTTTCGGGGTTTTGAAACTTTCTTTTGAATGATTTTGGAATATAGTAATAATATTATTAGAAGTCTTTTCTCATATAAATATTTCAATATAATTTGGAAGAATGGTTTTAAAAGAACTTTGGAAAGAAATAAGTTTTGTACTCCCCTCTCTGTTGCGGGAAAATAATTTCGGTGATGAGTGCACGCATCATCGACATTCATTTTCGAGTCGAACCTCACAACCCGGTTATGGTCAAAATAGGAATTGTGGCAGCAAGGTTATTTGAGGGTAGCGCCCTCTGAGGGTATGTCCATTTCCTTCTGGATTATAGTGGTATCATGGTATGGAGCCCAGATACTTACTTTGTGGTTGCTGCAAAACTTATTGCTTTGTGGTTGTCGGTTGGGAAGCGCTTCGGATAAAGGTTGGTAACGACCGGGAGGTGGCATACTCGTGTCAATAGTTACCTAGTTACAGAGGTAACCCGGCCTTGTGTAGCAGAGATCCGGTTAGGATCCGGGGACGTCCCTCCGGAGGCATTCCATTTTTTATATACGGGAAGTTCCTTTACCCGACCATTTGTTGGAAATCCAAACAAAACAATACGCGCCCTGTACGGTTTTAGTTGTATAACCTGCCATGGAATGTGGTGGTAACCTGCTATTGAACATGGTAGCTATAGTAGGCATAAGTGCGAAATGCCTATGCTGGCTAGGATTTATATTATACTTTCGAAAGGGTTTTTCTACACTGTGCACTTATAATAATAATATCAAAGAATTTCTCATATCAAGCATTTTTTACTATCATAAGGAGAAATCTCCTCCAAGTCTGCGTTTGCATTGTGTGTGTGGCGGGAGGCCTTATGGCAGTTTCATTTTCTAAAAAGCATTGTTGATTTCAAATTCTTTTGTTTGTTTTTAAAGATAAAAACTGTTTTCGTTTGCTCACACCAATCCCAAGACTGACCCGGAGTTTATTGTTCCTTTCCTAAACACTGGGTACCCATTATTTTCCACACGGGCAGTCTAAGCTTTCTCTTTGTTATTCTTTGGAATTCTTTAGAGTCTTTGGACTCACTGGACGAGACTTGTTTAGCTTGGTGCACAAAATCAAACAAGAACTTCAAGGATTAAAGAGATTCAGATTATCAATCAGCAACTCAAATCTTTTTTTCCAGTTGCAAGCTTGACAGCATCTTCATTCTCTATTTTATTAAGAGTTGACTGTAAGTAAGTTCAAATTTTGGTCACTGATTAATTAAATGCATGAATATAACAAGAGTAGTTATTGATCTGTAACCATCAATTTGCAGATCTAAGTTTAAAAAGAATTAAAGTAAGAAAAAGAAGAAGAAGGAATTCAGGTTCATCTCTGTTTGAAAACTGTCAGGACTTCTGAAAAAAAATGTGAGTAAACTTTTTTTGAATTCGGAGATTAAACTTATTGTTTGAGATCATGTCTGAATGTAAGTGAAAAATCCATGCATGAGTACAAATAAGTGAATATTTGTATGTAAATGTGTGTATGCATCTAACCTGTGCAAGTTGATGTACAGGGTTGTAAATCCTGTTCTAGTTCCAGGTTACTAGAAAAAAAACCTGTCAAAAACAAAATTCTTTACCTCTAGTTTTTGTGAGATCGAAGTAAAAAAAAGGAAAGTGTTTAGATTCACCAAACTAAATTTTAAAAAAATTAATTTTTATAAATTAAAATCAAGAATACATGCCTGGAACAAGAAATAGTATGGTAAGCTCAATCTAAAGTTAAAATTTGATTTCCCTGATTTTTCAATTTGATTATATGATCTAAATCGCCTTTGAAAATATTGATTTTTAAGATTAAAATCAAGATTTTAAATTACGTATTCAATGTGACACTTGAAGTTGAATGTGGCACGAGTTTTTGTGAAACTCCGATGATCGGAGACAAAGTTTGTCTCGCGACCATGGCAGATGATAGCATGAAGGTCTGGGGTCATCACAAAAATTGTTGAATGATTTTTAAATCATCGTGGTGTCTGCAGATCAATGAAAAAGGGTTTAAGCCCTAAAATAGGTTGCGATTGTAATTGTTGCCGTGCCGAGTCTCTGTTTGATCGAGTTGTACGGGGTTTTGGGAAATTGTAGTGGGGAAGGTTAGCTAGGTGTGGCCGAAGTCTTAGGTAGTCCGGTGGTCGGCGTGGGGCGTACGAAGTGATTCTCTAATGATGGCTGTTGTACCCATGTTGATTGAGATAACTCGATTTTGTTTTCGAGTTTCATCTGTGCTTTTTAGTGTTTGGGTAGCAAGTGTGGGTTGAAGGTCATCTGCTGGTGGTGGTCTTGGTGGCCAGAAGGGTGACGTCGATCGGTGCAGGTGCACGACACTGGAATAGTGTCAGTAGTTGATAAATGAAGGAGCAGGGTTCGACTCGAAGGAGGCTTCGGGATAATCATGTTGTGGCTCGAGTTTGATCTCGAGTGAATTTTGTGGTGCGCCAGGTCGAAAGTACTTAAGAAAATTTTAAGTTGGAACATGGGGCACTCGGGTTGAATTCCTGATAAACCCAATGCAAACGAGAAAAGCTCTCGGGTGTGACTCGAAGTGAGTCTCGTGATTTATATGAAAAATAGTTTTTTCCTTTTTCCTTTAAAAGTTTTAAACTTTTAAACAATTTTAACCATATTTCAAATTTAACCTTAGACTTAAGTTGGATAAATCAAGGATTTAAGTGAGATGTTTTTAAAGTAATTAAACTTTAATTTATTTAATTTTGATACATCATTTTGTAAAGTCATTTATACTAAAGAAAATTAAAATAAAATGTTGTTTGAAACTAAATCTTAACCTTTTAAGGCATCTAATGTGATAAAAGTAAGTTATTGAACAAGATTCATAAAGATAATCAAGAAAATTAATTTATCTTTTGATTTATCAAATAATTAATGATTTTATTAAATTAATTATTTTAAAAGGAATTGCTTAATTAATAATTAATTTAATAAACAATTTAGATTTATTAATTTGTAATTAATTATTAATTAAGAAATAATTAATTAATAAAAGTAATTAAGATTTAATTGATTAATAACTAAGATTAATTTATTTGGAATTAATTAATAAAAAATTGATTAAGTAGTGATTAATTAATGAAGATGATTAAGACTTAATCAATAGTAATTAATGATAATTAATCATTGATTAAAGATTTCTAGTAAAAGTAATCATGTGATTGATAAATTTAAAACCACATGATTTATTCATCTTAAGGGAAGATGCTTTGATTGTTCTTGAACGTTGTGTGTTGGATTGACATTTATGTTATGTGATGCGATGCTATGTATTAATGCTTTGTGCTGAGCTGTGTTATTGGTATTGAATGTACTGCTGGGTGATTGTGAAAACCCATTAGCCTGTAAAACGACAATTGAATTTCGATGCGGCAGGGAGTCGGATTCCAGTTGGTAATTTGTTTTAACCATTTGAATGAAATGTTTTGGGCTTTAAGATGTGATTTAACCGAGATCCTATATCCATGTGTTTTTAAATATTGCGCTCATTATTCGGTTTAGCCGGGAGAGGACCTTTGTGTCATATAACCCATTTTGAATAATGATACGACGATATGGATAGCATTTGAAGACCGGTGGTGAAAAGTGGATACTTTCGGAAGCGAAAGGATGACCTATCGAATGTCTCTGCACCGACTGGTCTCCGGTATAGAGATTTGATCACCCATTGTGATGGGGAGTCCGGGCGTGATTAGAAATTATCTGGATTTGCAAGGGCTTCTTCGGAAGTGCCTTCGGTTCTGTTCGAACCCGGAACAAACTTGTATGGATGTGTGTCTGACGTTACACTTTGAGATGTAAAAGCAGTTTCTATCAAATACATTTGTGGCGGAGATTTATTCTCTTAGCTTAACACCCTTCTCTTAGACGTACGAGCTCAGAGGTTATGTAGTTGATGGTTACTAGTGATACATTCCCAATTTGGTAATGTGGCATACGAAGTGCTGCTGATCAATTGTTGATCGAAGCATGGCTTTTGTGAAAAATCGTGGCTTTGTGGACGAGACTTCGTCAAACCTCATTGCCCGGTTATGGTCGAAACAGGAATCGTGGCAGCAAGGTTATTTGGGGGTAGCGCCCCTTGAGGGTATGTCCATTTCCTTTTGGATTATAAGTGGTATCATGGTATTGAGCCCAGATACTTACTTTGTGGTTGCTGGAAAACTTATTGCTTTGTGGTTGTCAGTTGGGAAGCGCTTTGGATAAAGGTTGGTAACGACCAGGAGGTAGCTACTCGTGTCAGTAGTTACCTAGTTACAGAGGTAACCCAGCCTTGTGTCGCAGAGATCCGGTTAGGGTCCGGGGACGTCCCTCCAGAGGAATTCCATTTTTTTATATGGGAAGTTCCTTTGCCCGACCATTTGTTGGAAATCCAAACAAAACAATACGCGCCCTCTACGGTTTTAGTTGTATAACCTACCATGGAATGTGGTGGTAACCTGCTATTGAACATGGTAGCTATAGTAGGCATAAGTGCGAAATGCCTATGCTGGCTAGGATTTATATTATACTTTCGAAAGGGTTTTTCTACACTGTGCACTTATAATAATAATATCAAAGAATTTCTCGTATCAAGCATTTTTGACTATCATAAGGAGAAATCTCCTCCAAGTCTGCGTTTGCATTATGTGTGTGGCGTAAATTTTCCACACGGGCAGCCTAGAAGCAGGTTATCCGTGTTTTGAAGCTAGCTTGGATTTTGAAGTCTTTCAGAAGTTTTCAGATTCTGGAAGCTTTGGATTTGGAAATCTTTTGAAGTGTTCGAGTTTTTGAAGACCTTGTTGAAGTGGAAGTATGTTGGAAACTCGTCGAAGTTCTGTTGTCCTATTTATGGTTGTATCATATTTGTATCACTCTGATATTTGGGATCGATGTTATATTGGATATTGTACCAGGTTGTACCTATGTTGATATGATATTCATTTTGTTTCCGCTGTTATATTCATCAAATGTTGTTATAAGCTCCATCCGAACTGGAATTCGATGCTCGAATCTCCGACAGTTGAATACAAGTGAGGTATTTGATGTCGATTTTTGAACGCGCTGAATTTTGGGTCGTGACAAGTGGTATCAGAGCTGAAGGTTGAGTAAGAACTTTAGCTACGGAGTATAACACATTAGATGGCTCATTGGAGATAGGGTGAAGTATACCCTAGAATGAGTATAAACCGAAAGACCGATACCCTAAAAAATTCTAGGTCTATTCCTTTTAACTGTTGATGTTTCCTAAGATATCTTGTCCGTACGCCTAAATCAAGTTTTCTTGCTATTTACAGATAGTAAGAATGGGCGGAAGAAAAGGACAAGGTAGGGAACGGGGAAATACCACCGCAACTGGTCAAGTCCCTGCAATTGCAACTGTGCTACTCAATCTCAGCCGAATCCGGTTGATCTGTATAAAAGTTTCTCGAGACTTGGTGGATAGCCGTTTACTGGCAAGGAATCTATTATAGAAGCCCAAGCCTGGATCCAATCCTGTGAAATAATTTTTAAAGGATTGAAGTTGGAAGACGGTCAAAAGCGACTAATAGCTTCTTGGAAACTCCAAAAGGAAGCGTCAGCTTAGTGGAAGACAGTTACTGTGGATGAGTCAGAAGATAAGTTTACTTGGAGACGATTTAAAGGAGTGTTTGAGCAGCGATACGTTCCATCTGCTGGTATCTCTCAAATGTACCAGGAATTCCTAGATTTGAAGCAAGGAATTCTATCATTTGAAGAGTACTTGAATAAATTCAATGAATTGTCTCGATTTGGTCGGAAGCTAGTGTGTTCACCCTTGAAGAAAAATGAAAGATTCATTCGCGGAATGAATAAGGAGTACCACGAGAGAATGACAGCCCACATTAAAGAATCTTTTTCGGACTTGATTGATATGGGTTATCGATATGCTACGCTAGATATGCATAAAGTTCCGGAAGAGAAGTGGAGTTCAAGTAGTTCGAATTGGAAGAAAAGAAAATTCGAAGGAAAGAGGCCAGTTCAAGGCAAGGAGAAGAAGAGGAGTAATCAAGAGAATTCAGTCAGAAATGTTACTTGTTATAACTTTCAGGAGAAAGGCCGTTTAGTAAATGATTGTGAGAAGCCAAAGAAACAAATTAAGAAAAATCAACTTGTAAAGACAAGTCGAAGATCCAAGAAATGCTATAGTTGTCACCAGCCAGGTCATGGAGTTAAGAATTGCCCGAAAAAGAAACGAGCACAAATAGCGAAAGTGTGCGCAATAAAAGATAACCCCTCACCTTTTAAAGCGAATGAAGGAAAGGGAGTTTTGGAGGGTAACCTTATTATTGGCGAAAGAGTTGTCAGAGTTTTATTCGACACGGGAGCTTCACATAGCTTTATCTCTCAACAGATCGTGGACGAATTAAAATTTAAACTCAAGTTTGTCGATGAGCCTATTTGTGTAAAGAATCCAGTGGGTGGTCCTGCAAATCTTTGTCTATATTGTAAGAGGGTGCCTATCTCTTATTCTGGCCATAAATTTCCTAATAACCTTTATGTTCTCGACTTCAATGAATTTGAAATCCTACTCAGGATGAATTGGTTATCGAGATACGAAGCCAAATTAGATTGCGGCAATCGAACGATTCTAGTCAAAACTAAACATGGAGATTCTGTTGAAATTTCTTGTGAAGACCCTAGTCCGAAAAGGGATAAACTGATGTATACGTTGGGGTATCCAGAACCTAGTTTGGAGTCCATTCCTATTGTCCAGCATTTTCCCGACGATTCAAAGAAGTAGAATCTTTACCCCCACATAGAGAAATTGAATTCAGAATTGACTTAATTCCGAATGCTCGCCCTGTCATTCATGCTAGTTGCAAAATGGAACCGCGGGAAAGAATTGAATTAGTCAGTCAAACTCAAGATTTACTAAAGAAAGGATTGATTTTCCCTAGTGTTTCCGAATGGGGTTCAGCTGTCGTGTTTGTGGCAAAATCGGATGGGTCTTTGAGATTGTGTCTGGATTACTGTGATCTCAATAAACAAACTCTCAAGAACAAATTCCCTTTACCCAGGATCGACGATTTATTCAATCAACTTCATGGTGCATGATTCTTTTCTAAGATGGATCTATCCCAGGGATTCCATCAGTTGTGAATTGCCAAAGATGAAAGAGGCTATGCAGTAGGATCGTGTAATATTGATTAATGGAATAGTCTAGGTAGATAAAGTAAGTAAAAGCAAGGAGACACCAGGATTTTATACTGGTTCGGACCTCTAGTCCTACGTCCGGTCCCTAAGCTTCACTTAGGAATTTCACTAACTAACACCCTCACTTAACCCAGAGGAATAGGTTTACAACTTACCCGAACAACCGAACGGGATTTCTTACCTCAAACACCGAAGAGGACTTCAACTCAATTACAAAAACAATATTCGACTTGTTGTGTTCTTATCAACACTAATGAGTCTAATGTAGTACAAAATTCCTATAATCTTATCCTCGAGAGTATGCAATGTGTTTGTGAAGATTTAGGGAATGTGAATTGCTATGAATCAAAAGAATGTTGAAAACAAAGCAGTGATTCAAGCAATAGATTTGTGAGTGCTTTTAGAATTTCTAGACAATATATTCAAGAAGATAGTAAGATTAAAGCAAGAGAATTCGGTGATTTGAAGATGTTAAAATTATGTATTTATACTTGTAGAAGAGGTGCATCTGTTGGCTAAGGTTGCAAACAAGAGATGCTTCCATTTCCATTGGTGAATGGTTGCAACTCTTGGGAGGAAGAAGGTGTCCATTCATAGAAAATTCGCAGGTTCAAATTTAGTCGACTGAACAGAGAATTCAGTCAACTGAAAATATGAAGGAAAATTTTTAGGAACAAATTCAGTCGACTGAGCAGGGTGTTTCAGTCGACTGAAACTGTACATGTTTGTATATGTGTAACAGGTTCATTCGACTGGTCATCCCTGTTCAGTCGATTGAACTATTAAGCTGTGCACAGTGGATGTGTATTAAGAAATGAAATTTATAACATGTGTTCTAGTGTGTGTGCAAGCCTTTTGAGGATAGATTTTAACAATAAATCTAAACTAAGACCTATATAAAAATTATACTAATGTTTATCCTTGGTCTTCATCGTTCTTTCTTTAGCTTTACACATATCTCTTCCTTTTTGTTGAAGCACATTGTCATCGATCAAAATCTTAGCGTATCAACAAAAGATTGTGTTCACCTAACTGCTTTTAGGGGTCCGGATATGTTCTACGAGTGGTTAGTCATGCCTTTCGGACTAACCAACGCTCCCGCGTACTTCGTAGATTTGATGACCCGTGTGTTTCGAGAGGTGCTGAATAAATTTGTTCTTGTATTTATCGATGATATCCTAATCTACTCCAAAATCAAAGAAGAGCATGCTGAACATCTCAGAATTGTTTTGGAAATTTGGAGAAGGAACATCTTATTCGCTAAATTTTTTAAATGTCACTTTTGGGTCAAAAGTCAGATTTCTTGGCCATATTGTTAGTGAAGAAGGGATTTCTGTTGATCCGAGCAAAATTTCCTCTATTCTTGACTGGAAGCGACCCACGACTCCGAAAGAAGTTCGAAGTTTTCTGGGTTTAGCAGGCTATTACCGGAAGTTTGTTCAGGACTTTTCTAAGATTGCTAGCCCATTGACCAAGCTAACAACGAAGAATGCCAAATTCAATTGGACTCCAAAATGTGATGAAGCTTTTCAGGAGTTGAAAAAGAGATTAACCACTGCCCCTGTTCTCGCTGTCATTAACGGGAACCAAGGCTTATTTGTCTATACTGATGCATGTGGTGCAGTACTAATGCAGAATGGAAAGGTAATTGCCTACGCAAGTAGACAATTACGCCCGCATGAAAGAAATTACCCAACACACGATTTGGAGCTTTTGGCTGTTGTTTTCGCCTTAAAAATTTGGTGACATTATCTTCTGGGTAAGGATCTCCTTCAGCTTTTCTAAAAAAGAAAATTTTAAAATTCAACTTAACTTAATATATATTAAATAAATATTTCTTGTTTAGGTGAAAAATTTGAATTATTCACCGACCATAAATCTTTAAAGTATCTCTTCGCCAAGAAAGATTTGAATCTACGGCAACAACGATGGTTAGAATTTCTAGTGTCGTATGACCTAAATATTCAATATACGCCTGGAAAGGACAATGTAGCTGCCGACGCTTTAAGTAGGAGGCATGTTGTTCTTGCATATCTTGTAGTTACTCCTACTCTCCTTGAAAAGATCGCGAGCAAGCAAAAAGAAGACCAGTTCCTTCATGGAATTTGTAAAAGAATACATTAAGGTGAGGATTCCAGTTTTGGAATCGATAATGATGGAGTTGTAAGATTGAAAGGAAGAATTTGTGTCCCTGATATTCCGGAGCTGAAACGTGAGGTTTTGGACGAATGCCACAAGTCCAAACTTTGTATCCATCCAGGAGTCAATAAAACGTATCGTGATATTAAAAGAAGGTTTTAGTGGAAGACAATGAAAAGGGACATATCCATTCATGTGAGTCGCTGTGCTACTTGTCAACAAATTAAAAGCGACTCAAAGAAAGTGGCTGGTTTACTTCAACCTTTGGAAGTACCGAAGTGGAAATGGGATCAGGTATCAATGGATTTCATTGACGGATTGCCACGAACTAAGAAGGGAAATGAAGCGATATGGGTTATAGTGGACCGTCTAACCAAAACTGCTCACTTCATTCCAGTGAAATCCACTCGGACTGCAGCAAGTTTAGCTGAGCTATATATCAAAGAGATTGTCCGCCTCCACGATATACCGAGTAGTATAGTGAGTGATCGTGACCCGATCTTCACTAGTAGATTTTGGAAGGCGTTCAAGCCACATTGGGAACAAAGCTGAACTTCAGTACTGCTTATCATCCACAATCTGATGTGCAGACAGAAATGACAAATCGAGTTTTAGAGGATCTTTTACGAGCTTATATTCTCTACTTTGGTGGTTCTTGGGAGGACTATTTACATTTGGTCGAATTTTCATATAATAATAGCTATCAAGCCAGTATCGAAATGGCTCCTTTTGAGGCTTTATATGGTCGTCTGTGTCGATCATCGGCATGCTGGATTGAATCCGGTGATAGACTCGTTCTTGGACCAGATATGATTAAGGAAGCCACTGAAGAGGTTGATTTTATTCGAAAGAAGTTAATAACAACTCAGAGTCGCCAGAAGAGTTATTACGACCGCAGAAGAAGAGCTTTGGAATTGAAGTTGGAGATTCCGTTTTTTTGAAAGTATCTCCAGTGCGGGGTGTGTTAAGATTTGAGAAAACTGGAAAGCTAGCACCGCGATACATTGGTCCTTTTCCTATTCTGGAAAGGATTGGTCCTCTAGCATATCGAGTACAGCTACCTAACTGGTTATCCGGCGTACACGATGTATTCCACATTTCACATCTTCGAAAGTACGTGCACGATCCAAACAGTATTATCGAAGATGCAGCTCAACAAGATTTAGAGATCACACCAAATTTAATAGTTAAAAGAGAACCAATTAAGATTGTGGATCGAGACGAAAAGCAATTAAGGAACAAAATTGTGAAGCTGGTTAAAGTGCAATGGAGCGGTGATCCAAAGGACTGTACTTGGGAGACAGAGGACAGTATGCAAAAGTCTTACCCAATTGCAGAGTGGATATCTCGGCTTAAACTGGTAAGCCATTTCTCTATCCTTTTCTGAATTCGTATATTCTTTGTTTGCTTTTCTCTCTCTTTCAAATTTTGAGGACGAAATTTTCTTAAGGGGGGAATCTGTAACATACCAAAATTTTATCATTTTAAATTTGGTTATTGCTGAACTTTTATAATATAATTTAAAAACTTACAAAATAAATAATAATAAGTGATAATCTAAATGAATATAAAATTTCAAATTTCTTTTGAGTATAAAAAATTGAAATACTAAAAGTTTTTTTAAATCATTTGAATCTAAATTTTGATTCATATATGTGAATATATATGTATGAGTGCATATGTGGGTAAATTTGAATTTGTATATTGAATTTGATTTTTAATTTGAATTTAAATTTTAAAATAAATGTCTTGTAAAAGAATTTTGATTTATAAATGTATATCTATGTAATTTATTTAATATGTATTTAAAAATTCAAAACACTCTCTTTTATTAATTTGTTTGTAGCGGAGATTTATTCTCTTAGCTTAACACCCTTCTCTGAGACGTACGAGCTCAGAGGTTATGTAGTTGATGGTTACTAGTGATACATTCCCAATTTGGTAATGTGGCATACGAAGTGCTGCTCATCATTTGTTCATCGAAGCATGGCTTTTGTGAAAAAACGTAGCTTTGTGGACGAGACTTCGTCAAACCTCATAGCCCGGTTATGGTCGAAACAGGAATCGTGGCAGCAAGGTTATTTGGGGGTAGCGCCCCTTGAGGGTATGTCCATTTCCTTCTGGATTATAAGTGGTATCATGGTATGGAGCCCAGATACTTACTTTGTGGTTGCTGGAAAACTTATTGCTTTGTGGTTGTCGGTTGGGAAGCGCTTTGGATAAAGGTTGGTAACGACCGGGAGGTGGCTACTCGTGTCAGTAGTTACCTAGTTACAGAGGTAACCCGACCTTATGTAGCAGAGATCCGGTTAGGGTCCCGGACGTCCCTCCAGAGGCGTTCCATTTTTCTTATATGGGAAGTTCCTTTGCCCGACCATTTATTGGAAATCCAAACAAAACAATACGAGCCCTGTACGGTTTTAGTTGTATAACCTTCCATGCAGCGTGGCGGTAACCTGCTACAAAACATGGTAGCTATTGTAGGCATACGATGAAATGTGGTATGCTGGCTAAGATTAATATTTTGTTTCGACATTGTTTTTCTACACTATGCGCTAATAATAATATCTAAAAGTGTTTTCTCGTATTAAGCATTTTTGACTATCATAAGAAGAAATCTCCTCCAAGTCTGCGTTTGCATTGCGTGTGTGGTGGGAGGTCTTATGGTAGTTTCATTTTCAAAAAGCATTGCGAATTTCTTTCAAATTCTTTCGTTTGCTTTTGATAATAATAAACTGCTTTTATTTCAAACAACTGTTTTTGTATACTCATACCAGTCCCATGACTGACCTGGAGTTTATTGTTCCCTTTCTAAATTCTGGGTGCCCAAAACTTTCCACACGGGCAGCCTAGAAGCAGGTTATCCGTGTTTTGAAGCTAGCTTGGATTTTGAAGTCTTTCGGAAGTTTTCAGATTCTAGAAGCTTTGGATTTGGAAATCTTTTGAAGTGTTGGAGTTTTTGAAGACCTTGTTAAAGTGGAAGTTTGTTGGAAACTCGTCGAAGTTCTGTTGTCCTATTAATGGTTGTATCATATCTGTATCACTCTGATATTTGGGATCGATGTTATATTGGATATTGTACCAGGTTGTACCTGTGTTGATATGATATTCATTTTGTTTCCACTGTTATATTCATCTAATGTTGTTATAAGCTCCATCCGAACTGGAATTCGACGCTCGAATCTCCGGCAGTCGAATACAAGTGAGGTATTTGATGTCGAATTTTGAACGCGCTGAACTTCGGGTCGTGACAAGTAAATCTCAAGTTCATACCTTATTTCAAAGAAAATCATTTCTGATTAATCTTGTTGTTGTTAGGACTTAGCATCTGAACAAATTGTGTTTGTTTGATTATAAAGTAGATTCTAAAATTTGAAATTAAGTTAAACCAGTTTGAATTGCTTTGGAAAATCAATAAGAAAAGTATAAGCTTAAGTTTTGGTAAAATTCAAACTTTATAATTCCTGAATTCAGGAAGATGGATTAAATATTTAATCAAAATTAGGATTTTTAAAATTGAAATCACATTTTTTAGTTGAGCTTTGAACATACATTTCTGGTTTGACTAGTTTGGGAATTTTTGTTTGCCTTTGGGAATCCAGATGATCTGGAAGGCTGGAATTTTGTTTGGAGTTAGGTGGATGACCGGAGTGTCTGATAAAAATAGGGGATGGATGGTCGGCGGACAGTGGTGGCAGTGGTGGTCATTTTAATTTCCTAAACCTAGTTTAACTGGGTTATGGGTTTTGGCTCTGTTTGTTTCTTCTGGAGCATCGAGTTCAGCGAGGATTTGGGAATCGGTAGAGGTGAAGTAGTCAGTGCTATGGCCGGAGGTGCTGGAGTTCAAGTGGTCGGAATTTCGAGGAAGGAGTGATGACAGGTTTTGGGGCGAGTTCTGTCTCGAGTTTCCAGGTTTTGATTTAGTACTCGATTTTGATTCGAGCTTCTATGGTGAATTCTGTGGATTGTGATCATGCCTGATGATGATCGGTGATGTGAAGCAAGGGTAGGAGGTGGCCGGAGTTGGCCAGAGCCACGGTGCATGTGCACCGTGCATTTTGATTTTTTGTTGAACTTTGGTTTTGTGCAGTGAAGTTGGTCTCGGGATTTACTCGGGTGATTCGAGTATTTACTCAAAGTAAATTAGAGTTTGACTCGAAGCAATTTTGGGTTTGCTCGAGTATGGGTTTGGTTACAAGTTTTTGATAAAACCTGTCACTGATTCGATTTTTTTTAAATGAATTTGAATTTAAGCAAATTTAAATGAATTTTAAAAGTTGTGATGATAGATTTAAACAAGTTTAAATCTAGTATAAAGTTAGATTCAAATAAACTTTGAATCTTAAAGTTTTAAATATTTAAATATGGATTTCAATTTTTTTTTAAACTTGTAGTTTTTCAGATTTTAAAATTTAACTTAAAATCTGAAAACAGAATTTAAACAGCAGATTAAATTCAAAGTTTAAAACTATAGATTCAAATGAAACTTTTGAATGTTAAGGTTTTAAAATGAATTTGGATTTTTAAATCAAGAATATTAAATCAAGGTTTTAAATCAAAGATTTAAATCGAAGGTTTAAATCAAATGTTAAAAATTAGTGGATTCAAATTCATTTTAGATCCAGATCTGGGAATTTAAAATCAGTTTAAATCTAAATGTTTTATACTTGAATTTTGATAAAGTTCTTTTATAAAATAATTTTGAATGAAAATATATGATTTGCTTCTTTTTCAACTTGAAATTGCAAGTTAAAATGTAAGGTATTTTAAAACTTAAATTTTTAAATAAAAATTTAAGTAATTTAGTTAGAACTTTCCTTTTATAAGTTTATAAGTTGATATTTAAATTTGGTTGATGTTTATCTTTTTGAATCTTAAATTCAAAATGAAATTTGAATCTAAATTTAAAGTGTTATGCTTAAAATACACTTAAATGTTAATGAAATCATTAATAAAGAAATTAATTATCTTAGAGATAATTAAGGTAATAAAATGATTTAATTAATAAGGTAATTAAAGAATGATTTATTTAATTTATAAAAAAATTTAGATTAATTTATAATTAGAAATGATTAATAATGATTAAATCTAAGATAATTTATTAAGAAAGTAATTAAAGAAATGTTATTAGTTAATGAAGAAAATTAACTAAGGATTATTAAGTATTAATTAATGTGATTAATTTTAATAATTAATTAGATTAATTAATTAAGATAATCAATTGTAAATTTTAATTACCTAATGAAAGTAATTAAGGGATTAATTACTTATTGTAATTAATTTTGGATATTTTTATTTATTAAAGTTGATTAAGTAATTAAGGATAATCACTTATTTTAATTAATTAAGAATAATTAATTAAGTGGTAATTAATTAAGAGTCGATCAATTTATTAAGGAATAAATTAAGGGAAATTAATCAAAGGATAATTGAATAATTAAAGGTTGAGTATTTAATAATTAAAGGTTAATTCTTTAATAATTAAAGGTTGATTAATTTAATTAATAAATGATTAGAAGACGATCAATCAAATGATTTGAAATAAATTAATGTTAATTAACCACGATTGATGATTTATCCGATTTAAATAAATCAGATAATTAATTGAGCTTATTTATGGATGACTATTGAATGCTGTATTGGATTGGTAACTCTGTTATGTGATTGTGATACTTTGTAATATGAATTGCTTTGTGCTGAGCTGTTATATCTGCGATGAATATACTGTTGTATGAATATGAAGATCCCTTTTTGCCCGTAAAACGGCAATTAAACTTTGATGCGACAGGGAGTCGAATTCCAGTTGGTTATCCGATGCCCACATCGAATTGTAATGATGAATCTTTGTGATTGATAAATTTATTTTATCCGTGGAACTGTGAATAAAGATAAGCGTTATGGGTTATACCGCTTATCGATATTGATTGAATCTATGATGATGATGTTGCACTATTGTGTATAAAACCCCTAGACTACACTATACACACACAAATATGGATTTCACGAGGAAATCGGTTAAGTCACAGATTTTTGAAATGGTTTTAAAAGTTGAATTTTGAATTCAAATGGTTTGGAAATGTGATTGGGTTAACTATGAAAAGTTTTTTTTGAAAAGGGGTTTTTGAGGATAAAAGTTATTTTGAAATTGAAATTTGTGTTTGGAGATTATAGTTTAAAAATGTTATACAATGTTATAATGTGTTTATATGGATTTTACACCATTTTAAAACATATTGTTTTAGAATTTCAATTCAACCCAAGTTTTATACTTGAAGGGGTTTAACTTGAGCAAATGTAATTTGATTTCCCCGAAATGAAAACCACTTGTTTTCAAATAATAATAGCTTTCTTTTAAAGAAAGGATTTCCAAATTATGTTAAAAGATTTCAAGTTTGAAATGTAATCGAAATGTTTTGAAAGCTATGAAATGAGTCTTTGATTCAAAGACCGGACGAGTTAATACAACTTGAATTGGAATTGTTTTGAAAGGCTATGAATGAATCTTTGGAAACAAATTTTGAAAACTATAAGTTAAATCTCGATTTAAAAATTTAACGAGTTAATCCAATTGAAATAGAAATCGTTTTGAAATCCCTGAGTGGATCTTTGTGAATGGGGTGAACTTTGTGAATTAAATCTTTTGTTTAAAAGATTAAAGTGTGGAAATTGTTTAAACCATTGAAGGTTTTTGAAATGCATCTTTTGTGTTTAAAAGATTTGGATATGATAATTTGTTTAAACCATTTGAAAGAGAAGTTTTGGATTTTAAGTTGTGACTTGACTGAAAATCTCATTATCCATATGTTTTTAAATATTGCGCTCATTATTCGGTTTAGCCGGAAGAGGACCTTGTGTCATATAACCCATTCTGAATAATGATACGACGTTATGGATAGCATTTGAATTCCGGTGGTGAAGACCGGGTATTTGCGAGAACGATAGGATGACCTATCGATTGTCTCTGCACAGAGTCGCGCCGGTATAGAGATTCCCTAAGTGATGGGAAGTCCGATTGGGATTGTGAAGATTAATTTCCCTTGATTTATTCCTTAATAAATTTTGATCAACTCTTAATTAATTACCACTTAATTAATTATTCTTAATTAATTAAAATAAGTGATTATCCTTAATTACTTAATCAACTTTAATAAATAAAAATATCCAAAAAAAATTTGGCAAGGCCGACGGGGTTGGATGGACCCCGACCATTTTATTGCAGCACCAAAAGGAACAAAACACATACAACAGAGAGCAAATGCTCAAAGAAAACAGAGGAAAACATGGTGCCACAAGCATAAAGGGAAACAAAAAGAAAGGAAGAATCTAAACTTAATTTAAAACATTTGGAAGGACATATATATTCCTGGGTCAAAGGAGAAAGAAAGCATCCCCAGCGAATATTTAATTTCATGTATCATCCACAGCTTGACAAAGCATCAGATTTCGCATTGATGGCATCAAACACTCTAGTGTTACGTTCTCCCCAGACAGCGTTGATGAAACTCTTCAACACAGCGATAAATATTCTTTTAACTTTTTGCTTGTTTCCTGTTTTTGCATGGATTTGTTCCCACTCGACCTGATTATCATGCGAGACACTATATCTATGAAGCTTCATCATCACAACAGTCCACACATGCATTATAACTGGACATTCAAAGTACAAATGCTCAGCTATCTCCGGTTGCTCACAACAGAAAGAACAATAAATATTAACATTCATGCCCATGCTAGCTAGTTTAGCTTTAGTCAGGATTGCACGATTAAGCACTTTCCACAGCATTAAGTTTTCTCTCAAACTACTGTCCATATTCCACGTTCGCTTCCACCATTTCCATGTTGGATTGGCACTGTTCATCAACAAGAACTCGTATGCATCTCCTATTTTAAATTTTGCTTTTTTCTCTCCCCATACTAGTTTATCAGATGTAGAAGACGGCAGAGCAAACCTTCTAATCATATTCCATAAGTTCTGAACTCTCTGATTGGAAGAAAAGGATCTTAAAGTTTGATAATTATAGAGAACATCCCCAACCTTAGTCGCCGAGTGTATTCCAGTTTGCTGAATCTCACTGTACGTGAGCTGTCTTCTAAGAATGAAACCCTTATCAAGCCAAGGATCATCCTAGAAACTCACACTGTATATAGGGTTTGTGTTCATTTGAATTAGCGAGAGAAAAATCTCCTTCATCTTGAAAATACTTTGCCATGTCCATCTCAAGTTTTGCGGTTTTAACATATTCCATAGACACCTACCTCTAATCACATTTCTTTTAGACCATTCAGCCCATAGGCTGTCAGAACAGTTAAAGTAGGTGTCAACATGTTTCGCAAAGGCCGCCTTATTCCATTGTTTTAAGTTAATAATACCAAGTCCTCCCTTGTTCATAGGCCGCTCAACTCTGCTAAATTTTATTGGAGCAATGTATCTGCCCATAGTCTTGCCCATCCAAAGAAATTTCATAAAGGCACTTCTAATCATGTTAATTAACTTAAAGGGTAGAACAAATGATCTTGCCTAATACACTTGCATTGCAAAAATAACCGACTTAATTAAAGTTAGTCTTCCTGCTTGACTAAGTTTCCTTGTGGCCCAGCAATTTAATCTTGCTATAATCTTCTCAAAAGGAGGGAGACATTGATTAGTTGTAATTTTTGATGTTGAGAGCGGCAGTCCCAAGTAAGTAACAGTGGTAGGGTTGAGAGACAGACTTGTAATTAGAGAAATCTGAGCAATCTGTTCCAAGTTTACACCTGCAAATATGATATCTGATTTTTGTAGGTTAACCTTTAATCCCGTCGTAGCGTAAAAATGATCAAGAGTGAGCATTATGTTCTTGATAGTGTAGATGTCAGGAGTACAAAACACAACTAAATCATCAGCAAACATTAAAGCCGATATTTGAGGGTCACTGCATGCTGGATGAAGTTTAAATCTTCCTTGGTTTATTAGCTTATTTATTATCCTCGTTAGAAGTTCCATAACTAGAATAAAGATGTAAGCAGATAGCGGGTCTCCCTGCCTAATACCTTGCTTACTAACAAAAAATCCAGCTGTCATTCCGTTGACATTGACTGAATAAGTCGGAGTGGAGATATCATAAATCCAGGAAATAAAATGAGGCGGGAAATTCATGTACCCCATGATTCGAACGATGCTAACCCATTGCAACATGTCGAAAGCTTTCATGATGTCAAGCTTCATTATTGCTTTTGGGGGAGCATTCTTACGCTTATATCCTTTAAGCAGTTCATGAGATAGAAGGATATGGTCCAGTATATTCCTTCCTGGAAGAAAAGCAGCTTGATTTTTGGAAACAATTCGTGGAAGCACGCACTTAAGTCTCGTTGCAATAACCTTAGAGATGCATTTATATATGGTATTACAGCACGAAATAGGACGCAAGTCGTTAACATGGTGAGCATTCCTGAGTTTGGGGATTAATGCTATACTGGTATAATTAAACGACCTGTAGATTTTACACTTTTTGAAGAATATGATGGCATTGCACACATCAGTTGATACAATCGACCAACAAGAAGTGTAGAATTGAGCATTCAACCCATCCGGGCCATCGCACGAGTTACTTTTAAGTGAGAACATGGCTTTTTCTATTTCTTCTGGGGTAACTTCAGTGCAAAGGAAGTTGTATTCGTCTGCTACAAGTCTAGGCAGAATATCAGTAGGGATCTCATCAATACTAGGTATGAAATTGTTTGTGTTGCCATACATGGATGAGAAATGTTGAACAAACGCATCCTGAACTTCAACAGCAGATGTTTGAAGAACACCATTCATATCACTGATAGTTGCTATATTTTCTCTACTCTGCTTATTCTTGAGACTTGCATGGAAGTATGCACTGTTTCTATCTCCTTTTTCCCGCTATTTTATTCTCGACTTTCACCTTATCATATCACTTTCCTTAGCTAACGCTTCATAGTATTGCAGAGACAATGTACTTTCAGTAGAAGAGATATTAGCATCGGTAACATTAGACATCATAGCCGTTTGGACCTCAACAAGCTTTTCCTCAAGAGCAGTGCTCATTTTATCACCTTTGCCAAATCTTTTAAACGCCCACAGTTTCAAGACTTCTTTCATTTCTTTAATTTTTTCCTGCAAAACAAATAAATGGTTACCATTCTTAGTTTTGTTCCATGCAGAGAATGCAGTAGATTTAAAGTCAGGTTCAAGAACCCAAGAATAAAAAATTTTAAAATTTGTTTTTCCTCTCTTGTCCGCTCCACGAAGGTGAATTATTTGAGGGGAGTGATCCGAAAGGAGAGGAGGAGGGAAATGGTTGAAGAGGAGAGGCCATTTGGTTAGTGTAGTTAGATTGGAGAAAGAGTGGTCAATCCTAGAAAAGGTCCTATTACCCTGCTTTCTTTTATTATTCCATGAGTATTGCATACCAACAGATCTAACTGTAACAAGATCTGCATCGTTAAGGGTATCGGTGAGTGGTTGAATTTCATTAAGGGATAAGGGATTTCCTCCAACTCTATTTGAGAGTGTATAAGAACAGTTGAAGTCGCCAAGAATTAACCACAGATGAGAGGTCTGCCTCAGACCTAGAATGTCCGAAAATAATGAAGCTCTAGCAGCAGCTGAGTTGAATGCGTAAACAAAGGAAACATAGAAGGATGAATTATCAGAGGGATTATGAGCATGACAATGAATCAGTTGGGAAGTGGAGAGGATAGGAGTTAATTGGACATGAAGGGGATTGTAGAGTATCATAATTCTTCCATATGGTGCTTCATTCAGATTATGGAAGTATTTCCAATCTGGTTTTATATATTCGGCTGCCTTGACTGTCAAGGCTAGATTTAACTTTGTTTCAAGTATCACTAATATTGATAATTGATGTGTACTGATAAGCAGTTTACATTGGTCAAGCTTGATTACATGGTTCCCCCCACGTATATTCCATGCTCCAATGCGAGACATCATTGGAGAACACGGGCATTGAGCATTTCTATCTTCATTCTCCTAGTTACTGCCTGCGAAGAGGACAAGTAGTTAGGAATTGTTACTAAAAGGGGGGTAACTTCATTGTTAGTTGTTCCATCAACCATAGGGGAGGAGGCCAGTCGAGTGTGATAAGGTAAGGGAGGAGAGGAATGAGGAGAAGTAAGGGGAGAGAGTAGTCATTGGGGGAGGAACTTTGTAAGCCGATGGTGGTTTGATATTGGAGTACACATGTGGAGGTGATGGATTGGGTGATTTGTCAGCATCTGGGGAATTGGTCGGATACGTTGTGCATGTATCTTCATCCTTGTGTATGTCATTATTCTTATCAGCAGCATTTATGAGATTTGTATTCTTGCTTTTATTCTTTCTATTTTTCCTACCACTTGAGTTATGTCCTTCTACGTATTTACTCTCATTGTTAGATCCACCTTCATTACTTCCAGCATTGTTTGCTATAGGGCCTTGAATCTTATTTACCTTATCCTGCAATTGTATTGAGTGAACTGTCTTCACTTGTTTCGAAATTTTGTTGCTTACTTCCTTTTGCTTTAAAAGATATTCAACATCATTTTTTATAACTACCTCAGTATTTCCAAGTATTGCATAACCTTGTCCATCTACTTTCAAACTTCCCTCATGCATATCACTTATATTCTCTGCCTCGTCCAGCTCAAGGAGAGCGTCAAATTTATTAGATATCAAGAGATTTTCTAATAAATCCTCAACAACAGTTTTCTTATCTTTTTCTTGTTCTTTTGTCCTAATCCACATCATCAGCAGAAGCTTAGGAGTTGGCTGCAACACTTTCAATTCTTTCTACATTATTCACTTTTTCAAAACCG
This sequence comes from Allium cepa, assembly GCA_030765085.1. NCBI lineage: Eukaryota > Viridiplantae > Streptophyta > Magnoliopsida > Asparagales > Amaryllidaceae > Allium > Allium cepa. Next base: position 134,033,082 of record CM060941.1, on the reverse strand, counting down.
CATCGCCCATTTTCCTGCCCTACTCTATCATCCTCCTCATCCTTCTCTTCATCATCAATATTGACTCTATCTATCTCATTCACCTTTACTTCATTGCTTCCTCTTGTTTGATCCAAGTAACTTTCCCTCACAGCATTTTCTGTTCTCTTTTTATTCACGCGCTGCCATTTTCTAACACTCTACATCTGGAAAGTTTTCACCTTTTTATTAACTTGGGCAATCTCTATGGTATCTTGTTTGTTTTCCTTTCTGACATTTTTTCTTATTCCTATATCGTTGTCTGTTTTACATTTCCCCTTATTCTCGCAACATACAGTTGTATGTCTAATTTTTTTGCACAAAACACATACATCCGGCCTCCATAGGTACTGGACATAGATTTTCTGGTAGCCTCCTTCCACCAGATTAACCATAAATTCATCAGCTAGCTCCTTGTCCGGTTTTACCTCAATCAAGCATTTCGCGTAGTTCAACCAATCTTACTTCTCTGTCATTTCATCCATACACAACAATTTACCCAAATGACTACTAAGACAATTGATTCCTAGAGGCGACCATGAATATATAGGGAGATTATACAAATGAACCCAAACTGGAACTGCGGTGACAGAGCCAGTGACATTACTTACAGCTGCATCGTATGGTTTTATTATGAACAATTTATTATTCATAATAATAGGGTCACTCTGAAGAATTTTATTCCTGTCTTCAGAACATGAGAAGTTAAATAAGAAAATGATGCCATCCGATTTAACTGTGATAGAGCCTTTTAATTTCTAGATATTCTTAAGCTTTTGAATGACAGCTGTGTACGATAACGGCTGGTCTAAGAAAAATCCAACCAAAGTATCATTCCAGATCATAGCACCAGCTTCAAGAACAGCCTGCGGTGGCACTAAAACATCCTCTTCATACACAGGAATTAGGTCAACGGGGATGTACTTCCCAGCATTCTTGGGTTTATGCTTAAAAAAAGAAGTCCATTTACGCTCTCCTTGTGAGGGGGGAAGTGGAACAACGGGCTGAGATGGTGGAGATGTGTCATGAGGTTGTATAGGGAATGGGTCAGGGGGGTTGACCAGAGGAATAGTAACTAGGTCAGTTGTGGTCATAGGCGCAGTTGCTGATAGACAGAGTGATGAGGGTACCGAGGAGAAGGTAGGAGGGTCAGGATTGATGGGAGGCAGGGGCGAAGGGTTAGAAGAGGATGGAATAAGGACAGAGTTGACGTTGTAGGAGAGGGGAGGTACGACCGAGTTGACTTTGGTGGAGAGGGGAAGTACACCAGGGTTGACGTAGGGGGTACGGGGATGGACATCGGGAGCAGACATGAAAGGAACTTAAGAAAAGATATTTATTGAAAAATATTCAAAATTAATTACAATAAGTAATTAATCCCTTAATTACTTTCATTAAGTAATTAAAAATTTACAATTGATTATCTTAATTAATTAATCTAATTAATTATTAAAATTAATCACATTAATTAATACTTAATAATCCTTGGCTAATTTTCTTCATTAACTAATAACATTTCTTTAATTACTTTCTTAAGAAATTATCTTAGATTTAATCATTATTAATCATTTCTAATTATAAATTAATCTAATTTTTTTATAAATTAAATAAATCATTCTTTAATTACCTTATTAATTAAATCATTTTATTACCTTAATTATCTCTAAGATAATTAATTTCTTTATTAATGATTTCATTAACATTTAAGTGTATTTTAAACATAACACTTTTAAATTTAGATTCAAATTTCATTTTGAATTTAAGATTCAAAAAGATAAACATCAACCAAATTTAAATATCAACTTATGAACTTATAAAAGGAAAGTTCTAACTAAATTACTTAAATTTTTATTTAAAAATTGAAGTTTTAAAATACCTTACATTTTAACTTGCAAATTCAAGTTTAAAAAGAAACAAATCATATATTTTCATTCAAAATTATTTTATAAAAGAACTTTATCAAAATTCAAGTTTAAAACATTTAGATTTAAACCGATTTTAAATTCCTAGATCTGGATCCAAAAATGAATTTTAAAAGTTACTTGACCATCAAAATATTCTTTATATTAATTAACTATTCTTTAATATTATATAGTTTATTTAAAATAAACTTTTAAAAATAAAAGTTACGTATGTTTAAAATATTTTTAAAACTTGAAACTTTGATTTGCTTTTACCCTTAAACCTATATTTCCTTTTGCTTTGAAAACCTGGTACAAAATTCTTTATATATTTCAAAATTTGTTATCAACAAAACAACTCAAGCTCTCAATCAACACTGCCCGAAAAACACTTGAGTAATCCTCGAGCCTTTCCCACTCCTTCTTCCTTTAAATTTTCTTTAAAACAAAATTTTGTTTTAACCTTTTAAAACCTGTTAAAATATTTAAGCAACTCGAGTCAAGCACAGGAAAAAATTCAAGCACGACTTCGGGCCTTCCACCAAATTCTTCGGGTTCGAACCCGAGTAACTCCTTTCTTCTCCAACCCAACCTCATCCATATGCACCAAAGTGCACTGTGCACCTACACCATCAACCGACCTACCTCTGACCAACGTCGAACCCCTCGACGAGTCGCCGCCATCACCAACTATCTTCCCAAACACTCGAAATCGCAAATTCTTGCCGAACCCAAAATCAAGCAACTCGATCGAGTTTAAACAAAAACCTTCAGACGAAATCAACTCGCTCCTCCATTCTCCACCACCAGAGGTCGCATGCTTCTGGCCACGTCTTCGTCAACCCCCAAACCAACACCTCCCTGAATATCATCGTACTCGATCCACCACTAGCTCCTCACGAGCACGAGAACTAAGCCGACAAAATACTGCACGTTAAACCCTAATTCCATGTCGACCCAAATTTTTTGCAATAAATATTTTTTTTAACATATTTCCCACAATCTATACTCCTCCATCTACCTCCAGGAACAATTTCAAGATTTTACAATTATGCGATTGTCAGAAATCGATCAAATAGTGTTTTATGTTCATCTACGAACTGCAACCAAAATACTAAACTAAAAATCATAATTTTTGTTTTAAAAATCATGTTTTGCTTAGACGATTCAGGGTATATACTTGAATTTACAAATCGTAGAGTTTGAATTTTCACTTGTTCTTCCCAATTCACTGTTATTTATAATTTCCAAAGCATTTACTCAATCTTTCCTGTTGATTTTATTTTTAGAAATGATGTTATTCACACACAAACACCTTTATTTCAGAGATCCATGTTTAAAATCATTTGTAGGTGAAATGATTTGAAAATTTAATTAAGTTTTTGAAATCTGTAACTGGAGATAGAGCAAACATTCCTAAGCACCAACATACACATATATTAATACATGTATACGACCTGATATATACACGCATTCATTCATTATTTTCCCATAAATCGTCATCACAGGCATCAAAATCAAAGAAATGAAAAAAAAGAATGAATTTTGCTCACCTTACTTTCTTTTGAACAGAGGACTAGATGGATGAACTGGAAATTGAATTTGTTATTTTCCAGGTTTCAGGTTTTGCAATACCTTTGATTTGAGCTTCTTCTTGATCAGGTTGTATTTTGCATTCCTTTTGTATTTTGTATTTTCCCAGGTTTTCAACTTGCTTTCTTCGATCTGTTCTTGTTTAAATTTGCTGTTGAATTTACTTTTGAATATGGTTTGTTTCTTTTATTTCAGATTTGAATATGAAAAAAGAATTTTGATATTTACTCTTTTGTATGTTATTTACATTTTAAGTTAAAAGAAAATAAATTTGAATGCCACTTGTTTAAAATAAACTTACACTTGTACATTTGTGTTAGCACTTGTTATTTCATATTGCTTAAATTTTTACAAATGTAAAAATGGAAAAACTTGTATTTTAAACCTTGGTTTATCTTTATTTGTTCACATACACATTTCCCATTATTTTATTTTATTTTATACAACTTTTGAATAGCTTTTGTAAATTTGTTCATACAAAATTTAACACTTGTAAATACAATGATAATCTAAGTAACACATGTCTTCTCACATTATAAAATTTAGTTTTTAAACAACATTCAAAATCTTTACTATATTTTAAACATTTCAAATATTATTTTGAATATATCTTTATATTATATTTCTTATTTAAGTAAATACATCTCTCTATTAATCATTTATATAATCTTTTTAAAGCAAAAGATGGTTCGAAATTAAATTATATATATATTACTTATAAATATTTATAAGTTAGTAAGTACAATTTTTATTTTTAATATTTTTTTTAAACTTAAGATATTAAACTATATTTATTCATTTTTAAAGAAAAGGTGTTTTAAATTCTTTTATCACGTTCATATTATATTTAAAATCATATTCAAAACTTCATTTTCAAATTATAATGCATAGTTTAAATAAAATTAGAAACAAATTCTTATTAGCTTAAAAATAAAAATATTGAATTCAATTTATCTCTAGAATCCAATTTATTTATCATAGTCCAAATGCAATTCTTATTTTATCCCCAAATATTCAAATTAATTCTAAATAAATTCATAATTTAATCAAAATTTTATATTAATTTACCAAATTAATTCTTAATTTAATCTAGGAATAAAATTAATTACAAATTTAAATTTGTTTAAAAACAGGAATGTTACAGATTCCCCCCTTAAGAAAATTTCATCCTCGAAATTTGTAAGGGAGACAACAAAGGATGGATACACAAAGATAGAGAAACAGTTTCCAATTCAAACTGGGTATCTATTCTGCATTTGGCTTACCAAATCAGAATATCACTAATAATTATGAGAATGAACTCATCCAATACAAGACATTCGGGTCACCAAAACTACGAATATACATGGCCTTGGTTAGTTCAAAGGATCACTAGCCATTCGTAGAATATATCTGGACCCAACAGAATAAACAGATATTTGGATGCAATCCCAAAATTTTAGTTTAAACAACCAAAATATACCTATCAACCATAGCAACCAAAGCAAACAATTCATCCAAACTAATAATTCGGACCCATCTAGAGTTTGTGTCCCATGCAAATATGTCAAAGCTTCTTCCTGGATCTATCAGGAATCATCAAAGAATTGAAAAGATGAACCAAAGGAGATTGATAGGGAAAGATTGTTTCCGCTAGTGCAGGGTACTGACCATTAGTAGTGGAACTCCCCCTTCCCCTATCTCGTCCTCTTCTTGCACTTATACTCACTATCAGTGGATAGTAAGAGAATTTACCGAGGCATTCAGACGGATATTTTAGGGATACTCATTCTAGGGTATAATTCACCCTATCTCCAATGAGTTACTTAATGTGTTATACTCCTGAGCTAAAGTTTTAATCGTGTTTTAGGAGTAATCAAGAGAATTCAGTCAGAAATGTTACTTGTTATAACTTTTAGGAGAAAGGCCGTTTAGTAAATGATTATGAGAAGCCAAAGAAACAAATTAAGAAAAATCAACTTGTAAAGACAAGTCGAAATGGCTCCTTTTGAGGCTTTATATGGTCGTCCGTGTCGATCACCGGCATGCTGGATGGAATCCAGTGATAGACTCGTCCTTCGACCAGAAATGATTAAGGAAGCCACTGAAAAGGTTGATTTTATTCGAAAGAAGTTAATAACTGCTCAGAGTCGCCAGAAGCGTTATTACGACTGCAGAAGAAGAGCTTTGGAATTTCAAGTTGGAGATTTCGTTTTCTTGAAAATATCTCCAATGCGGGGTGTGTTAAGATTTGGGAAAACTGGAAAGCTAGCACCGTGATACATTGGTCCTTTTCCTATTATGGAAAGGATTGGTCCTCTAGCATATCGAGTACAGCTACCTAACTGGTTATCCGGCGTACACGATGTATTCCACATTTCACATCTTCGAAAGTACGTGCACGATCCAGACAGTATTATCGAAGAAGCAGCTCAACAAGATCTAGAGATCACACCAAATTTAACAGTTAAAAGAGAACCAATTAAGATTGTGGATCGGGACGAAAAACAATTAAGGAACAAAATTGTGAAGCTGGTTAAAGTGCAGTGGAGCGGGATCCAAAGGACTGTACTTGGGAGACAGAAGACAATATGCAAACGTCTTATCCTAATTGCAGAGTGGATATCTCGGCTTAAACTAGTAAGCCATTTCTCTATCCTTTTCTGAATTCTATATTCTTTGTTTGCTTTTCTCTCTCTTTCAAATTTCGAGGACAAATTTTTCTTAAGGGGGGAATCTGTAACATACCAAAATTTTATCAATTTAAATTTGGTTATTGCTGAACTTTTATAATATAATTTAAAAAGTTACAAAATAAATAATAATAAGTGATAATTTAAATGAATGTAAAATTTAAAATTTCTTTTGAGTATAAAAAATTTAAATACTAAAAGTTTTTTTTAAATCATTTGAATCTAAATTTTGATTCATATATGTGAATATATATGTATGAGTGCATATGTGGGTAAATTTGAATTTATATATTGAATTTGATTTTTAATTTGAATTTAAATTTTAAAATAAATGTTTTGTAAAAGAATTTGGATTTATAAATGTATATCTATGTAATTTATTTAGTATGTATTTAAAAATTCAAAACACTCTCTTTTAATAATTTTATTAATATAAAGCCAACATTTTTAATAGGAAATGTAAAGTTTAATACAATCTCGATAGTGTAATATATTATGTTAATAATTTTTTTTACAAGTGTTAAACTAATAATACCTATGGTGACAAGTGTAAATCATGAGAGAGAAAAATTACAAGTGTCATTTGTATCATTTTCTTTTACTTAAGAAATTTATAGAAAAGAAGTAAAATTCTACAAGTCATTTATCTTCTCCTCTTACTCATTTCAAAGAAAAAAAAATCTATGAAATCTTTGTATCAGAAAAAAATATATTCATCAAAACAAGCTAGTTTGCCTCAACGTTTGAAATCAAGAAAACTAATTCCAGGAAAAAATCTGCAACAAAACTATTCTCTCAACATTTCAAGCAGAAGAAAGAATTCAAAGTTAATTTCAACCCTTCAACAATTATTACAAAATCAAGCAAGAACTTCAAGGATAAAAGAGATTCAGATTATCAATTAGCAACTCAAATCTTTTTTTTTCCAGTTGCAAGCATGACAGAATCTTCATTCTCTGTTTTATTAAGAATTGACTGTAAGTAAGTTAAAATTTTGGTCGCTGATTAATTAAATGCATGAATATAACAAGAGTAATTATTGATCTGTAACCATCAATTTGCAGATCTAAGTTTAAAAAGAATTAAAGTAAGAATAAGGAATTCAGGTTCATCTCTATTTGAAAACTGTCAGGACTTCTGAAGAAAAAAAATGTGAGTAAACTTTTTTTGAATTTGGAGTTTAAACTTGTTGTTTGAGATCATGTCTGAATGTAAGTGAAAAATTCTTGCATGAGTACAAATAAGTGTATATTTGTATGTGAATGTGTATATGCATCTAACCTGTGCATGTTGACGTACAGGGTTGTAAATCCTGTTCTAGTTCTAGGTTATTAGAAAAAAAAACCTATCAAAAACAAAATTCTTTACCTCTAGTTTTTGTGAGATCGAAGTAAAAAAAAGGGAAGTGTTCAGATTCACCAAACTAAATTTAAAAAAAATAATTATAAATTAAAAACAAGAATACATGCCTGGAACAAGAAATAGTACAGTAAGCTCAATCTAAAGTTAAAATTTGATTTCCCTGATTTTTCAATTTGATTATACGATCTAAATCGCCTTTGAAAATATTGATTTTTAAGATTAAAATCAAGATTTTAAATTACGTATTCAATGTGAAACTTGAAGTTGAACGTGGCACGAGTTTTTGTGAAACTCTGATGATCGGAGGCAAAGTTTGTAATAACCCGCATATTTATCGATTGTATATTTAAATATTTCATCGTTAGTCGAATTATAGTCCGAAAAGCTACCTTTTGCAAACAGTCGAATTTGGACTCGAAACCACTGAGTTCAAAATGCCGTTTGCGACCTTTTTGTGTATAAACTTCGATATGTTTTGAGATAGTAGAATTTTTCTACTTTCCACTTAGGGCTTTGGGTTGGGTTTCAGCCTATTAACCCCACTTATTACTCTAGCTCAGTCCACCTCTCCTTTTCACTTCATTCTTATTTTCCAAATACTCAAGGTTTAGCAACAATGGAGAGAGGAATGGGAAATAGAAACTCCAAGCCCTAGTTCATTTGCAAATCCAAGTTCTAGCTCCAAATTCAAAGAGAAGCCATTGGTGAGCATCCTCATATTCTTCTCCAACTCATTCTAACTTCAATTTCAGAAATTCCTAAACCTAACTTATGAAATGTTCCTCTTTTAAACTTAGATTCAAGCTTCTTGGGTAAGAATTGAAGAGTGATTGTTCTTGCCTTGCTTTATATCTTCTTCTTCATTTGTTTTGGGTTTAAAGGTGAGATTTTTATCTCACATCTATGTCTATATCTATCATTGTTGTTAGGTATGAATTCCCAACACTTGTTTATGATCATTTGCTTTTGATTCGGATTGAATTGGAGAATGTTCCAACTTTTGGTATTTTGAGTTCAAATCTTTGAAAATCCAATATTTGATGGTTGAACATGCTTTTGGTGATGCATCGAAGAGCATAGAGGGTCGGGTTGCAGATTTGCGTAAACCCCTAGCGCCATTGCTCGCTCGCATCGTTTCCATTTTGTATTATAGATTTTACCCCCACAAGGGGGTTAGGCTGGAACTGCAAATAAAGCAGGTTCAGTCGACTGAACCGGGCGGTAGAAAACTTTCTGCCCCCGTATCAGTCGACTGACCTGATGGTTCAGTCGACTGAACCAGGGGACATTAAATTCGTCCCCCTGTGCCAGTCGACTGACCTGCTAGTATAGGCCCAATTTGCCTATTTTGTGTTGATTTCCAAATTTTAATCGGTGCGTGAATATCCGATTTGTTGTTATCATTTATTATCGACTTTGGCGACTTCTATTTTGGAGTTTTTGGGAATATCCATTCTGATGGATTCTGTATTGATTTCTATGGATTTGATTCACGTCTTCGTATGTGAATTTTCGATGATTGATTGTTTCTACAATCATTTTTGTGACTTGTCACTTTAAATATATAAAGGTTTCAATACTAGTAGTAAATACCAAAACTCTTTCATCAAAACTATTTCAATACTATTCTAATACAAAGCTCGTTTATAAAATCGTTTTCTAATCTATTAGTATATACAAACGTTTACCTCACTCGAATGAGAAATCTAATTGAACGGCTTAGTAAAACAAGTGGTATGAAACACTTGCATTTACTTCATCGGTTAATTCTTGCACTTGTTCGACTGAATCTCTTGTGACAATTTTCGAGTGGAGATCTACAATTTGTTCGTAAATATATAAGTTAAGCTAGTGGTTATGGAACATGAAGCTAAGTTCATATATTTACTAGCTTAGTGTAATTGACACTTCTTGATGATCGATGATGATCATTTTATGGTTTAGACTAGTAATGTGCGATGTCTCTTTGTCCACGTAGGGGACTGGACCTCGTTCTATTGAGCTTCGTCTCATTTCTTTATGGGATAGCGACCCATGCTTTTTTTATGATGTTCGGTTCATCGGATGTACCGTTATTGTACTACATCGATGTCCGGGCTTTTTGGTTCATCGGATGTACCGTTTCTACTACATCGATGTCTCGACTTTTCGGTTCATTGGACGTACCATTATTGTACTGCGTCGACGTTCCGAATTGTTTGAGTTTCGGTTCATCGGATGTACAGTTATTGTACTACATCGATGTCCGGGCTTTTTGGTTCATTGGGTGTACCGTTTGTACTGTGTCGATGTTCGGAATTTATGGTTAGCGACCATGGGATAGCATCCCGTTTGCGATACACGTGTTGGTGAGTTTTCATGCTCCCATTTGTGATAGGCCTCCCCTTTTTGTGATTTTTGGATTTCTAATTAATGATTTCTAGAATTTGTGTTTCACCAGCTTTTATGATTGACAGCGATATGATGTCAATATTTGTGGTTTGGTGAATAAAATAAAGAATATGACATTCTTTTTGATGCTTTGAGATTATTGAGATATTGTATGATTTTTGTTGTTGTCAAATGTATGACATTATTGTTATCATACGTTTTGTTATATCTCTTATTCCATCTCATTTTATCTGATATTTATAGCTAGATTGATCCGTTTATTATTTTCTTATTAAATAATACTCGGGTTAGACCGAGATGTTACAGGTGCTTCTGCTTGACTCCTCATTTGGGAGTATTATCTGACTTTTGGCTAACTACATTAGATTGGTAGTTTTTGTTGTTATATACTCGAGATATAGACTCATTGATGTATACTTATTCTTTTGTCTAGCACTTGTATCTATTCTTTTGTGATACTGTGGATCTTGTTTGACCACTACTGTGACATACACTCCTATGTGTTATATTCATATCTCTTTCCGGCTTTGAGATATGAACTTCTGTGACTGATTTATGTTATGCTTATTTCTATATTTGTTTTCGAAGATTTTGTAGCCACTGTGTAGTAGCTTTGAGTTTGTATCGGTATGTCGGATCCCCTCTTGATTTGAAATGCATGTTATACTATCTGACATATCAATGCTCGCATAAAGAAATTACACGGATGGTCGCTCCTCAACAGCCTTATTCTTCGTGCTAGTTGACGGCATTACTCCATAGTGTCCTTGGCTAGTGTGAGTATAGAGGTGGGGCGTAACAGCTTGGTATCAAAGCCAAACTTCGAAACAATGTAGAATAATTTAACAAGGATCATCGTCCTAAGTGCATCTTAGGAGTCGTGCCTTAGGATTTAATTCGAGTCTTCGTGTCGTATTATCCTATTTTCTTTGTGATGCCTTGTTTTGTCAATCATGTTTATTTGATATTCATTCTAAGAATAAGTTTTTCTTCTTCTTTCTTTCTTTCTTAAAGAAGAGAAATGGTTAGACATGGCCATCCCAGCGCGGTCAATCTAGTGCCACTCCCCACGATGGAGTATTTATGTCTGCACAACAACTTCTTGATCTTGTAAAGAATGCTTAGTCTGCCGGACCCATTCCAGGGCCTACTCAGCCAAAATCTGGTTTTGCACGTTTATGCAGAGATTATACCGACTTGGATGGAAGGCCATTCAAGGGATCCGAGAGTGTTATAGAAATTCAAGCTTGGCTCAAATCGTGCGATCGCATCTTTTCTCGCATGAACCTTATTGATCTACATCGAGTCCAAGTAGCTTCTAGCATGCTCCAAGAAAGAGCGTTAGATTGGTATGAGCTCTTGACTTCGGAGATTATCGAAGCGGATCTTACTTGGGAGCAATTTCGGGAAAGATTTGAATCAAAGTTTGTGCCAGAGGCTGAAAAAGTAACTTTGGCCCGGCGTTTTATTGACCTTGTTCAAGGTGAATCTTCTGTGGTAGAATATGTCCCGTCTTTTGAATCTCTTTCTAAATACGGGGTTGAATACATTAATACCCCATTGAAGAAAAATCAGAGATTCGTCTATGGCTTGAATAAGAATCTCAAAAAGCCATTTCTTCTGAAACTAAAAGTTTCTTTTGATCAGCTTATTGATATCGCTCTTCGACTTGAAGAGGCCGATAATAAGGGTGATGCTGAAGTTGTGGGTGCCCAACAGAACTTCCACAATAACATGAAGAGGCCTATCAGATTCAAAGGCACCACTCCTAATAAGAAAGGGAAGCAACAAACTCCGGTAGCAAAGACTCCTACCTCTAGTCGAGGACAATGCTACAATTGTGGTTCCACAAGCCATTATGCTAATAGATGCCCAAAACCTCTCTTTTGTCGTTATTGCAAAAGTTCGGGTCATCTTTTATCTACATGTCCCAAACTTCCAAGCAAGAGGGACGGAAGGTTTAATGTTGTGCAAACGCCGAGTGACACTTCTCTTGGTCAAGGTACTTTTTATTCAATCCTTGATGGCGTTGTTTTATTTCGTGATCTTATTATTTGAGTTCTTTTTGATATGGGTTCATCTCATTATTTTATATCAAAAGAACTTGTTGATTCTTTTTCTTTAAAACATTTTGGGCTTGGTGACTTTTTTTTGAGAATTGCGAATCCGGTTGGTGGGTCCGCAACACTCAATTTGCTTTGTTTTGATGTCAAGATTATTTTATGTGATTTTTTCTTTCCGAGCCGATTTGCATGTTAAGCGTTACTTAGGCTTCAGAATTGATTTTGGAAAGGATTGGCTTGATCATTATGAAGTCCATATCCTATGTCCCGTGTGGACTATTCATCTTCGACATTCTCAATCTGTTATGCAGATTTCTATTTTTCTTTGCGATTTCGATTCCAATTTGATGGCATCATTTTATTATTTAAGCCCACATGTTGAGGAAATGTTATTTCTCTCATTCGGGTAGTTTTTAAATTTTCCGATATTTTTGAGCTTGTTTTAGGATTATCACCTAAGAAATCTTTTGAGCGGTGTTATGATCTTTTCAACTTGACATTGCCACCGGTTTTCATTTGCTACGAGTCGTGGAAGTTAGCATTCCACTTATCGCATTCTGCCCACGTTATGATTCTTATCAATGACTTATTATGTCATTCGGTTTGTCCAGCTTATTTCGTCCATTTTATGAATCGAGTATTCTATGAATATTTCGATGAGACCATTCTTGTATTTATTGATTTTGGATGAAAATAGCAATTTAAAAATTTTACAAATCTTTTTCATAAGATTTATTTATAAGTATAGTTGGATTTTGTTCTTAAACGAGCAAAGAATATTCTTAAAACTTTTTAAGGGACATTTTTGTCATATACAAGATGATTTTGTGATTGTATTGCCCATTTAGTGTTTTAAGAATTCTGGTCGATGCGCTTGATCAACGTTATCGATAGGAATCTCCTAAACGCTTTGATGAGACAATCAGACACGATATATTGACTTGTAAAAATGTAATTTTTTCTAGAAAGATAATTACATATAGATAATTGTGATTTTGAAAGTTTTAGCTTTTTGGAGAAGAGGATTATTTAAAAGGACTCTTTTCCGACTTCTTATTATACCTAAAGGGACCCAAGACTTTATCTTTTGTACCAATGCTATTCGTATTGGTTTGGGTGCCATTCTCTTGAGAACGTGCTATCACTTTCGTTTCTATACAATTAAAGCCTATCGAGACTAGGTATGCCACTCATGATCTAGTGCTCGCGACTATTGTTGTTGCTTTCAGAGTTTGGCGTCATCATTTATTTTTGGGGGAGAATCGTGTTGCCAATGCACTTAGTCGTAAGCAACAAGTGGAGGTTTCTTTAATGATATCCGAATGAAATGATGTATTTACTAAGTTCATCGGACGTTTCGATGTACCTCGATTTATTGAGCTTCGTCTCATTTCTTTTATGGACTAGCATCCGATGTTCTTTTATGGTGTTCGGTTCATCGGATGTACCGTTATTGTACTACATCGATGTCTCGGCTTGTCAGTTCATTTGACGTACCGTTTGTACTGCGTCGATGTTCCGAATTGTCTAAGGTCAGTTCATCGGATGTACCGTTATTGTACTACATCGATGTCCCGGCTGGTCGGTTCATTTAACGTACCGATGTACCGCGTCAGCGTTCCGAACTATTTGAACTTTGGTTCATCTGGCGTACCGTTATTGTACTACGCCGTTCCACCGGTTAAATATTCTGCTATTCATGACGTTTTCCACGTCTTTTATCTACGGAAATGCCTTAGGGATTCCGATTTTATGCTTGAGCCCGGTGTTATTGAAGAAATTGAAGTTTCGCCTATTTGACTTTTGAGAAACATTTTATTCGCATCATTGGTTCGGAGGTTGAGCGCCTTCGAAACAAAGATATTCTTTTTGATAAAAGTTCAATGGTTTTTAAATCCTAAGTATTGCTCTTGGGAATCCAGAGAGTTCATCGGGCAAACTCGTTCGAACTTACTCTTTCGTGCTCTTTTTGGTGAACTTCTTATTTCAATTTTTCTTTTGTGTTGATATGCTTTTATGGTTATTACTCTTTATTTTCTTCTTAAGTATTGCGAGGATGCAATTTCTTTAAGGAGGGGAGTCTGTAACAACCCGCATATTTATCGATTGTATATCTAAACATTTTATTTAAATATTTCATCGTTAGTCGGATTATAGTCCGAAAAGCTACTTTTTGCAAACAGTCGAATTTGGACTCGAAACCACTTCCATTGAGTTCAAAATGCCGTTTGCGACCTTTTTGAGTATAAACTTTGATGTGTTTGGAGATAGTAGAATTTTGCTGCTTTTCACTTAGGGCTTTGGGTTGGGTTTCAGCCCATTAACCCCACTTATTACTCTAGCTCAGTCCACCTCTCCTCTTCACTTCATTCTTATTTTCCTAATACTCAAGCTTTAGCAACAATGGAGAGAGGAATGAGAAATAGAAACTCCAAGCCCTAGTTCATTTGCAAATCCAAGTTCTAGCTCTAAATTCAAAGAGAAGCCATTGGTGAGCATCCTCTTCTTCTTCTCCAACTCATTCTAACTTCAATTTCAGAAATTCCTAAACCTAACTTAGGAAATGTTCCTCTTTTAAACTTAGATTCAAGCTTCTTGGGTTAGAATTGAAGAGTGATTGTTCTTGCCTTGCTTTATAGCTTTTTCTTCATTTGTTTTGGGTTTAAAGGTGAGATTTTTATCTCACATCTACGTCTATATCTATCATTGTTGTTAGGTATGAATTCCTAACACTTATTTATGATCATTTGCTTTTGATTCGGATTGAATTAGAGAATGTTCCAATTTTTGGTATTTTGAGTTCAAATATTTGAAAATCAAATATTTGATATTTGAACATGCTTTTGGTGATGCATCGAAGAGCATATAGGGCCGGGTTGCATATTTGCGTAAACCCCTAGCGCCATTGCTCGCTCGCATCATTTCTGTTTCGTATTATGGGTTTTGCCCCCACAAGGGGGTTAGGCTGGAACTGCAAATGAAGCAGGTTCAGTCGACTGAACCAGGGGGTAGAAAACTTTCTGCCCCCGTATCAGTCGACTGACCTGATGGTTCAGTCGACTGAACCTGGGGACATTAAATTCGTCTCCCTGTGCCAGTCGACTGACCTGCTAGTATAGGCCCAATTTGCCTATTTTGTGTTGATTTCCAATTTTTAATCGGTGCGTGATTATCTGATTTGTTGTTATCATTTATTATTGACTTTGATGACTTGGGAATATCCATTCTGATGGATTCAGTATCGATTTCTATGGATCTGATTCACGTCTTCGTATGTGAATTTTTGATGATTGATTGTTTCTACAATCATTCTTGTGACTTGTCACTTTAAAAATATAAAGGTTTCAATACTAGTAGCAAATATCAAAACTCTTTCATCAAAACTATTTCAATACTATTCTAATACAAAGCTCATTTATAAAACCGTTTTCTAATTTATTAGTATATACAAACCTTTACCTCACTCGAATGAGAAATCTAATTGAACGGCTTAGTAAAACAAGTGGTATGAAACGCTTGCGTTTACTTCGTCGGTTAATTCTTGGACTTGTTCGATTGAATCTCTTGTAACAATTTTCGAGTGGAGATCTACAGTTTGTTCGTAAATATTTAAGTTAAGCTAGTAGTTATGGGACATGAAGCTAAGCTCATATATTTACTAGCTTAGTGTAATTGACACTTCTTGATGATCGATGATGATCATTTTATGGTTTAGACTAGCAATGTGCGATGTCTCTATGTCCACGTGGGGGACTGGACCTCGTTCTATTGAGCTTCGTCTCATTTCTCTATGGGATAGCGACCCATGTTTTTTATGATGTTCGGTTCATCGGATGTACCGTTATTGTACTTCATCGATGTCCGGGCTTTTTGGTTCATCGGATGTACCGTTTGTACTACATCGATGTCTCGGCTTTTCGGTTCATTGGACGTATCGTTATTGTACTGCGTCGATGTTCTGAATTATTTGAGTTTCGGTTCATCGGATGTACTGTTATTGTACTACATCGATGTCCGGGCTTTTAGGTTCACTGGACGTACCATTTGTACTGCATCGATGTTCGGAATTTATGGTTAGCGACCATGGGATAGCATCCCGTTTGTGATACACGTGTTGGTGAGTTTTCATGCTCCCGTTTATGATAGGCCTCCCCCTTTTGTGATTTCTGGATTTCTAATTGATGATTTCTAGAATTTTTGTTTCACCAGCTTTTATGATTGACAGTGATATGATGTCAATATTTGTGGTTTGGTGAATAAAATAAAGAATATGACATTCTTTTTTATGCTTTGAGATTATTGATATATTGTATGATTTTTGTTGTTGTCAAATGTATACTTTTCATAGTATGGCATTATTGTTATCATACGTTTTGTTATATCTCTGATTCCATCTCATTTTATCTGATATTTATAGCTAGACTGATCCGTGTATTATTTTCTTATTAAATAATACTCGGGTCAGACCGAGATGTTACAGGTGCTTCTGCTTGACTCCTCGTCTGGGAGTATTATCCGACTTTTGGATAACCGCATTAGATTGGTAGTTTTTGTTGTTACACACTCGAGATATAGACTCATTGATGTATACTTATTCTTTTGTCTAGCACTTGTATCTATTCTTTTGTGATACTGTGGATCTTATTTGACCACTACTCTGACATACACTCCTATGTGTAATATTCATATTTGTTTCCGCCTTTGAGATATGAACTTCTGTGACTGATTTATGTTATGCTTATTTCTATATTTGTTTTCGAAGATTTTATAGCCACTGTGTAGTAGCTTTGAGTTTGTATCGGTATGTCGGATCCCCTCTTGATTTGAAATGCATGTTATACTATCTGACATATCGGTGCTCGCAGAAATAAATTACACGGATGGTCGCTCCTCAACAGCCTTATTCTTTGTTCTAGTTGACGACATTACTCCGTAGTGTCCTTGGCTAGCGTGAGTATAGAGGTGGGGCATAACAAAGTTTGTCTCGCGACCATGGCAGATGATAGCATGAAGGTTTGGGGTCATCACAAAAATTGTTGAATGATTTTTAGATCATCGTGGTGTCTGCAGATCAATGAAAAAGGGTTTGAGCCCTAAAATAGGTTGCGATTGAAATTGTTGTCGTGCCGAGTCTCTGTTTGATCGAGTTGTACGGGGTTTTGGGAAATTGTAGTGGGGAAGGTTAGCTAGGTGTGGCCGGAGTCTTAGGCAGTCCAGTGGTCGGCGTGGGGCGTACGAAGTGATTCTCTGATGATGGCTGTTGTACCCATGTTGATCGAGATAACTCGATTTTGTTTTCGAGTTTCATCTGTGCTTTTTAGTGTTTGGGTAGCAAGTATGGGTCGAAGGTCCTCATCTGGTGGTGGTCTTGGGGGCCGGAAGGGTGACGTCGATCGGTGCAGGTGCACGGCACAGGAATAGTGTCAGTATTTGATAAATGAAGGAGCAGGGTTTGACTCGAAGGAGGCTTCGGGATAATCATGGTGTGGCTCGACTTTGATCTCGAGTGAATTTTGTGGTGCGTCGGGTCGAAAGTACTTAAGAAATTTTTAAGTTGGAACAGGGGGCACTCGGGTTGAATTCCTGATAAACCCGAAGCAAACGAGAAAAGCTCTTGGGTGTGACTCGAAGCGAGTCTCGTGATTTATATGAAAAACAGTTTTTTCCTTTTTCCTTTAAAAGTTTTCAAACTTTTAAACAATTTTAACCATATTTCAAATTTATACCTTAGACTTAAGTTGGATAAATCAAGGATTTAAGTGAGATGTTTTTAAAGTAATTAAATTTTAATTTATTTAATTTTGGTACATCATTTTATAAAGTCATTTATAATAAAGAAAATTAAAATAAAATATTGTTTGAAACTAAATCTTAACCTTTTAAGGTATCTAATGTGATAAAAGTAAGTTATTGAACAAGATTTATAAAGATAATCAAGAAAATTAATTTATCTTTTGATTTATCAAATAATTGATGATTTTATTAAATTAATTATTTTAAAGGGAATTGCTTAATTAATAATTAATTTAATAAACAATTTTGATTTATTAATTTGTAATTAATTATTAATTAAGAAATAATTAATTAATAAAAGTAATTAAGATTTAATTAATTAATAACTAAGATTAATTTATTTGGAATTAATTAATAAAAAATTGATTAAGTAGTGATTAATTAATGAAGATGATTAAGACTTAATCAATAGTAATTAATGATAATTAATCATTGATTAAAGATTTCTAATGAAAGTAAACATGTGATTGATAAATTTAAAACCACATGATTTATTCATCTTAAGGGAAGATGCTTTGATTGTTCTTAAACGTTGTGTGTTGGATTGACATTTATGTTATGTGATGTGATGTTATGTATTAATGCTTTGTGCTGAGCTGTGATATTGGTATTGAATATACTGTTCGGTGATTGTGAAAACCCATTGGCCCGTAAAACGACAATTGAATTTCGATGCGGTATGGAGTCGGATTCCGGTTGGTTATCCAAAACCCACATCGAACCCGTGAATCTTTGTGAATGACATGTCCACATGTTTAAAAATTGACGCTCACTATTCGGTTTAGCCGGGGGAGGACCTTTCTGTCGTATAACCCATTCCAAATATGTGATATGACGTTATGGATAGCATTTGAAGACTGGTGGTGAAGACTGGGTGTCTTCAAAAACGATTGGACAACCTATCGATTGTTTCTGCACTGAGTTGCTCCGGTATAGAGATTCCCTAAGTGACGGGAAGTCCGATCGGGATTGTGGACGCCCGGATTTGCAAGGTCTTCTTCCTTTATTGGACGAAGTGACTTCGGTTCTGTTCGAACCTGGAACAGACTTGTATTGTAACAACCCGCATATTTGTCGATTTTTATATTTAAATATTTTATTAAAATATTTAATCGATACTCGGAAGTTAGTCCGAAAAGCTACTTTTTGCATACGGGTGAATTAGGACTCGGGACCACTCCCATTGAGTTTAAATTTCGTTTGTGATCTTTTTGAGTATAAGCTTCAATATGTTTGGAGAAAGTTGAATTTTGCTACTTTTTACTTAGGGCTTTGGTTTGGGCTTAGCCACTTATGTATTCAGTCCCAACCCCTTCTCCTCTTCATCTCTTCATTCCTCATATACTCAAGCTTTTATATTAATGGAGAGTGGAAGAGGAAATTAAAACTCCAAGCCCTAGTTTTCTTTTGCGAATCAAGTTCTAGCTCCAAACTAATAGAAGAACCCATTGGTAAGCTTCTCTTCTTCTTCTCCGACTCATTCTCTTATCAATTTCAGAAATTCCTAAACCTAACTTTGGGAATGTTCTTCTTTTAAAGCTTAGAATCAAGCTTCTTGAGTTGAATTTGAAGAGTGGTTGATTCTCCTTTTGCTTGCAAGCTTCTTCTTCATTTGTGTGATTTCAAAGGTGAGATTTTTATCTCACATCTTCGTCTATAATTATCTTCAATTGTTAGGTATGAATTCCTAACACTTATTCGTGTGTAATTGATTTTGGTTTGGATTGATTTCGTGTATATTCCAATTTCTGTTGTTTTGGTCTAATTTATGAAAATCCTATTATGGATATTTGGACATTGATATTTGAGACGTATCGAAGAGCCGTTTAGGCTGGGTTGTCGTTCGACGTAATTCCTATGGCATTGCCATTTGCTCGTTCGATCGTTTCCGATATTCGTTTGGCCATTTTTGGCCTAGGTTCAGGGAATGCCCTGAACCCTTCATTCAGACGTCTGAAATGTAATATTCAGACGTCTGAATATTGTTTTGGGATGATTTCCATTCCCAGATTCAGACGTCTGAATATATGATTTCAGACGTCTGAATTGGTTCATTTGGAACCGGAAAGGAAATAGGCTAAAAAGTGCCTATTTCAGACGTCTGGATTCAAGGTTTCAGACGTCTGAATTTTGTCTTTGGAAAATATTTATTTTCTAGATTCAGACGTCTGAATCCTTGATTTCAGACGTCTGAATCTGCACTCTTTTTGCCTATTTGCCTATTTGCTTGAGAATTCCAATTTAAATCGATTCGTGATGATCCTATTTGTTGTTATCATTTATTATGACTTTGATGACTCCTTTTTAGGGATTTTTGAATATCCATTTCGATGGATTCTTTATCGGTTTCTTTGGATTTTATTCACATCTTCGTATGTGAATTTTAGTGATTGATTGTTCCTACAATCTTCTTTGTGATTTGTCACTTTAAAAATATAAAGGTTTTCTATACTGGTAGTAAATATCAAAATTCTTTCATCAAAACGATTTCAACACTATTTTATTACAAAGCTCGTTTCTTAAACCGTTTTCCAATCTATTAGTATATACAAACCTTTACCTCACTCGTATGAGAAATCTAATTAAACGGCTTAGTAAAACGAGTGGTATGAAACGCTTGCGTTTACTTCGTCGGTTAATTCTTGGACTTGTTCGATTGAATCTCTTGTGACAATTTTCTAGTGGAGATCTATAATTTGTTCGTAAATATTTAAGTTAAGCCAGTGGTTATGGGACATGAAGCTAAGCTCATATATTTACTAGCTTACTGTAATTGACACTTCTCTTTGATCATGACGATCATTTTAAGATTTAGACTAGCAATTATGCGATGTCTCTTTGTTTCGGTGTGATTTCGACTCACACATGTGGGGTAGCTCCCATGGTCTTCGGGCCATTCGTGTGTCAAAAATTAATGGCTAGCTACCATGAGACAGCTTCTCGTTCGTGTGATACATATGTTGGTGAGTTTTAATGC
The DNA here is from genome assembly GCA_030765085.1 of Allium cepa. Classification (NCBI taxonomy): domain Eukaryota; kingdom Viridiplantae; phylum Streptophyta; class Magnoliopsida; order Asparagales; family Amaryllidaceae; genus Allium; species Allium cepa. Next base: position 134,012,312 of record CM060941.1, on the reverse strand, counting down.
TCCCGTTCGTGTGATAGGCCTCCCCCCTTTTTGTGATTTCTGGATTTCGTGTGTTGAAATTCTGGAATTTATGCTTCACCAATTTTAGTGATTTTCGTTGATATGATTTGTCAATTTTTTGTGCATTGGTGAATTCGTGTGTCATTGACTTGTTGTGAATACAAGTTTTGGGTATGGAACCCTTTTTGGATCTTTGTGAAGATTTTTGTGATATTGATTAATCTCATGTTGAGTTTCAATTGCATACTTATAGTAGTATGCCATTATGGATATTATATGTTTATGCCATATCTCTTATTCTATATCATGTTATCTGATATTTATAGCTAGACTGATCTGTTTATTATTTTCTTATTAAATAATACTCAGGTCAGACCGAGATGTTACAGGTGCTTCAGCTTGACTTCTCCCCGAGGATTCGTTACTCTGACTTTTGGCTAACTACTTAGATTAGTAGTTTACTTTGGTGTACACATTTGAGATATAGGCTCTATGATGTATACTTGTTCTTTTGTGTAGTCCTTGTAACTCTTCTTTTGTGACAGTGTGGGTCTTGCTAGATCGCTACTCTGATATACACTTTCATGTGTTAGTTATATTCATATCTTCTTCCGCCTTTGTGATATGAATTATCTGTGACTAATTTATGTTATGCTTATTTCTATATTTGTTTCCGAAGGATTTATATCGCCACTGTGTAGTAGCTTTGAGTTTGTATCGGTATGTCGGATTTCCTCTTGACAAAGAATGCATGTTATACTATCTGACATATCGGTGCTCGCGCAAAGAAATTACACGGATGGTTGCCCCTCAACAGCCTTATTCTCCGTGCTAGTTGACAGCATTACACCGTAGTGTTCTTGGCTAGCGTGGGTATAGAGGTGGGGCGTCACAGCTTGGTATCAGAGCCAAACTTCGGAACAATATGGAATATTATAACAAGGATCATCGTCCTAAGTCCATCTTAGGAGTCATGCTTTAGGATTTACTTCGAGTCTTCGTACCGATTCATCCTATTTTCTTTTACGATTCCTTGTTTTATCTATCAAGATTGCTTGATATTCATTAGTGAATAATCTTCTTCTTGTTCTTCTTTCTTTTTTTTAAAGGAAGAGAAATGTCTAGACCAGGCCGCCCCAGAGCCGTACCGTCTAGCACTCCACCTCAAGATGGAGTTTTTATGACTGCTCAACAGCTTCTTGATTTAGTGACAAATGCTCAAGCAGCTGGAACTAACCCGGAACCTACTCACCCAAAGTCGGGATTTGCACACTTGTGCAGCGATTACACTAATTTGGGTGGGAAGCCGTTCAAAGGTTCCGAAACTATTATTGAAGTCCAGGCTTGGCTAAGGTCATGCGATCGAATCTTTTCTCGCATGAATCTTATTGATCTTCACCGAGTTCAGTGGCCTCTAGTATGCTCCAAGAAAGAGCATTGGACTGGTACGAACTTCTTATTTCTGAGATTAATGAAGCGGATCTCACCTGGGAGCAATTCCGGGAACGCTTCGAGTTGAAATTTGTACCAGAAGCAGAGAAGGTGACATTGGCTCGCTGTTTCATAGACCTTATTCAAGGTGAATCTTCTGTGGCAGATTATGTCGCGTCTTTTGAATCTCTTTCCAAATATGGGGTTGAATACATCAACACCCCTTTAAAGAAGAACCAGAGGTTCGTCTATGGCTTAAACAAAAGTCTCAAGAAGTCATTACTTCTAAAATTAGAAGTTCCTTTCGACCAACTCATTGATATCGCTCTTCATCTTGAAGAGGCGGATAGGGAAAGTGAGGTTGAAGTGGTGGGTTCCAAACCAAACTTCAACAACAAGAAGAGGCCTAATAAATCCAAAGGTCCTTATCTCAATAAGAAAGGGTGGCATGCAACTCCTGCTGCAAAGACCTTTTCCTCTACTGAAGGGAAATGCTTTAACTGTGGTTCCAGAGACCATTTTGCGAACAAGTGTTCAAAGCCTCGTACTTGTCGCTATTGTAAAAGCCCAAAACATTTTATGTATGTATGTCCCAAACTTCAAAATAGGAAGGAGGGAAAGCTTAATGTTGCTCAAGCCCCTGGCAACACATCTCGAAATCAAGGTATTTCTCATTCTATCCTTGATGGAATTATTTTATTTCGTGATCATCCTATTCGAGTTCTTTTTGATACGGGTGCGTCCCATTCTTTTATATCAAAAGAACTTGTTGATAATTTTTCTTTGGATGTTTTGTGTTTAATGACTTCTTTGAGAATTGCGAATCCGGTTGGTGGATCCGCAACAATCAGTTTATTGTGTAAAGATGTCGAGATTATTTTGTGTGATTTTTCTTTCCGAGCCGATTTGCATGTCATGCGTTATTTAGGCTTTGGAATGATTTTGGTAATGGATTGGCTTAACCGTTATGAAGCTCATATCCTATGTCCTGAGCGAACTATTCATCTTCGACATCCTCAATCTGTTAAGCAGATTTCTATTAATCTTAAAGATTCAGATTCCAGCTTGGTTGCATCTTTATATTCTTTAAACCCTCGAGATGACGATGATGATGATGAGGGTGATATTATATCTCTTATTCACGTCGTTCGTGAATTTTCCGACATATTCGAGCCCGTTTTAGGATTACCACCTAAGCGAGGAATTGAGTTCAGAATTAATCTCATTCCTGGAGCTCAACCTATCACTCGTCCTCCTTATCGTTTGTCCAATAAAGAAAATGAGGAGATGCGCATACAATTATCCAATTTGGAAACGAAGCAGTTTATTCGCTCAAGTTCCTCGCCTTGGGGAGCTTCGGCTATTTTTGTGAAGAAATCCGATGGTACACTTAGGCTTTGCATTGACTACCGCAAGCTTAATGATCTTACTATCAAAAATAAATATACTTTACCTCGGATTGATGATCTATTCGATCAACTTAGCGGTGCTAGAGTCTTTTCACAATTAGACTTAGCTACTGGATTTCATCAGCTTTGTATTGCAGAGGATAGCATTCCTTTGACATCGTTCCGTACTCGTTATGGATCTTATGAATGGCTTGTTATGCCATTTGGTCTAACGAACGCTCCGGCTTATTTCGTTGACCTTATGAATAGAGTTTTCAAAGACTTCCTCGACCGGTTTGTTCTCATCTTTACTGATGATATTCTTGTGTATTCAAAAACCGAGGAGGAACATGAAAAACATCTTCGGATTGTGTTGGAAACTCTTAGGAGTAATCAATTGAAGGCAAAATTTTCTAAATGTCATTTTTGGCAATCTCGTGTGAAGTTTCTCGGTCATATTATTTCCGAATCCGGAATTTCCGTGGATCCTTCAAAGATTGAAGCGATTCAAGATTGGAAGAGACCGGAGAGTGTGACGGAGATCCGTAGCTTCCTTGGATTGGCAGGTTATTACCGCCGTTTTATCAAAGACTTTCTAAGATTGCCGTACCTCTCACTAGCTTAACTAAGAAAGGTGTTAAATACATTTGGTCGGACAAATGTGAAACTTCTTTTCAGAAACTATAGGAACTCCTTTCCGATGCTCCTATTCTTGTGATTCCCGATGGAAATCAAGATTTTGTTGTTTATACCGATGCTAGTCGCATTGGTTTGGTTGCCGTTCTTATGCAAAAAGAGCGTGTTATTGCTTATGCTTCTAGGCAATTAAAGCCGGCCGAGACTAGTTATGCCACACATGATTTAGAACTCGTGGCTATTGTTTTTGCTCTTTGGATTTGGCGTCATTATCTTTTAGGAGAGAAATTTGTTCTTTATATCGATCATAAGTCCTTGAAGTATTTATTCTCTCAAAAGGAACTTAATTTTCGTCAACAACGTTGGCTCGAATTTCTTGCATCATATGATCTTGATATCCTTTATACTCCCAGAAAGGGGAATCGCGTTGCGGATGCACTTAGTCGAAAGCAACAAGCGGTTGTTTCTATGATGATATCCGAATGGAACGATCTCAAGATTTTATCCACTTGCGAAATTCGAGACCGTGTTTCCGAATTATGTTCATCTCTTGTTTTATGTAGCCTTGAGGCTCATCCTTCTCTTTTAGACCGCATTCTTGAAGCTCAAAGGCTAGATCCCGAATTGGCTCTTCTTGGCCAAAATATTAAGGATAAAATTGATATTGAAGGTTTGAAAAACTTTAATATCAATTCTCGTGGCGGCATTTAGAAATTTGATAGACTTATCGTACCAAATATTAGTGATCTTCGTAAATATATTTTAGAAGATTCCCATCGCTCTAAATTTACCATTCATCCCGGTAGTAGTAAAATGTACGCGGATATGAAGCGACTTTATTATTGGGAGGGAATGAAACTTGGCATCGCTAACTTCATTAAGCGTTGCATGACTTGCCAACTCGTTAAGGCCGAGCATCAAAGGCCCGGTGGGTTATTGCAACCTTTAGAAATTCCAATTTGGAAGTGGGACCAGATTTCCATGGATTTTATAGATGGCCTTCCCTGTTCTCGTTCGGGTCATGATAGCTTATGGGTGATTGTTGTTAGGCTTACTAAATCCGCCCACTTTATTCCCGTTCGATCTAATCGAACCGTACCTCTTTTGGCCAAACTTTTTATTAAAGAAATTTTTAAATTGCATGGAGTTCCTACTTCTATTGTTAGTGATCGTGATCCATTGTTTACTAGTGGATTTTGGAAGAATCTTCAAAAAGCTTTGGGAACGAAGCTTAATTTTAGCACCGCTTATCATCCTCGGTCCGATGGACAAACCGAGCGTGTGAATCAAACCCTTGAAGATCTTCTTCGTGCATGTGTTCTTGATTTTGGTGGAAGTTGGAAAGATCATATTTCACTTGTTGAATTTTTCTATAATAATAGCTTCCAATCTAGTATTGGTATGGCATCTTCCGAGGCACTCTATGGAAGGCCATGCCGATCTCCTTCTTGTTGGCTTGAGGCCGGTAAGAAGCTGGTTTTAGGCCCAGACTTTATTCGTGATTCCACAGAGAAGATTGAACTTATTCGACATAGGATGAAAGAATCCCAGAGTAGACAAAAGTCCTATGCCGATAACCGGAGAAGGAAGTTAGAATTTTCTGTGGGAGATCTTGTGTTCATTCGTGTTTCACCTATGAAGGGTGTTGTACGTTTCAGTCAATCGGGAAAGTTAGCGCCTCAATATATTGGGCTATTTCCTATCACTGAACGTATTGGTTCCATGGCTTATCGTCTATCATTACCGGCTCAGTTTTCTGCTATGCATGACGTGTTTCACGTTTCTCAATTACGGAAGTGCCTTCGAGATTCCGATTCCATTCTTGAGCCCGGTGTTGTGGAAGAGATTGAAGTTTCGCCTAATTTAACTTATGAGCAACATCCTATTCGTATCATTGCTTCGGAAGTCAAACGACTTCGAAATAAGGATGTTCCGCTTGTGAAAGTTCAATGGTCTTCAAATCCTAAGGATTGTTCTTGGGAGTCTAGAGGGTTCATCGAGAGATCACATCCGGACTTACTTTCTCATGCTCTTTGAGGTGAACTTCTTGTTTCAAACTTCTTTTGTCTTGAATATGTTTTTATGGTTGTTACTATATATCTTCTTCTTAAGGATTGCGAGGACGCAATTTCTTTAAGGAGGGGAGACTGTAACAACCCGCATATTTGTCGATTTTTATATTTAAATATTTAATCGATACTCGGAAGTTAGTCCGAAAAGCTACTTTTTTCATACGGGTGAATTAGGACTCGGGACCACTCCCATTGAGTTTAAAATGCCGTTTGCGACCTTTTTGAGTATAAACTTCGATATGTTTGGAGAAAGTTGAATTTTGCTACTTTTTACTTAAGGCTTTGGTTTGGGCTGAGCCACTTATGTATTCAGTCCCAACCCCTTCTCCTCTTCATCTCTTCATTCCTCATATACTCAAGCTTTTATATTAATGGAGAGTGGAAGATGAAATTAAAACTCCAAGCTCTAGTTTTCTTTTGCAAATCAATTTCTAGCTCCAAACTAATAGAAGAACCCATTGGTAAGCTTCTCTTCTTCTTCTCCAACTCATTCTCTTATCGATTTCAGAAATTCCTAAATCTAACTTTGGGAATGTTCTTCTTTTAAATCTTAGAATCAAGCTTCTTGAGTTGAATTTGAAGAGTGGTTGATTCTCCTTTTGCTTGCAAGCTTCTTCTTCATTTGTGTGATTTCAAAGGTGATATTTTTATCTCACATCTTAGTCTATAGTTATCTTCAATTGTTAGGTATGAATTCCTAACACTTATTCGTGTGCAATTGATTTTGGTTTGGATTGATTTCGTGTATATTCCAATTTCTGGCGTTTTGGTCTAATTTATGAAAATCCTATTATGGATATTTGGACATTGATATTTGAGGCGTATCGAAGAGCCGTTTAGGCTGGGTTATCGTTCGACGTAATTCCTTAGTCATCGCCATTTGCTCGTTCGATCGTTTCCGATATTCGTTTGGCCATTTTTGGCCTAGGTTCAGGGAATGCCCTGAACCCTTCATTCAGACGTCTGAAACGTAATATTCAGACGTCTGAATATTGTTCTGGGAAGATTTCCATTCCCAGATTCAGACGTCTGAATATATGATTTCAGACGTCTGAATTGGTTCATTTGGAACCAAAAAGGAAATAGGCTAAAATATGCCTATTTCAGACGTCTGGATTCAAGGATTCAGACGTCTGAATTCTGTCTTTAGAAAATATTTATTTTCCAGATTCAGACGTCTGAATCCTTGATTTCAGACGTCTGAATCTGCACTCTTTTTGCCTATTTGCCTATTTGCTTGAGAATTCCAATTTAAATCGATTCGTGATGATCCTATTTGTTGTTATCATTTATTATGACTTTGATGACTCCTTTTTAGGGATTTTTGAATATCCATTTCGATGGATTCCTTATCGGTTTCTTTGGATTTTATTCACATCTTCGTATGTGAATTTTAGTGATTGATTGTTCCTACAATCTTCTTTGTGATTTGTCACTTTAAAAATATAAAGGTTTTCTATACTGGTAGTAAATATCAAAATTCTTTCATCAAAACGATTTCAACACTATTTTATTACAAAGCTCGTTTCTTAAACCGTTTTCCAATCTATTAGTATATACAAACCTTTACCTCACTCGTATGAGAAATCTAATTACACGGCTTAGTAAAACGAGTGGTATGAAACGCTTGCGTTTACTTCGTCGGTTAATTCTTGGACTTGTTCGATTGAATCTCTTGTGACAATTTTCTAGTGGAGATCTACAATTTTGTTCGTAAATATTTAAGTTAAGCTAGTGGTTATGGGACATGAAGCTAAGCTCATATATTTACTAGCTTACTGTAATTGACACTTCTCTTTGATCATGACGATCATTTTAAGATTTAGACTAGCAATTGTGCGATGTCTCTTTGTTTCGGTGTGATTTCGACTCACACATGTGGGGTAGCTCCCCATGGTCTTCGGGCCATTCGTGTGTCAAAAATTAATGGCTAGCTACTACTAGCTACCATGAGATAGCTTCTCGTTCGTGTGATACATATGTTGGTGAGTTTTAATGCTCCCGTTCGTGTGATAGGCCTCCCCCTTTTTGTGATTTCTGGATTTCGTATGTTGAAATTCTGGAATTTATGCTTCACCAATTTTAGTGATTTTCATTGATATGATTTGTCATTTTTTTGTGCATTGGTGAATTTGTGTGTCATTGACTTGTTGTGAATACAAGTTTTGGGTATGAAACCCTTTTTGGATCTTTGTGAAGATTTTTGTGATATTGATTAATCTCATGTTGAGTTTCAATTGCATACTTATAGTAGTATGCCATTATGGATATTATATGTTTATGTCATATCTCTTATTCTATATCATGTTATCTGATATTTATAGCTAGACTGATCCGTTTATTATTTTCTTATTAAATAATACTCGGGTCAGACCGAGATGTTACAGGTGTTTCAGCTTGACTTCTCCCCAGGGATTCATTACTCTGACTTTTGGCTAACTACTTAGATTAGTAGTTTACTTTGGTGTACACATTTGAGATATAGACTCTATGATGTATACTTGTTCTTTTGTGTAGTCCTTGTAACTCTTCTTTTGTGACAGTGTGGGTCTTGCTAGACCGCTACTCTGATATACACTTTCATGTGTTAGTTATATTCATATCTTCTTTCGTCTTTGTGATATGAATTATCTGTGACTAATTTATGTCATGCTTATTTCTATATTTGTTTCCGAAGGATTTATATAGCCACTGTGTAGTAGCTTTGAGTTTGTATCGGTATGTCGGATTTCCTCTTGACAAAGAATGCATGTTATACTATCTGACATATCGGTGCTCGCGCAAAGAAATTACACGGATGGTCGCCCCTCAACTGCCTTATTCTCCGCGCTAGTTGACAGCATTACACCGTAGTGTTCTTGGCTAGCGTGGGTATAGAGGTGGGGCGTCACATGTATGGTCGTGTGTCTGACACTACACTTTGAGATATAAAGCTGATTTCCCTATACACATCTGTTGGTGGCGGAGAATTTATTCTCTTAGCTTAACACCCTTCTCTGATACGTACGAGCTCAGAGGTTATGTAGTTGAAGGTTATCAGCAATATACTCCCAATTTGGTAGTGTGACCTGCTGAGTGCTGCTGATCATCCATTGATCGAAGCATGGCTTTGTGTAAAAGCGTAGCTTGTGGACGAGACTTCGTCGAACCTCACAACCCGGTTATGGTCGAAATAGGAATTGTGGCAACAAGGTTATTTGGGGGTAGCGCCCCCTGAGGGTATGTCCATTTCCTTCTGGATTATAAGTGGTATCATGGTATGGAGCCTAGATACTTACTTTGTGGTTGCTGCAAACTTATTGCTTTGTGGTTGTCGGTTGTGAAGCGCTTCGGATAAAGGTTGGTAACGACCGGGAGGTGGCATACTCATGTCAGTTGTTACCTAGTTATAGAGGTAACCCGGCCTTGTGTAGCAGAGATCCGGTTAGGGTCCAGGGACGTCCCTCCAGAGGCGTTCCATTTTTCTTATATGGGAAGTTCCTTTGCTCGACCATTTGTTGGAAATCCAAACAAAACAATACGAGCCCTGTACGGTTTTAGTTGTATAACCTGCCATGTAGCGTGGCGGTAACCTACTACAAAACATGGTAGCTATAGTAGGCATACGACGAAATGTGGTACGCTGGCTAAGATTAATATTATACCTTCGAAATTGTTTTTCTACACTATGCACTAATAATAATATCTAAAAGTGTTTTCTCTTATTAAGCATTTTTGACTATCATAAGAAGAAATCTCCTCCAAGTCTGCGTTTGCATTGTGTGTGTGGTGGGAGGTCTTATGGTAGTTTCATTTTCAAAAAGCATTGCTAATTTCTTTCAAATTCTTTTGTTTGCTTTTGATAAGAATAAACTGCTTTTATTTCAAACAATTGTTTTTGTTTACTCATACCAGTCCCATGACTGACCAGGAGTTTGTTATTCCCTTCCTAAACTCTGGGTGCCCATAAATTTTCCACACGAGCAGCCTAGAAGCAGGTTATCCGTGTTTTGAAGCTAGTTTGGATTTTGAAGTCTTTCGAAAGTTTTTGGATTCTGGAAGCTTTGGATTTGGAAATCTTTTGAAGTGTTGGAATTTTTGAAGATCTTGTTGAAGTGGAAGTATGTTGGAAACTCGTCGAAGTTCTGTTGTCCTATTTATGGTTGTATCATATTTGTATCACTCTGATATTTGGAATCGATGTTATATTGGATACTGTACCAGGTTGTACCTATGTTGATATGATATTCATTTTGTTTCCGCTGTTATATTCATCTAATGTTGTTATAAGCTCCATCTGAACTGGAATTCTACGCTCGAATCTCCGGCAGTCGAATACAAGTGAGGTATTTGATGTCGATTTTTGAACGCGCTTAATTTCGGGTCGTGACAAGTGGTATCATTCGAAGTGGGAAGGCCACTGTAGTAGTTTTACTACGGATTTATTTTGAAAAAAATATAAATTTAAAATTTTTTAAATATAATTGGATATATAAATGCGTTTATCTATTATTTAAAATGATTTGAGATTTAACCCGATATTTAGTTCTTAAGTTTCCATTAATCAGTAGTTTCAATTATTATAGGAAATGGGTGGTAACTAATTTATAAATTGAAACCTTTAATTAAAATAAGAGGTTTAATGCTAGGTTATGAATGAAATTAAAATAAATTTGAAATTTGTAACCTATGAAGCAAAGGATATAATTATTGAACATTAAATTAATTAAAAGAAATGAGATAAACTTGTATGATTTTCAGTTACCTTCTTAAAGGCATATATATAACTTACCAAAAGATATAAAAATTTGAAATGTTAATAAGAAAATGTAATAGATATTATACAAGTAATAAACTTGAGGTACAGAAAGAAATTAATGAAATTCTTTAGTAAATAAGAATTTGATGTTGAATTTTTTGTGAACTTTAGTTAAAATTGAAATGTTACTGTAATAATGGTAATAGGAAGTAAGTATTGTAGGTATAAGATTTTAAACTTAAGTTGTAATTAAAAGGTTACTATAATTAAGTATAATAGAAATATAAGCACTAAATAAATAAATGAAATTGAGAAATGCATAAATGTAATGCAATAAAAAGAAACTTACAAGACCTGAATAAATGAAATGAATGGAATTAGTAAGAATAAACTTAATTTGTGGTTTGAAATCATTGTGTTTGGTTTATGGTTGTTTGGGCAAGGATTGTTTAAATTTGTTGGATGAATGAATAATCTATTTAGTTTCACCTAAGACTTTTGAGTGAAGGGTAGACTTAGTAGTTTATTTTTCATTCCTACAATTTAAAGTTTTGAACCCGAACAACTGTTTGTTTTGTTTGATATGAATGAATGATTGATTTGTGGTGACTCTATGTGATGGTTGTATACATTGTTGCATGTGTTGATGTTTGTATTGATTTGTTGGTTTATGGTTGAAACCACTTTAAATATTTCATTTTATATAAATATTTCATTTCATATAAATATTAACCCTTTTGGATTATATAAGTGAAATACAAGTTATGGAAGCAATTGCTACTGCTTTTGGTTTCATAATTAAGCGTAATTGCCCGACAAATAGGTACGTTTCGGATTACGGTATTAAGCGCTATTATATTGTTTTTCCCGTGTTGGGATATATATTATTTTGGAAAATATATGTTGTATATTATTATATTTGATATTATATTTTCTCCCGAGCCTCCCCGAACAAAGTAGACTCTGTCGAAATTTTTCAAAAATTTTGGACTTAGAAAGTATTTTGAAAATGTTTTCCAAACTTTATCAATTTGAGTATAGAAAGATTTAATGTTTATAAATTGATATATTTTATTTTAATTAATTAATTTTGTAAAATTTTGTCTATAAAGTTAATATTTTGGATAAGATATATTGTTTATTTAATCCTTTCTTGTCCCTTCTTTTTCTTTTCGGGGATGAAAAGTTTTGAGTGGGGGAGAGTCTAACGACCTGTAAATTTCGATAATCAAATTTGTTAATAAATGAGATTTTCGTAATTAAATTTAGAAAGAAAATTTTTTATAATTTATAATGAAGAAAATGTTAAGAATGAATGTAGTAAGGGTAATTAAAATTAATTATTGACCATTGGAGTTATACCCCAAATAGTGCAGTAGTGTAAACTATTGCATTTGGTTATAAAATAGAAAATGAGTAAATAAAAATAACTGTTGAATAAACCAATGCAATAATATATTGCTTAATAGCAACTGAACGTAAATTAAGGAAATAAGGTTATGGCAAGTTGATGAATGATAGATTTAGTGCAATCCCAATTTATTAAAATAATTGGAAGGTTTAATTGATTGAAATTAGTAAATTGGGAAACAAATTCAAAGTTATATTTACTGATGAAGTAATACGTAATATATTGAAGATTTATATAATCAATGTTAGAAAAGTAATTTTAATGTTCGTTGTTGATAATAAACGTTACTTTAATGATTATCAATATAGTAACGGAAGTGTGAATGAAAATTTGTAGTATGAAAATAAATGGAAACATTGATTTGTAAGTAATAAAAGCTTATTTATGTGATTAAAGGGTAACGGTAATGCTCATTGTATGTTACCTATTGTTAATTAAATTTGAAATGAATTTGAAATAAATGTAAATTAAATAGAAACATAGATTTATTTATAAGGTAGGAATTGATGTAAAGAAAGTTTGAAACCAAGTAAATAAATTTATTAAGAACATTTAATAGTAATTCATGTATATATTTTGCAATTGACAATTTATGAATTTGTTAAGATTGTTAAGTTATAATTGGTTGAAATAGTGAGTTAGGTAATAAAATTCAAAGTTACATTAAATGATGAAATAATATGGGATAAACTGTAATTTGATAAAATCAATGTTAATAAGAAATGTAATGGGTGTTATACAAGTAATGAACTTAAAGTAATGAAAGGTATTTGGTGAAATTATTTAATACATGAGAATATGTTGTTCTAGTATTATAAAGTTAGGTATAATTGAAATTGCTTCTAATAGAATATAATCGAAAGGAAAGTATTATAAATAAATGGTTAGAAACTTAAGTAAACAATTGAGATGCTAAGAAATTGGATTAAGCATAAATACTATAAATAAATAAATGATAATAAATGAAGTTATGCAATAATGAAGGAATGAATAAATATAATGCAATAAAATAAGAAACTAACATGACGTTTATAAATGAAAACAAATATTTGGAAGTAATAATGAAAATAATTGAAATAAACATTAAATCAATGAATAAAAGTAAAAGTTGTAAAAAGTAAATGTAAATTTTATGGATGAATCCTTATATGAATAAAAAGGGGAATGAAGCAATAAATGTTATGAGATGAAATTTATAAGAATGAGACTGAATTAGGCAAAATGGTGATTATCATCAATTGTTTACCCATTTGTTTCATCTATTGAATTAGTTTCAAATCCATTGGAATAAAACGTAATTAAAAACTACGTTCATGGAAATTAAGAGGGAATTTGAGAATATTAATGTAATAACTACAAACCAATGTAAATTGCATCCTTTTGATAATGATAGATTGAATAATAGAAAGAAAAGTAATTAAATGAAATTTTTGAAAATTTAATTTACAATTTCTGAATTCTATGAAATTGAGGTAAACACTGAAATTGTTAAATTAATCAACTCTAAATTGATATCCACTACAACAAAACAACCATATTACAACTTTTCCTTTACAACCAACACAAACAGACAGTTGTAATAGGTATTCTATAACAACTGTTTATGTTAGCAGTTGTAAAATAGGCGCTTTTAACAAATTTATTTATGCAGCAGTTGTGATATGCAATCGGTTACAACTGCTTAATTTGTGCCCGTTGTAGATATTATTTATAACAACTGTTTTCGTCAGTTGTCTCCCTACTTTATTTTTCTACTCCAGATAATTTTGATTTCCCTCCCTCCTTTTCATTCACCGCTCATTTTATTTTAGCTGGCCGTAAATTTTTCTATTTCTATTCCTAAACCTAAACCCTAACCTCATCCAGCTATCCTCCTTCCTTCGTTTCCATCCAAGAAACTAAACCGCGCTTGCTGGCCTCCGTTGCCACTCACCGCCGTTGCTGCTCGTCGCTCTCGTTTCCATCCAAGCTCTCATCTCTGTTCCAGTTGCCAAATTTCTCGTCTTCTAGCTTGAACTCCTCAGTTTTTCTCAGTGTCAAACCAATTGAATACTCAATTTCTCATGTCCATAGTTACGGAACCGTAGACTACGACAAAAAACCGGCACTAAAATGGAGCTCTTTGTACAGGAAAATATCGATGATGCAAAAACCTAATGTTGGTTCAGGATCGATTTTGGATGAATGGGATAACGAAGAGAAGCGACTTTCCAAATGGTTTTTTGTCGTGTTGCGAAAGAACTTTGGAAGTTCAAAAGGTTCGGGCTTGCTCTTGAGGTAATTTTGCGTTAAAGTTTATTATCCTGGCAATTTATTCTGTAGATTTACCCATATCTGGATCATAAGTAGAATAGGAAACCGAAATCTCCACATTTTATTCATGTTTTTCACACATTGCACTTCTCTACTGTAATAGTAAAGTGCAGCAACCAGTGTTGAAACAAGTGAAAATGGAGTAAGGATTCATCATCGTACGCATTTGAAGATACAAATGAGATTTTATGACCGTCTTCATCAGAATCACTTTAAGTTCGTTTTAACTTATAAAAACGTTTATGAGTGGAATATTCTGATAAGTAAAAGAGAAGAACTCCATAATTTAGTTTGATTATCTAGGTTCTATTACTCTTATCTTCTTATGAGAATAAAATAAAACTATAATATGAAACAAATATAGACTGGAATATCCAACCAAATTTTGCTGACAGCTGAATTCTTAAGGTGCAAAACAATTACCAAAGTTTTTCAAGTCGCCCATTACAACATTGCTGTTTATGTATGGTTTCCATTACTTTGTATTTTTCACTCCATCGACAATTTTATAACCATATTTTTTTTAATGTACAAATCTTAGGTTTATGAACGGATGATTGCACAAGAGGACCATTTCACATTTACTTCTAGTGACATGGCAATTCAATTAGATCTCATTTCCAAAGTAAACAACATCTCAAAAGCAGAAGATTGCTTTTCAGCCATTCCAGAACAATTAAAAGACAAACGAACATACGGGGCTCTTTTACATGCTTATAGCCAAGAACAAATGAAAGCTAAAGCTGAGCCTCTTTTTGAGACAATGAAAATCAAAGGTCTTATAACTGATGTTCTTCGTTAAAACGTTATGATAACCTTCATTTGTTTATCTCATTTTCTAGATGGTTAATTTCTTCTTCTAGCATCACTAATTATGCTAAAAGCTCCTTTGTCTGTAACATGACATGCATAAGCTTAATTGTTAGAATACGAAGATTAAAAAAATATGTCTATATCACACACAAATTAACCTTGCAATGTTAGTAAATAAGATACAATATTCAAATCTTCTTTGGAAGAGCATTTGATATATGAACTTTCAGGAGCAGAGCATGTTCTAGAACTTCATTAACTTTTTCCTGGTTTTCAAGCATTTTCTTGAGCTCGAAAACCTGTTAACATGGAAATAATGGTAGTAATATGAAAGAAATTTACTGCTAAAACTATTCTTAAGTTTCATTAAGCAGGCTTTGATAAGATTAAGTTTCAATTTTTGGCATTGTGTTTCTTACCCAACCAATTGTAGACAAAGTTATCATGACAAAGAAAATTCCAAAGGATAGGTGATCTCAACCAGGAAAAAGAACAAGAACAACCCATTCACATTCCAGTAAACTAATGATTTTTATTTGTTTATTGCTAGCCATTCAACAAAGCTTTTCTACATGTGCCAAGGCGGATTTTATTTATACAGCATTGTTGCTCTCTATGCATGGGAAACTCGGATGAAAGACTACTCCATTATGATGTCTCATCGCATAATAACCACAACTCTGATTGGAATTTCATATCTAACCAGGTTCTTTATTTAATTCATTTCTTTACTTTGTCTAAATATACAGCCCTACTTGCTAAGTGTTTCATTTGGGTAATATGAAGTAGGAAAAAAAATGTGCAGACATATTTCTTTTAATATGAGTTAATTGTGAATCTGCGATTTCATTTAGATAAACTTGCTCCCTAGTCTCAGTTTAATATTAGTATTTGTTTCTTTTTAGATAAGAGAGATAGGGTATATACTCTTTTTCCAAAACTAACATAATCTTATTTTTTGTTTGTTTGTTTCTTCAAATTATCTTACATCAATATCGATTTTCTTATAATGTTTATCAAACCATTAACTTTGGAAAGTCCCATTGAAATAAAGAGTGGGGAGTTGCTGAGGGTGCGAGGTGTGCCCAAGGCACCAGGTTCTAGTGCTATTGTGTAAAGAGTCTTAGTCCAGAGTTTTAAAGGAATTTGCAACAATTGGATGGTTCTTTGTATTCAAGCAAGAAGGAAGATGTGGGAGCCAGTTCTAACAAGGTGCACGTATATTTTAGTCCGTGCTTCATTTTGTGCAATTCCAACTTAAAAATGTATATATGGGTATAAAAAAATGGAAACCGGTTCAGTTTACAAAGTTAGATGTGTTATCTAATAGCCATTTTTGGACCCATTTTAAAGAAATTAAGTCATGAAGTGTTCTTCTAGTTATGTCAATAACTTGGTCCATAATTCACTTTGGCTTTATAGACGGCGACTGACTTTATTGAACGAGTTTCAGTTGAAACATAGCATGATATGAATCTTGTAATACACAATTATGTATATGAAATATTCATTAAGGACGTCGAGAAAAAAGGAAGGGGAAAAAGGAAATTTGTTTTACTTAAATAAGTTGTTTGTTAAAATTTTAAATCTCTACCAAAGATATTTGTGTTACTGAAGACAATTCAATTCTTATTTTGCAATGCATTGTCCACTAAATAGTTATCAAATGTGCAATGCCACAAAAAATTGATGTGATAAGAAACTTAAATCTATTAGTGTAATATGAGTGTTGTATATCAAAGTAAACAAAAAGGAATACATTTGGTTATCATTGAAGTACATTTCCTAAAAGAAAAATAAAGGGTTGTCCCATATTTTAGGTGTGTTAAGTGCACAAGGATGTCAAGCGATGGTAGGTGGCTAGAGGAGGGTATGCATATGTGAATAAGTGATTTTTTTTCCTTTTTGTAAGGCAGGTTGTGAGGTGTAGTAGTGTAAATTGGTAGTAGTGTAGTGATGTCAGCAGGCAAGGGGATTAATTTGGTCTGGAGGCGTTTGCTACTGCATGGTTTGTTTGTGGAGATGTAGTGGTGGTAGAGGGTGGTATGTCGGTAGTTTGGTATATATTGGTAGATAATGCAATTGACAGTGGTGGAGAGAGAGTAGATGTGTGCTTGACATAGTCAATTCTCTGTTGTTGGAAGTAGATATGTGCTTAACAAGGTGAAGCAGTAGTTGGTTTGGGCAGTGATTGGAATTTGATGTGTATGTTTTAAGGAAAGCATTGTTTTCTTACACTGTGCAGTGAATTTGGATTTTGAACTGATGTCGTAGAGAGTATGGGTGTGTTATGTGACAGAAGTGGGTGGTTATGTGACAGAAGTGGGTGGTTAGAAGATGGAGTTGGCTGTGTATGTTGTTGTTGTTGTTGTTTGTTGATTGTATTGTGGCAGAGTTAAAGAAGCTTGGGTATTCGATACTTGTTGGTGGAGCAGTTTGCTTTGTGTGGAGGAGCAGTAGGTGGTGACCACAACAAAATGTATGGGAGATAGGTGATGCTGGTAGTAGTTAAGGAGCGGCAGTCAGTGAAGTAGCTATGTATAGTATGTCTGTGTTGAATGTTGTGTTTTCTGGTTTGCGATAGTATTGGGAAGAAATGACTGACAATGGTTGTTGCAGCAGAAGGTAAGTTGATTTCTCAACAGAAGGAAAAAGTGGTTTAGTGAAGACTGGTACCTGTTGTATTCCTTTTAGTCCATATTTGTTTTTTAACTGCATTTGTATTCCCTTCAGATGTATTTACATTCACTGTAAGTCCAGAATTATTTTATTTGCATTTGTAAAACCTAAGAGGCTCTTGACTTTGACATATTTGTACCCTGAATTTATTTTTCTATTTTCAGCAAATAACAATGTGATGTGTATTATGTATTGACTAAATCTGATATTGCAGTTAGTTTTATTTCACTTTGTTATATTGATATTTAGTTTTACTTCAATGTTGTCTATGGATATTGCAGTATTATTTGTGGATACTGCAGTATTATCTACTGATATTGCAGTATTATTTACTGATATTTCTTGTTGCATTGTAAAATGTGTTTAAAAATTATTATTTTTTATTTTACATTTTTTTACCACAACTGTCAATAGCAGTTGTTAAAGGGTCTTTTACAACTGTTAATAGCAGTTGTAAAAATCTTTTTACAACTGTGATTGACAGTTGTAAAAGACCTTTTTTGCAACTGCTACTGGCAGTTGTAAAAGATTTTTTACAACCTCGAAGATCGTTGTAAAATAATACAGATCTATTACACTCTGGAAATCACGACGGGCGGCGGCCCATTGTAATAGACCTATTACAACTGTTTTTGGCAGTTGCGAAAAGATGTTTTTGTTGTAGTGATCTAAATTTGGTTTAATTAATGTGAATGATTTAGAAAAAAAAGTGATAAAAATTATCGATTATAGAGGTGAAATTTAAAATTTGATTTAATTAATTGATTTTTAATTTATTTAATTAATGTAAAAATAGCCATTTGGCCACTAACTCGGATTTCGACGAAACCAGTTTCATCGGATCCGTAACAGTGAAGTATTGTATGATTTCAAGTTTCGTAGCGATCGGACTTGTCGTTTGATCGTACGAACGTGAAACGCCTTGAAATCAATGAAATTGAAATCAATTAAAATCAATTTGAAATAATTTGATTTTGGCATAACTTCTCCATATGATGGAATTTGGACTTGAAACCTGTTCCATCGCGTTTAAAATATTTTAAAACATCTATTTTGATATACGGGTTGACTCAATTTCGTTCCGAAGTTAGAATGAGCTTTTCGGGCCATTTATCGTTCAGCATGTTTATAAATCTTATCCATCTATTCTATTTCAGCCTTGTCTATAAATACCCTATTATAAACCCTAGCCGTCTATTTTTATTTGTCTATACGTATAATTCAACTATATCTACTCCTCAATGGCAGACAACCAATTCTAGATCCAATTGCAATTCAAAAATCAAATTGAAATTTCAAACTCCTCGAAAAAATTCATAAAAATTACATATCGAAGCTCTCAATGAACGAATCTCAAAATTGCAATTCAATTTTGGATTCGAATCATTGTTTGTTCAGAAATCGATGGTTTCTTTCCGGCCGTACGTGTGAGGGTGTCGAGATTCAACGGCAGATCTGCGATTTTAGCTCGATCAGAGGGTTCCAGTACGTAGAGGTCGTCAACTAGGAGTCATCGACATAGAAGGTTGGTCGAGATCGTGTGCGAATTCGACAGAAATGGCGAATAAATGGGCGGTGGCGGCTGTCCACTGTGTAGGGGCGGAGCGTGCCACGTGGGCCAGGGGAAGGCATCGGGCCAGGGAAATGGTTGACGATTGATATTGGATGAATGTATGCTGTATTGTATATTTTTATAAACTGCAAGTTATTATGCATTTTTATTTCATGTGGGATTGCGGTTTGACATGATATATAACCGTAATTTTATTTTAAATTATGGATTGAAATGATAAATATCTGTATCACTTGACCATAAGGTAGAAAATTTTATACAGACACTGCGGTCTACATATAAAAATATTTTGAAATGATTTTCTATGGTTTGTAAAGAAATATACGTTTTATGAGGTATGGATTTGGGTATTGTATAAATGTATTTTATATATAGTTAAATTCTTGGGTTTAAGCTATGAATAAGATTTGTTTAAAGTACAAATAAGTTAAATAATAAAGTTGGATGTTATTAAAATATAATATGGTTAAGTATTTACTTGAAGTATATTTTTGTATAGAGTTTATATTGATTTTATAAATCAAGGTTAAGAAGATAGTTTGAAATTGATTAGAGATTTTATTTAATTAAATAATTATATTTAATAAGAATCCTTTTGGAACTTATTGAAATGAGATTTTAAAAGAATATGGTTTTATAACTTAATTCGGGTTTAAGGTGATTTGAGTGAATAAACTGAGGAATATTTCGTTATTGAAAATTGAAGTTTATTTAAAGGATACTGGATTTAGCTAGCAAATATTTCAAACTAAATAATAGAAAATGTGAAATTGGTATATATATATATAATTATAAAATTTAGTTTTGAAATATTAAATATTTAAGCTTTGAAATATATTGAATTTGAAATTGTTTATTTGGAGGTTCAAATTGGTATTTGGAATTTATTTGTGAAACTAAAGAAGTTATTTTATTTTATAAAGTAATTTAATATTTAAACCATTTAAGTGGTGTAGTTATGTTTCAAAGTTATGAAATTCAAAGTTATGAAATTCAAATTTTTATGTTTTGGAAGGCTATATTCAAGCGTTTGGTTTCGAAATATTATAACTTTGAAAATGTTATGGTTTTAGAAAATGATATATTTGAAAATGATATCACATTGATTTGGTTTTAAAAAGGGAAATGATATCGTAATTATATGGTTTGAAATGGATATTATATTCTGGTTTGAGGTATAAATTATTTTGAAATAGCCTTGGTGTTATAATAACGTTTGGTTGTTGAAGAGACCGGGATCAGAAGTTGTCATACTCTCTGCCAACTCCGTAAACCACTTTAACAACTGTGTACGTGGTGGAGATTCCAGAATGAAGTAGGATGGTGGCTGCGTTTCCTCTGAGGTAAATACATGGACCCGTCTCCCGTGAGTTGGCATAAGGTGGCTAAAACAGGAGCGATCGACGGGCTAAGAAGGTAGCACCTTTTATCGGACACATCCCTTCGATATTATACTTTGACTTTTGGATTGATTCGTTAGCCACTTTTGATTTCTTTGATTTGGGGTGTGGCTCGAGGTGGGCGGTAGCTGCGGCTATGCGTTACCACCGGTCCAGAAGCTTAATTGGTATATCTACCCTGGCATTGCCTAGTTGTGTCGTGTCACCTACCCTAGCGCGCCTTATACGATTTTGTTTTGTACCATATTTATGGAGTGCCCTCTGACGACCCCCAATACAGGGGAGATTATAGTACTGTATAGACTATCGGAATATAAAAGTGTGTTAAGGGTTATATGGGTAACCCCTTAACGCTATTTTCAGTATTTTATACTTTACTGTAGACATTACTATAATAGCGTATATTACTACATAGTAGATAGTTTAACGGATCCTTAGGAGATGTGAATCCCAAACATCTCTTAAGTTACTGCACTCACGTTAGACACTGGATAGGAGATATCAAATCCCGTAAACATCTCTAATGCCGTTTCACTCATATTATTTATTGTTGATTTAACTTACATAAGATCTTTTAGTTCTGACTCGAGTGTTTTGTCTTTTCAATTTTCTCGGGTCAGTCCGAGCATTTAGGATTTGAAGATTTTATTCTGGAGGAAGAAGACGAAGATTTGTATTACTATTATTTATTATAGTATTCCACTACACCCATACTGTTCCGCTGCATTAATTATTATTTTATGGTATGTGTAACTCTGATATGTATTGTATATGTATAATCGAATATTTTTGTAACAGCTTCATGAACTATATATTTGATTATTATATTATATCGTTCCGCTGCAAGATTCTGTTTTGTTTTATTTCTTCCTTCTTTTTCTTATTTACCCCATAACAATCCGTCCTTCTGTATGGTTTAAGTCTGACGTGTGTGGTTTATCGTCGGTTTAAATCGTACGAAAAGGCGGGGCGTTACGTCTGGTATCAGAGCTTTGGTTTAGCGATAAACCTTAGCTTTGTGGGGTCTGACTCTTTATTAATAGGGTAGCAATACCCTATGATGTGTCGCTGAGTGTATAAATATAAGAGAGCGTATTTGTTAGTGTTATAAAAGGTTTTAATATTGTGTTAATCTGTTTTGTTTTGTATTTATAAATTCTGGTTGGTGCATGGGACGCTATGGCATCAATAGGGATTTCTAAACACCTAATAGGACAAACCGACATAATATTTGTTTTTAATATAGATGAATGAAATAATTTTGCCTATTATATTTTCTATATATAAAATAAATTTTTATAAATGATATATATACTTGGTTGTAATGTATTGGTTGTTAGGTAGTGAAATTTATAAATAATAGTTGAAATAAGATTGAAAATAAAATATTGGAAATTGTAGAACTTAAGTTCTAGGGTTTTGAAACTTTCTTTTGAATGATTTTGGAATATAGTAATAATATTGTTAGAAGTATTTTCTCATATAAATATTTCAATATAATTTGGAAGAACGGTTTTAAAAGAACTTTGGAAAGAAATAAGTTTTGCACTCCCCTCTCTGTCGCTGGAAAATAATTTCGGTGATGAGTGCACGCATCATCGACATTCATTTTCGATTCGAACCTCACAACCCAGTTATGGTCAAAACAGGAATCGTGGCAGCAAGGTTATTTGAGGGTAGCGCCCTCTGCGGGTATGTCCATTTCCTTCTGGATTATAAGTGGTATCATTGTATGGAGCCCAGATACTTACTTTGTGGTTGCTGCAAAACTTATTGCTTTGTGGTTGTCGGTTGGGAAGTGCTTCGGATAAAGGTTGGTAACGACCGGAAGGTGGCATACTCGTGTCAATAGTTACCTAGTTACAGAGGTAACCCGGCCTTGTGTAGCAGAGATCCGGTTAGGGTCCAGGGACGTCACTCCAGAGGCGTTCCATTTTTTTTATATGGGAAGTTCCTTTGCCCGACCATTTGTTGGAAATCCAAACAAAACAATACACGCCCTGTACGGTTTTAGTTGTATAACCTACCATGGAATGTGGTGGTAACCTGTTATTGAACATGGTAGCTATAGTAGGCATAAGTGCGAAATGCCTATGCTGGCTATGATTTATATTATACTTTCAAAAGGGTTTTTCTACACTGTGCACTTATAATAATAATATCAAAGAATTTCTTGTATCAAGCATTTTTGACTATCATAAGGAGAAATCTCCTCCAAGTCTGCGTTTGCATTGTGTGTGTGGCGGGAGGCCTTATGTTAGTTTCATTTTCTAAAAAGCATTGCGGATTTCAAATTTTAAATTCTTTTGTTTGTTTTTAAAGATAAAAACTGTTTTTGTTTGGTCACACCAATCTCGCGACTGACCCAGAGTTTATTTTTCCTTTCCTAAACTCTGGGTGCCCACTATTTTCCACACGGGCAGTCTAGAGTTGGGTTTTTCAGATTGTAGATATAGATATCGATCTGGTAGCTCTCAACTTTCTCTTTGTTATTCTTTGGAATTCTTTGGAGTCTTTGGACTCACTGGACGAGACTTGTTTAGCTTGGTGCACAAAATCAAGCAAGAACTTCAAGGGTTAAAGAGATTCAGATTATCAATCAGCAACTCAAATCTTTTTTTTTTGCAGTTGCAAGCTTGACAGCATCTTCATTCTCTGTTTTATTAAGAGTTGACTGTAAGTAAGTTAAAATTTTGGCACTGATTAATTAAATGCATGAATATAACAAGAGTGATTATTGATCTGTAACCATCAATTTGTATATCTAAGTTCAAAAAGAATTAAAGTAAGAAAAAGAAGAAGAAGGAATTCAGGTTCATCTCTGTTTGATAACTGTCTGGACTTCTGAAGAAAAAAATGTGAGTAAACTTTTTTGAATTTGGATTTTAAACTTGCTGTTTGAGATCATGTCTGAATGTAAGTGAAAAATGCTTGCATGAGTACAAATAAGTGTATATTTGTATGTAAATGTGTATATGCATCTAACCTGTGCATGTTGATGTACAGGGTTGTAAATCCTGTTCTAATTCCAGGTTATTAGAAAAAAAAACCTGTCAAAAACAAAATTCTTTACCTCTAGTTTTTGTGAGATCGAAGTAAAAAACGAAAGTGTTCAGATTCACCAAAACTAAATTTAAAAAAAAAATTATAAATTAAAATCAAGAATACAGGCCTAGAACAAGAAATAGTACAGTAAGCTCAATCTAAAGTTAAAATTTGATTTCCCTGATTTTTCAATTTGATTATATGATCTAAATCGCCTTTGAAATTATTGATTTTTAAGATTAAAATCAAGATTTTAAATTACGTATTCAATGTGAAACTTGAAGTTGAACGTGGCATGAGTTTTTGTGAAACTCTGATGATCGGAGACAAAGTTTGTCTCGCAACCATGGCAGATGATGGCATGAAGGTCTGGGGTCATCACAAAAATTGTTGAATGATTTTTAAATCATCGTGGTGTCTGTCGATCAATGAAAAGGGTTTAAGCCCTAAAATAGGTTGCGATTGAAATTATTGCCATGCCCAGTCTCTGTTTGATCGAGTTGTACGGGGTTTTGGGAAATTGTAGTGGGGAAGGTTAGCTAGGTGTGGCCGGAGTCTTAGGCAGTCCAGTGGTCGACGTGGGGCGTACGAAGTGATTCTCTGATGATGGCTGTTGTACCCATGTTGATCGAGATAACTCGATTTTGTTTCAGAGTTTCATCTGTGCTTTTTAGTGTTTGGGTAGCAAGTGTGGGTCGAAGGTCGTCTGCTGGTGGTGATCTTGGGGGCCGGAAGGGTGACGTCGGTCGGTGCAGGTGCACGGCACTGGAATAGTGTCAGTAGTTGATAAATGAAGGAGCAGGGTTCGACTCGAAGGAGGCTTCGGGATAATCATGTTGTGGCTCGAGTTTGATCTCGAGTGAATTTTGTGGTGCGCCAGGTCGAAAGTACTTAAGAAATTTTTAAGTTGGAACAGGGGGCACTCGGGTTGAATTCCTGATAAACCCGAAGCAAACGAGAAAAGCTCTCGGGTGTGACTCGAAGCGAGTCTCGTGATTTATATGAAAAACGGTTTTTTCCTTTAAAAGTTTTCAAACTTTTAAACAATTTTTACCATATTTCAAATTTATACCTTAGACTTAAGTTGGATAAATCAAGGATTTAAGTGAAATGTTTTTAAAGTAATTAAATTTTAATTTATTTAATTTTGATACATCATTTTATAAAGTCATTTGTAATAAAGAAAATTAAAATAAAATGTTGTTTGAAACTAAATCTTAACCTTTTAAGGTATCCAATGTGATAAAAGTAAGTTATTGAACAAGATTTATAAAGATAATCAAGAAAATTAATTTATCTTTTGATTTATTGTAACGACCCTGGATTTTGGTCCCGTTCATTTTAAATAAATATTTAATCTGATTAAATGAAATGTGGACTGATCATGTTAAAATTAAAATGATTTTGGAAATATTGCCATTTACCTATATAAATTGCACTTTAAATAGGAGATTGATTTGGAAATTTAAAATAAATCCCAATAATGTTTACAATAAAATCATTCTTATATAATTCAATTTAAAATAAAAATTTATCTCATATGATTGAATTACAATACTTTGTCTTATTAACATGTGATTAATAAATATATTGATGTGAATGATAATGTTTAAATAAAATTAAAGTTGTCAATATAAAATATAAATATTAAATATAAGTAAAACTTAAGAATATAATGTAAGCATTGATAATCAAAACATAGAATACAAATATAAATAAGAAAGCAAGCTGATGAATACTATTTAAATATTGATAGCTAAAATACGAATATAAACCAATATAAGTAACTAACCACATGAACTTTTTAAGCTAGAACAAATATCTTTATATACAAAACTATTGTCAATCTGTTAAGTGTATAAAGCTAAAAATAAAATAAAGTGAAAACACAAGTATAAAAATAAAGCAAGAATAAAGTATATCCATAAAATAAAAACCAAATGTACTGTAAGACCCAAACACAAACATATGCATATACACTATTTCTACTAGAAGAAAAGAACAAAACGTTTTCATACAAAATATCTGCATCTATCTGACCATAGTTTAAACTGACAATTACAAGTTGAATATATGTATGAACATGCCTTCATTCACAAGCTTACCTAAAAGTTCATATCTTTATACATATATAAGACATCTTTGTCCAGTGAAAATATAAACTAATAAACTTACCTCTATTCTAAAGACCAAAGTCAAAGGAAATATATATATATATATATATATATATATATATATATATATATATAACATAACATAAATCAATACCTGACAGAAGTGCTTACATACAAAATAATGCTTCATTTGCAAGCCAAGTAATTGCCTGAAAATTTATGACTGCATACAATATTTATGTACAGATGAACATAATAATTATGTTAACATAATTGAAGACATATTTATTAAAGCTAAGTACACAATTTGTCATTTCAGGTAACAAATAATGTTCCAGCCGAAATCTCAGTATTTTGTTCATATTGCAGTAAGTTAATTCAAAGCCATATTTGGTCAAAAACAAATAAGGCTTGTCCAGATAATACCTTTCATACTACTGTTATCTTATATATATATGCAGTTGCTTGTTAATTCTAATTCATTCAACAAACTCACAACAAAGCTTGAGAAAACTAAAGAAAAAAATAAAGAGGCAAACAACAATTATATGCATGCTAAAAACAGTTTAATTGTAAGTTCAACAGAGAAGAGCTAAAGACTTTTTCAAACTTCAGTCTCAAAGTAACAACCAGATTTCAAACCATCAGTGCTTCTTTCTGTTCAAGGGGGATTTACGGTGAGTAAACTAAATTCTTAAAACTTTAAGTTAAATCAAACACTTATGATGATTGTGTGATTTAGTGGTATATGTATTACCTTTGCATATGATTCTGTGATTTGTAAATACCTCTCTGTTAAGTGAATACAGAGTGAATATCTAAATCAAACTTAAGGTTATTTGCTTCTAAATCATGTTAAGCTGTAAATTTTCCAATCAAATAAGGTATTGAAACTAAAATCCAGATTTGTAAACTGTCATAAACATGTTTGTAAGGGAATGATACTGTGATATAGTTTACAGGAAACCAAGTAAATCTATTGATAAATCCAAGTGGTACAAGCATCTAATTCAATATGTAGAGAGCAGTTTTCAGGTGAATGAAATTTGCATATTTCCCAATTTCTGAAAATTGAATCAATAAAAATCAGTGAAATTTGACGTGGAGCAAGTTTGCATACCCGGAATATTGGGAAAAATGTTGAATAAATTTTCTAATTCATGAATAAATTGAGCGAACCCATAATAGGGTTTGCGTACAGTTCTTTTTCGTGTCTGTAACACAGTGGGTTTTGACCACTTCACGCGATCGAGCTGGGTATGATTTTAAGGGATGATAGGGGAAGATGTCGGCAATGTGTGAGAGAAATCGCAACCCTACTGGTGGCCGGCGTGGGGAGGAAGATGCCTTTTTCTCTTGAGAGGTTCGAGATACAGTTCGTCCAAATGGGTGTTTTTCGACTTCGAGATTTTCACTTTGAGTTGGCCTTTGATTTCGAGTGTATGGCCGAATCGTGGTTTGCAGGGATTATCTGGGGTCGCCGGAGGGTCGGCGAGCCACCGTGCACGTGCACGGTGGCATGAACATGTCAGTGAGGTCGTTGGTTGCTTCGACTCGCGTATTACTCGAATAGGAGGGAGTTTGCTTCGGGGTTCCTGGGTTTTCTACGCGGGGATTTTTGTATTACTGCTTAGTGTCGTCTTAAAAAAAGAGAGAAGAAGTAAGAGTGGAAACAGAATGTATGCGAGAGGGAACAGAGAAGAAGGACTCGGTTTTACTCGTGAAAATTCGTGGGTAGCCTCGGGTCCACTCCCTGATGTTTTGCCTAACTACCTTGAGTATGGGATTAGCAGAGATTTACATTTAATTAAGAAAACAACATTAGTTGTTTTAAGCTAATATTTGATTAAGATTTATTTAAAGAAAGGATTGTAAAGAAGATGGTTAATGGTAAAGCATAAGGTAATTAAGAAGGTAAAATACTTGTAATTAGATTAATAACTTTAAATTAAATTGTAATTAGAGATTAATCTTGTGATAAAATCAATTTAAATCTTAAGAACATTAGTTAGTTTTTTTAGGTTAATTAATAAAAGATAATTAACTCGGGTGGTTAATAAAAAATAAATAAATGATTAATAGATAGAAAATAAATGATAAATTAAAATAATTTGTGATAATTAAATAAGTAATTAAACTTTATTAATTAATAAGTAAGTTATTAATTAACCATTAAGAATCAATTAATTAGCTGAGTAATTAAGTAACAATTAATAAATAAAAGATAGCTAATTAAATGATTAATTTAAGATTAGATGATTAATAAATTGATAATTAATGACTAACTAAATAATTAATTGATCATTAATAAGTTAATTAAATAAATTAAGCAGAATAAATTAAAATGTTCTTAAGTAATTTATTTAGTTAAGTTAAATCACTTGAATAAGGAAGTAATTAATTAATAGTGTGAAATAAAATGAAATTAAGATTTAATAGTTGATTAAGAAATCATTAAGTAGATAATTTGAAATGAAATAGGTAATTAATTGTTAATTAATGATTAATGAAATAAAGTTTAGTGATTAACTCTCAAGTAATTAATTCTAAATTGAATTAATTACAGATAAGACTTCAAGATGACTGCTTATGGATTGTTATGTTGACTATCCGGTTGTGATATTTCTGTGATGATATTTTGTGATGCTCTGTAATATGTTATGTTATATCTGTGATGCTTGTATATGTTTTATCTGTGATAAATGCTATGTTAATTCAATTGTTGAATTTAAATTATTTAAACTGTTTAAGTTAATTAGACAACTTGGCCCTTAAAATGGCGGTTGGATTCGATGAGACCGGGATCGGAAGAATCAACTTTGATTCTCCGAAAACCACATCGATCCAATTTAAACGTTAGGTCATGAATCCTGAAATGAAGATCGAGATGGTGTATTCAGAATGCAAGGGTTATCGTCGTTGACTCTGAAGGTGATTCCAAAATGAGTGTAACGAGATAATGCCTTCGGTTTTGTTCGAACCCGGAACGAACTTGTATGGATTGAATGCTTTCAGCGCATCGTCCGACGGACGATGAGCATTCTAAGAATAATGTTCAATAAAGGTAATCGTAGCCTCAAGCCTCATCAACCGGGAATGGCTAAAACAGGGGAGATGCAGCAAGGTTAGGTGGGTCATGCCCAAGCAGGACAAGATATTTCCCCTGTCTAGATGTCCCTTTATTTTTCGGCTGTGTGGGCGGTTGCTAGCTACAACCGCGGGGTTTATCTTGTTCAGGACTGTTCAGTAAGGAATGGTTCCGGCCTTGTGTAGCAGGGGGTCGGGAGTGATCCTCGGTACGGTGATCTAGGCCCCGTACTGTGATGGGCGGTACCCCAGTAGCCCTGCCATTGTTGGAAATCCATTTTCCCTACGAGACCCTACGGTTTTGATTTGTATTACCCACTTTTATGGCTAGTAGCTGGAATTTAATAGATGTAACAATTTCGGCTATTTTCTATTTACTTGAAAACCCTAGACACTATTATGATATCACTGGATTTCCTATGAAATGTTTTGGTTAGCGTAAGGTAAAAACTTAACCGTATTTATTTGTGGGGAGTCTTACGTGATACCGTTATTTTTCAAATTTTTTTCAAAAGTTAAACAACCTTAAACTGTTTACTCATACCTGACCCATGTCTGACCCGGAGTTTATATTTTGTGTTTTCATAAACTCTTGGGTACTCAAATTTTTATGAGTAGCCAAGTGATAGGTCTCGGACTTTGATTTCTGGAGGAGCTTGGAGCAGGAGTCCCTGATGTATGTAGATATCTATCTAGTTCTGCTGTGTCAGTAGTTGATGTATGATGTATCTCTGATATATATAGTGATAGATGTATGGATATGACTGTCATATGTATTGATATTGTATAACTCTGATATACGTAAAAACTATGTAATATTTATGTGATATATTATATTTTGTTCCGTTCCGCTGTGAGATTCTGATGTTGTTGTTCTTTTCTTTCTCTTTCTCTTCCATTTCTATCCCTTTCTTTCTTAATGATGATACGTCTTTCTGGTAGTAGAAGGGCGGGTCGTCACATTTATCAAATAATTAATTATTTTATTTAATTAATTATTTTATTAAATTAATTATTTTAAAGGGAATTACTTAATTAATAATTAATTTAATAAACAATTTAGATTTATTAATTTGTAATTAATTATTAATTAAGAAATAATTAATTAATAAAAGTAATTAAGATTTAATTAATTAATAACTAAGATTTATTTATTTGGAATTAATTAATAAAAAATTGATTAAGTAGTGATTAATTAATGAAGATGATTAAGACTTAATCAATAGTAATTAATGATAATTAATCATTGATTAAAGATTTCTAATGAAAGTAATCATGTGATTGATAAATTTAAAACCACATGATTTATTCATCTTAAGGGAAGATGCTTTGATTGTTCTTGAACGCTGTGTGTTGGATTGACATTTATGTTATGTGATGTGATGCTATGTATTAATGCTTTGTGCTGAGCTGTGATACTGGTATTAAATATACTGCTGGGTGATTGTGAAAACCCATTGGCCCGTAAAATGGCAATTGAATTTCGATGCGGCAGAGAGTCGGATTCCGGTTGGTAATTTGTTTTAACCATTTGAATGAAATGTTTTGGGCTTTAAGCTGTGATTTAACTGAGATCCTATATCCATATTTTTTAAATATTGCGCTCATTATTCGGTTTAACCGGGAGAGGACCTTTGTGTCATCTAACCCATTCTGAATAATGATACGACGATATGGATAACATTTGAAGACCGGTGGTGAAGATTGGATATTTTCGAAAGCGAAAGGATGACCTATCGAATGTCTCTGTACCGACTGGTCCCCATTATAGAGATTTGATCACCCATTGTGATGGGGAGTCCGGACGTGATTAGTAATTTTTCGGATTTGCAAGGGCTTCTTCGGAAGTGCCTTATGTTCTGTTCGAACCCGAAACAGACTTGTATGGATGTGTGTCTGACGTTACACTTTGAGATGTAAAACCAGTTTCTATCAAATACATTTCTGTTTGGTGGCGGAGATTTATTCTCTTAGCTTAACACCCTTCTCTGAGACGTACGAGCTCGGAGGTTATGTAGTTGATGGTTACTAGTGATACATTCCCAATTTGGTAATGTGGCATACGAAGTGTTGCTGATCATTTGTTGATCGAAGCATGTCTTTTGTGAAAAACGTAGCTTTGTGGATGAGACTTCGTCAAACCTCACAGCCCAGTTATGGTCGAAATAGGAATCGTGGCAGCAAGGTTATTTGGGGGTAGCGCCCCCTGAGGATATGTCCATTTCCTTCTGGATTATAAGTGGTATCATGGTATAAAGCCCAGATACTTACTTTGTGGTTGCTGCAAAACTTATTTCTTTGTGGTTGTCGGTTGGGAAGCACTTCAGATAAAGGTTGGTAACGACCGGGAGGTGGCATACTCGTGTCAGTAGTTGCCTAGTTATAGAGGTAACCCGGCCTTGTGTAGCAGAGATCCGGTTAGGGTCCGGGGACGTCCCTCCAGAGGCGTTCCATTTTTTTATATGGGAATTTCCTTTGCCCGACCATTTGTTGGAAATCCAAACAAAACAATACGCGCCCTGTACGGTTTTAGTTGTATAACCTGCCATGGAATGTGGTGGTAACCTGCTATTGAACATGGTAGCTATAGTAGGCATAAGTGCGAAATGCCTATGCTGGCTAGGATTTATATTATATTTTCGAAAGGGTTTTTCTACACTATCCACTTATAATAATAATATCAAAGAATTTCTCGTATCAAGCATTTTTGACTATCGTAAGGAGAAATCTCCTCCAAGTCTGCGTTTGCATTGTGTGT
The DNA here is from genome assembly GCA_030765085.1 of Allium cepa. Classification (NCBI taxonomy): domain Eukaryota; kingdom Viridiplantae; phylum Streptophyta; class Magnoliopsida; order Asparagales; family Amaryllidaceae; genus Allium; species Allium cepa. The sequence continues at coordinate 133,980,854 of CM060941.1, read as the reverse complement.
GTGGCGTAAATTTTCCACACGGGCAGCCTAGAAGCAGGTTATCCGTGTTTTGAAGCTAGCTTGGATTTTGAAGTCTTTCAGAAGTTTTTGGATTCTGGAAGCTTTGGATTTGGAAATCTTTGGAAGTGTTGGAGTTTTTGAAGACCTTGTTGAAGTGGAAGTATGTTGGAAACTCGTCGAAGTTCTGTTGTCCTATTCATGGTTGTATCATATTTGCATCACTCTGATAATTGAGATCGATGTTATATTGGATATTGTACCAGGTTGTACCTGTGTTGATATGATATTCATTTTGTTTCCGTTGTTATATTCATCTAATGTTGTTATAAGCTCCATCCGAACTGGAATTCGACGCTCGAATCTCCGACAGTCGAATACAAGTGTGGTATTTGATATCGATTTTTGAACGCGCTGAATTTCGGGTCGTGACAAGTGGTATCAGAGATGAAGGTTGAGTAAGAACTTTAGCTACGGAGTATAACACATTAGATGTCTCATTAGAGATAGGGTGAAGTATACCCTAGAATGAGTATAAACCGAAAGACCGAAACCCTAAAAAATTCTAGGTCTATTCCTTTTAACTGTTGATGTTTCCTAAGATATCTTGTCTGCATGCCTAAATCAAGTTTTCTTGCTATTTACAGATAGTAAGAATGGGCGGAAGAAAAGGACAAGGTAAGGAATGGGGAAATACCACCGCAACTGGTCAAGTCCCTGCAATTGCAACTGTGCCTACTCAATCTCAGCCGAATCTGGCTGATCTGTATAAAAGTTTCTCGAGACTTGGTGGAAAGCCGTTTACTGGCAAGGAATCTGTTGTAGAAGCCCAAGCCTGGATCCGATCCTGTGAAAGAATTTTTAAAGGACTGAAGTTGGAAGACGTTCAAAAGCGACTAATAGCTTCTTGGAAACTCCAAGAGGAAGCGTCAGCTTGGTGGGAGACAGTTACTGTGGATGATTCAGAAGATAAGTTTACTTGGAGACGATTTAAAGGAGTGTTTGAGCAGCGATACGTTCCATCTGCTGGTATCTCTCGAATGTACCAGGAGTTCCTAGATTTAAAGCAAGGAAGTCTATCATTTGAAGAGTACTTGAATAAATTCAATGAATTGTCTCGATTTGGTCCGGAGCTAGTGAGTTCACCCTTGAAGAAAAATGAAAGATTCATTCGGGGAATGAATAAGGAGTATCACGAGAGGATGACATCCCACATTAAAGAATCTTTTTCGGACTTGATTGATATGGGTTATCGATATGCTACTCTAGATATGCAGAAAGTTCCGGAAGAGAAGCGGAGTTCAAGTAGTTCGAATTGGAAGAAAAGAAAATTCGAAGGAAAGAGGCCAGTTCAAGGCAAGGAGAAGAAGAGGAGTAATCAAGAGAATTCAGTCAGAAATGTTACTTGTTATAACTTTCAGGAGAAAGGCCGTTTAGTAAATGATTGTGAGAAGCCAAAGAAACAAATTAAGAAAAATCAACTTGTAAAGACAAGTCGAAGATCCAAGAAATGCTATAGTTGTCACCAGCCATGTCATGGAGTTAAGATTTGCCCGAAAAAGAAACGAGCACAAATAGCGAAAGTGTGCGCAATAAAAGATAACCCCTCAACTTTTAATGCGAATGAAGGAAAGGGAGTTTTGGAGGGTAACCTTATTATTGGTGCAAGAGTTGTTAGAGTTTTATTCGACACGGGAGCTTCACATAGCTTTATCTCTCAACAGATCGTGGACGAATTAGAACTTAAACTCAAGTTTGTCGATGAGCCTATTTGTGTAAAGAATCCAGTGGGTGGTCCTGCAAATCTTTGTCTATATTGTAGGAGGGTGCCTATCTCTTATTCTGGCCATAAATTTCCTATTAACCTTTATGTTCTCGACTTTAATGAATTTGAAATCCTACTTGGGATGAATTGGTTATCGAGATACGAAGACAAATTAGATTGCAGCAATCGAACGATTCTAGTCAAAACTAAACATGGAGATTCTGTTGAAATTTCTTGTGAAGACCCTAGTCCGAAAAGGGATAAACCGATGTATACATTGGGGTATCCAGAACCTAGTTTGGAGTCCATTCCTATTGTCCAGCATTTTCCCGATGTATTCAAAGAAGTAGAATCTTTACCCCTACATAGAGAAATTGAATTCAGAATTGACTTAATTCCGAATGCTCGCCCTGTCGTTCATGTTAGTCGCAGAATGGAACCGCGGGAAAGAATTGAATTAGTCTATCAAACTCGAGATTTACTAAAGAAAGGATTGATTTGCCCTAGTGTTTCCGAATGGGGTTCAGCTGTCGTGTTTGTGGCAAAATCGGATGGATCTTTGAGATTGTGTGTGGATTACCGCAATCTCAATAAACAAACTCTCAAGAACAAATTCCCTTTATCCAGGATCGATGATTTATTCGATCAACTTCATGGTGCACGATTCTTTTCTAAGATGGATCTAGCCAAGGGATACCATCAGTTGTGAATTGCCAAAGATTGTGTTCACCTAACTGCTTTTAGGGGTCCGGATATGTTCTACGAGTGGTTAGTCATGCCTTTCGGACTAACCAATGCTCCCGCGTACTTCGTAGATTTGATGACCCGTGTGTTTCGAGAGGTGCTGAATAAATTTGTTCTTGTATTTATCGATGATATCCTAATCAACTCCAAAACCGAAGAAGAGCATGCTGAACATCTCAGAATTGTTTTGGAAATTTTGAGAAGGAACATCTTATTCGCTAAATTTTCTAAATGTCACTTTTGGGTCAAAGAAGTCAGATTTCTTGGCCATATTGTTAATGAAGAAGGGATTTCTGTTGATCCGAGCAAAATTTCCGCTATTCTTGACTGGAAGCGACCCACGACTCCGAAAGAAGTTTGAAGTTTTCTGGGTTTAGCAGGCTATTACCGGAAGTTTGTTTAGGACTTTTCTAAGATTGTTAGCCCATTGACCAAGCTAATAATAAAGAATGCCAAATTCAATTGGACTCCAAAATGTGATGAAGCTTTTCAAGAGTTGAAAAAGAGATTAACCACTGCCCCTGTTCTCGCTATTATTAACGGGAACCAAGGCTTATTTGTCTATACTGACGCATGTGGTGATGGGATTGGTGCAGTACTAATGCAGAATGGAAAGGTAATTGCCCACGCAAGTAGACAATTACGCCCGCATGAAAGAAATTACCCAACACACGATTTGGAGCTCTCAATGAATGCATCTCAAAACTGCAATTCGTTTTTGGATTCGAATCATCGTTTGTTCAGAAATCGATGGTTTCTTTCCGGCCGTTCGTGTGAGGGTGTCGAGATTCAACGGCAGATCTACGATTTTAGCTCGATTAGAGGGTTCCAGTATGTAGAGGTCGTCGACTAGGAGTCATTGGCATGGAAGGTTGGCCGAGATCGTGTGCGAATTCGCCAGAAATGGTGAATAAATGAGCGGCGACGGCTGTCCACTGTGTAGGGGCGGAGCGTGCCGCGTGGGCCAGGGGAAGGAATCGGGTGATGGGCGACATGGTGGAGTTGTTTGATCGAGATGGCATGGCACAGGATGACGGTGAAGTTCTGATGGAGGCGGCGACTACTATGGAGTTTCGAACGATGGTCGTATGCGATAATTAGGGTTTGAATGGCTCTGGTGCGTGCGCGTGCTGTTGATGTCGTAGCTATGGTAGTTTATTTTGTTTTATTTTATTTTAAATTAATTTCAGCATCGTTTAATTGTCATAACCTTTGCATACGAACTCCAATTCTCGCGCGGTTTTCTCCATTAGGTTTGTATTGGAATTTCAGACATTTTGACGCTAGTTTGGATGGATTTGGAGACTGTTAAATTTTTTGGTTTAAATTGGATTTAAATTCAATTTAAATTCAAAAGGTGAGCGTTTTAACCCACTCACAACTTCTAAAATTTCTTATGTTTATTAAATTAAATTTTGATGTGATTAAAAATTTATTTATGACTGTTTGGCATATTTTAAATCACCATCTCAGCTCGAGTAAAATTATTTAAATTAAATTGTTATTTAATTTATTATTGCATATAAACTGCCAGTTAGATGAATTGTTAAATTTATTATTGAATATAAACTGTCAGTAATTACCTGTTATTTAGTATATGCTCTATATTGATGTTATTGTTTAAATTGGATGATGATTGTAATAAATGGTTGATGATTGATATTGAGTGAATGGATGTTGTATTGTATATTGTAATAAACTGTAAATTATTATGCATTTTTATTTCACGTGGGATTGCGGTTTGAAATGATATATAACCGTAATTTTATTTTAAATTGCGGATTGAAATGATAAATATCCGTATCACTTGACCATAGGGTAGAAAATTTTATACAGACACCGCGGTCTATATATAAAAATATTTTGAAATGATTTTCTATGGTTTGTAAAGAAATATACGTTTTATGAGGTATGGATCTGGGTATTGTATAAATGTATTTTATATATAGTTAAATTCTTGGGTTTAAGCTATGAATAAGATTTGTTTAAAGTATAAATAAGTTAAATAATAAAGTTGGATGTTATTAAAATATAATATGGTTAAGTATTGACTTAAAGTGCATTTTTGTATAGAGTTTATATTGATTTATACATCAAGGTTGAGAAGATAGTTTTGAAATTGATTGGAGGTTTTATTTAATTAAAGAATTGTATTTAATAAGAATCCTTTTGAAACTTATTGAAATTGAGATTTTAAAAGAATATGGTTTTATAACTTAATTCGGGTTTAAAGTGATTTGAGTGAATAAACTGAGGAATATTTCGTTATTGAATATTGAAGTTTATTTAAAGGATATTGGATTTAGCTAGCAAGTATTTCAAACTAAATAATAGAAAAAGTGAAATTGGTGTGTGTATATATATATATTAATTATAAAATTTAGCTTTGAAATATTAATTATTTAAGCTTTGAAATATATTGAATTTGAAATGGTTTATTTGGAGGTTCAAATCGGTATTTGGAATTTATTTGTGAAACTAAAGAACCTATTTTATTTTATAAAGTAATTTAATATTTAAACCATTTAAGTGGTGTAGTTATATTTCAAAATTATGAAATTCAAAGTTTTTTGTTTTGAAAGGCTATATTTCAAGCATTTGATTTCGAAATATTATAACTTTGAAAATGTTATGGTTGATATCATATTGATTTGGTTTTAAAAAGGAAAGTGATATCGTAATTATATGGTTTGAAATGGATATTATACTTTGGTTTGAAGTATAAATTATTTTGAAATGACCGTGGTGTTATAATAACTTTTGGTTGTTGAAGAGACCGGGATCGGAAGTTGTCATACTCTCTGCCAACTTCGAAAACCACTTTAACAACCGTGTACGCGGTGGAGATTCCAGAATGAAGTAGGATGGTGGCGGCGTTTCCTTTGAGGTAAATACGTGGACCCGACTCCCGTGAGTTGGCATAAGGTGGCTAAAACAGGAGCGATCGATGGGCTAAGAAGGTAGCACCTTTTATCGGACACATCCCTTCGATATTATACTTTGACTTTTGGATTGATTCGGTGGCCACTTTTGATTTCTTTGATTTGGGGTGTGGCTTGAGGTGGGCGGTGGCTGCGGCTATGCGTTACCACCGGCCCGGAAGCGTAATTGGTATATCTACCCTGGCATTGCCTAGTTGTACCGTGTCACCTACCCTAGCGCACCTTATACGATTTTGTTTTGTACCATACCTATGGAGTGCCCTCTGACGACGTCCAGTACATGGGAGTTTACGGTACTGTATAGACTATGGGAATATAAAAGTGTGTTAAGGGCTATATGGGTAACCCCTTAACGCTATTTTCAGTATTTGATACATTACCGTAGACATTATTATAATAGCATATATTACTACATAGTAGATAGTTTAACGGATCCTTAGGAGACGTGAATCCCGAACATCTCTTAAGTTACTGCACTCACGTTAGACACTGGATAGAAGATGTCAAATCCCGTAAACATCGCTGATGCCGTTTCACTCATATTATTTATTGTTGATTTAACTTACATAAGATCTTTTAGTTCTGACTCGAGTGTTTTGTCTTTTCAATTCGCTCGGGTCAGTCCGAGCATTTCAGAATTTGAAGATTTTATTCTGGAGGATGAAAACAAAGATTTGTATTACTATTACTTATTATAGTATTCTACTACTCCCATACTGTTCCGCTGCATTAATTATCATTTTATGGTATGTGTAACTCCGATATGTATTGTATATATATATAATCGAATATTTTTGTAAAACAACTTCATGAACTATATATTTGATTATTATATTTTATCGTTCCACTGCAAGATTCTGTTTTGTTTTATTTCTTCCTTCTTTTTCTTATTTACCCCATAACAATCCGCCATTATATATGGTTTAAGTCTGACGTGTGTGGTTTATCGTCGGTTTAAATCGTATGAAAAGGCGGGGCGTTACATGGAATATTTCACTTTGTTAATTGAAGATAAGATGCATAAAGGACTAATCAGATTAATATCAACAATCGGTTATATCACTCATGCTATATATGAAAATGTTATTCTAGTATTTGCTAAAGTAGGTAGATTAGGCATTAAAATGATTTAAGACTATTCAAAATGATGCAAGAGAGAACTAGTTTGAACTTGACCAAGGAGAAGTCTATAATCTTCTTTGGCGATGGGGTTACAAACATAGCAGTAATAGAAGAGGCATTGGACATCAAGCAAGGAGAGCTACCAATAAGGTGTTAAGTAATTCCACCGTCTAGTAAGAGTATAGAAGAAAAAAATTATAAGCCTACTATTATGAAAATTAAAAGCAAAATAAATGGATGGGATGCGAAGTTGCTAAGTGTCGGGGAGACTTGAACTTATCAAGTCCAAATGTACCTAATTATCTGGTACTTGATGCAATGTTTTAAGCTTCTATCCACGACAATCAACAAAATGAAATATATTTGTCTAAATTTTCTATGGAAGAGAAGATTGAGGAAAATTCCTTTGGAAGTGGTATATAGGAGAAAAGAAAAAGGTGGACTAGAACTATAAGCACTCGAGGACCTGAATACTACTGTAACGACCCGTAAAATTTTAATAATTTTTAATGTTTTTACGTATTTAATTAAAATTTTGAGAACTTTAAAAATAATATTTTGATATAAAAAAAATTTAATATTTGGATTACATTCAATTGTACGTAGCAGATGATAGATTTTCAATTTATTTTATGGAGGTTTATTTATTTAGAAATTCTACCTCATTCAAATCAGTTAATAACTTCTCAATCAATGCAAAGCTGTTACAAAACCCATCATTTCAATTCATTATTCAGTGATTCATTTTCTTTCTCTATCCATTGTCATTTCGCGTTTTACGTTTGAGGCAATAAATATATTTGTACATTTTTCTCCGAAAACCAACTTCACTTCTGCCTATTATCATCTCATTTAATTTTACATGTATAACGTGGTCCATATTCTTTATTACTGTTCAAACTTTCCTCTGAAAGTTTTATTTTCTCCTTTATTTTGTATATAACTTGCCATATTTTAATTACTGCTTTTATAGCCGTTGCCTCTATTATTCCATAATTTAGGGGTTGATTGTTACTGTTCCCATTAATTCGCGTGTTTATTTATTGAGACGTTTCAATCCTTTCTTCTTCTCAGCAACAAAAATAATATATATTTGCTGTGACCTGCTCCAAATTTTCATTTTCTTCAACCTTTCCCTTTTGAAACATGTTTACGTTTTTCCTTCTTTCGAATGAAACTGCAGAAAACATTTATTTTCCCCAAATCAAGGGAATGAACCATTACCTTGTTTGGTTTATTTGTTGCGCATTCATTTCTATACGTTTCATTTGCTTAAACTTCTCATTCTTCCATTATATTATCCTCTCGCATTTTCCTCTCGGATCTGTTTTTACTCCCACTCCATCCTGAAAAAAAGTATATATAAATCAAGCTTCTTCTTCCCTCTGTCACAGCCACCCATCATATTATTTCCACCGGTTAAAAGAAAGATTTTAATTAAAACAGTAGCTTACCTTGGTTACTCCTTGATTCACGTCCAACTGCCTTCTATTCCAAATTTGATCCAATAAAACAGCCACTAATGTTTATTTCCAGCTGTTACAATGCATTTATGACTGTCTTTATATCTATCAGTTTCGAAATTTGAAAATTTTATACGTTGCATTTATTGGATTTTTAACGGCTCTTTTGACTTTATAACTTTCCTTTATGCTTTAATTGATTTCCTAGTTTCACTTGCTTTCGTTTTAACATTTATTCCATAAGTTACAATATTCACCATTGAATTTTCCTTTTATCCACTTGTTTAATATTATATATAAGGCAAAGTATATACGTTATTTTATTGACAGATGTTTCCCCTTCTATTTCTCCTATCCACTAAATTATATATATACACTGTTGCTTTTTCAAAAAAAAAAAAAAAATACAATATCCTTCTTCTTTTCAAACAAATCCACACTCCTCTCCTTCTTTAATTGATCTGTAGCCGTTTCTTATTCATTCTTCCTTCAGTTTCAAATTTGAAAGTGCTACCCAAGGTAAACAATAAATTGCTTTATTAAGTTTTCAAATTAATGCTTCTAGACATTTGCTATGTCATTGCTGTATTTTGGGTGATAACGTTTTGAACGTTGATAAAAATAATTAATCTGCGTAGTTTAATATGCTATGAATTGAGATCTAGGAAAGAAATAAATATAAAACATATAACCTGACAAATAATAAAAATTGCTTTAATTGCACCGTTGATTTTGAAACGTATAAAATTCTATACGTTCTTTACGCATACATTCATTTCTTTTATTTTCCTTTACGTTTCCTTTTTCTTATTTTTCCCCTGTAGCCGTTACTTTTTCTAGCCTATTTATTTCCTACTTCATCTCCTTTCCTCTTTTATTTTTCTCCCATCTTTTCTTTTGGATCTGGACTTCAATTGAGACAAACTATTCTTTTTCCTGCCTTTCCTCTCAAACACTACCGCCTGTGCCTGCAACCTTCCCCCACGTCAGCAGCCCCGTGCAAGCGAACCCCTCCACAACCACGTGTCCTCACCTGTGCGTCTCTGGCAATCTTTTTATTGAGGCACACATATATCTATAGTTGGTGATCTCGTGGGTACGTGTATATATATATATGTATAGTTATACGTTATATACAGTTTAGATTTTTAATAAGTATGAGTTTTGTTTTCTTTCTTTCATAGTTTTGTGTTTACAGTTTTAATATTTCAAAGTTTGTTTTGTTTATAGTTTTTTGTTTGCAGTTATTGTTACAGGATAAAGAATTTTTAAGTTGTTTTGTTTTTTTGTTTTTGTTTTTATATATTTTTAAGAGTATGCGATTTTGGTTATATGTATTGATTTAAGTATTTGTTTTAAAATATATAATGTGTATAGATGTAAGTTTATATTATAAATAAGTATTATATATATTATATTATAAAGCTAGTAACCAGTCTTATTTATTTATTTATTTCATATATATACATATTGCTGTCGTGTGTTCTAATATATATAATATGTTTATAATTCCAGTCTGCATTTATGTTGTTAAAAAAATAAAATAAAAAAAAAAAAAAAAAAACTCGCATAGATACATTTTTGTATGTTGCATGATTTTGAACAGTTTTTATATACATGGTTTCAAATATACATGGTTTAGTTTATGTAAACTTTCAAGGAAATAACTTTGGATATGCATTAAGTTTTAAATGTACATAAATCTCAAAAAAGTGCAATTTGGGTTTCGAAGTTTATTAATTAATAAATTTTTTTTTTCAAATATTCTTTAATATATGTTTGTAAAAATTGGGGTTAGAGAAAGTTATTTTATATATATATATATATATATATATACAACATATGTTTTGTTCTAATGGTGTTAAAGTTAAATTAGTAATTTGAAATAAAATATATATATATCTTATTTTAAATATATGGTTAAAAATTTGGTTTTTGAGCAATTTATAACATATATTTTGTTTCAAACTATATCAAGATAGTTCTGATTCATTTTATCAATTCCTTTTGATCAGCTTGGTTGTCCATTCGAATTCGTGCCAATTTTGACTTGCTTTGAAAATCGTCAATTGGATCAGTCATTTCGCAATTCAAATCATAGCTTGTTATGTTGTCTATCTCCTCTCTAGCCTCAAAAGGTGAGCAATCACTCACGATTAACATTCTTTTATTTATTAAATTTGATTTCAATTGAAACGACAATTGAAATATGCTGCTGTTAGTTGTTTTACTGTTATGACTGCTATTATCTGTATCTGTTCACCTATGACACCCGAAACCATTATCGGTTAATTATGTATGTGATAATAATACAGATTGGTTGATAATTGATTGTTTGATTGATTGTTGTTTAAATTGGATGTTAATTTTTATTGTTAAGTGATAACTAGTTGCTAGTTTAATTTGGGTAGTATAGTTTACAAATTAAACGGATTATATATGATGGACCTTAATTTATTAAAACCTGACCCCGACATATGTAAATTTGATTAGTTAAATTTGACCCTTTAATTGACGTAGAAATAGAAAATTTTATACTTTAAATCTTTTGAACGTAGTTTGGATTAATTGTTGTAGTTTAAAACTGAAATTTAAAAAGGAATGACAAGTGAAAAACTGTAATGTAATAATCTTTAATCTACATGAAATGATAGTGTAGATTCTAGAAGTAATCATACAAATAGCAATGCGAATTAATACGATTATTTCGGGGTTATTTGATTTATTTATTGAATTGTTATTGATTGTTGTTATTGCCTGTTTATTTACTTTGAACCATCCCTGTCATCACTGCAAGTTCCCTTTGTTATGTTTGTTTTGAATTGAAATGGGTTGAAAAGATAGACCCAAGTAGTTTCCATTTAATTTAATTTGGAATTACGGGTTGAAATGCTATCCACCCGTATACATTTAGTGTACGGATTGAATCCGTAACACTTGACCATGTGATAAGAAATATATGGTCTTATTTAATGTAAATTCTTAAATACATGTATAAAGGGTAATGATAAAGATAGAGTTAATTATGTCTAGTTTAATCAAAGATTTGATTTAATACATAAATCATAATAAATATCTATGTAAATTTTATTCGGAAAAATTTTGCAATAATATTGAACAATTAAGATTGGGAGATAAATTTGGGTTATTTTTAATGGTATTCAGATAAGGATTTATTTATTTAAATCAATTTGAAATTTATCGAAGGAGATATTTCACGTTTAAATAAATTAAGAAATATTGAGTAAAATGTAATTTAAGGTCACTAAAATGATATTGAATCAAATAAGGGAGGGTTCAAGGCTAGATAATAACGATGTAAAAATCGAGAATCTATATGAAACTGTTAAATTTGAATTGTTATATATAAGCTATGAACCATAGTGTAATTAAATGGTGTAGAGGTTCGGTATGTATTTGGAACCAAGATAGTTGAATTGGTTATGTAGATAACTAACCCAACTTAGTGAAATTTGAGTTTGAACTAGATTGGAAATTTTATTTAGAAAACTAGATTTGGGAAAATTTTAGTTGAAATGTTGAATACTTAAAATATGGAAACATATTGAAATAAACGGGGAAATTGGGATATCAAATCCAAATTTGGGAATTATAGATTTAAGTGGTTATTTTAGGAAGATTTAAACTAATAAAATGAGATTGGATTTAATTTAAATGGGAAGGTCGGATTGATGTGAAACGATTTGTTAAGTTAAGGAAATTGAAAGTACTTTACTGTATACATTATTAAAATATATAAATACTATCTTGGGAAATATGATTATTTAAAGCGAATTTGATATTTGGGTTTGAGGTATAAATTAAGTAAATGACCACGGTGTAATAGTGTATATTTCCACCCTGTAGATAGTTCTATGGACCCTTAGAGGATGGACATCCCAAACATCCTTTAAGTTATATTGTATTTCAGTAGATATTTCATTTGAGTTGAATTTATTGATATAAGAATGCTAATCCTGACTCGAGTGTTTTGTGTTTTGCTTTACGCTCGGGTCAGACTGAGTAATACAGCATTAGAGACTCACCTTTGGAGATTGGAGCTTCATTTGGAGATCCAACTATCGTTTCAGCTTTCAGTTTTCTAGTTGACTGGTTCAGAGAAGTCATCGGCTCGTACTGAAGACTTTTCTGTATTCAAGAGATTCTGATGTATTCATTTTAAACTCTGATGTATATAGTAGCTTCATGAACTACTATTTTTTCTATTCCGCTGCATTATATTACTCTGTGTCTGTGATCTGTGTTTGATTTATTTACTATATATTTTAAGTTTGCCAAATTAAATTAACAATTCGGTATTTTGAATTATTCAAGTCGGACATGTATGGTTTTAGTGTCGATTTGAATGGTCAAAAATAGCGGGTCGTTACAGTTGGTATCAGAGCTTTGGCTCTAGGCAAAACTTAGCATATATGGTAAATTTATTTAAAGAATCACTTTCATTCGAGTTGGACCTCTTCCTTTTTGACTCGATTTCCTTTGAATTTTGGAATGTCCCTCAGTTTCGAAATTCATTCTTGTCTCTCCCTATTTATATTCGTTTGATTCTGGAGTATTCCATAACTCCACTGAATGATTTGTAAAAGGGGTGAAACTCCTTTTCAATTGGCATTGATTCACCGAAGATTCATGTATCCTCGGTGTACAATGCTGCTATATCTATTTATGCTGAATTCTATATCGGGCAATCGAATGTCGATTTGCCTTTGAATTCCGCATCGATCATATTCCTGAAATCACGATTGACCCGGTTAAGGTCGCCCGCGATTTGTAGAAATATATCCATCTTCTATTTTGTATTTTGATTTTCTCAACTTTGTTGAGTCTATCTTCGTATCAGGATTCTATTGATTAGAGTTCCTCTAATTTAAATCTCCATCTTTGTTTGAAATCCATTCTTAAAATTATCCTTTGAAAATCGGGTATGTTTGCATATCGAAATTATTATTTTGATAACTATGATTTTATTTTTTATATAAAAGTGAAAATGTTTTCGATAAGGATAAATCAGATAAGAAATGTTATTCTATATAAAAAGGTTTTGAAAGGATTTTGAAATTTTGAAAAATTATAAGAAATTGATTATATAAAAACGATTTATAACTGAAGTGTTAAATTTGAAATTCGAGAATTGAATTCCGGTATTTTGAAATTGGTTTTAAGATTTTGAAAAATATATAAAAATAATACGATTTAAAAGTATTTTTCCGAATCAGAAAGGTTTCAAATGAGTTCAAATGAATTCCAATAATTTTGAAGAAATTTCGAAGAAGTTTTCAAGAAAATAGAAGTCCAGAACTCACTTATGTCGCTGGAAAATAATTTCTGTGATGAGTGCACGCATCATCGACATTGATTTTCGAGTTTCAGAGTGGGGGAGGGGCCACTTTAATAGCTCGCTATGCGAGTGATTTTGTAAAACCGTTATGATTTCAAATTCCGAAGTATAATTTGATATTTTCAAAAGATATATATATATATATATATATATATATATATATTCGAAACAATTTAAAGTGAGACCGGTGTTCAGTCCTCGAGTTTCAGATTTAATAATTGATTTATTGTTGATTTTCAACTCTTGAATTTAAAATTTGATTTCCCTAACTATTTTGAATGTTCGAACACTTCCAAATCGAGATTAAAATTTTCAAAGCTAAGCAATTTCGAAGAGTATAAAATGTTTGATAAAGAATATAAATTTAGTTTTGAAATGTTTTGAAAAAAAAAAGTTGTATAATGGTTTTCAAAAAGGTAAATTGGATATTTCACATAGAAATAGATAGTTTAAAAGTAAAAAAAAAAAGGATAATTATAAATTTGGAAACCATTTTGAGTATAATTAATTTTGGGAAAATATTTGGTTTTGAAATTAAATTGGAATCAAAAACTAGTACTTATATGGTGATTTTTGGAAATGAATCTGTTTGACTTACTTTAATTTGGAAAATGGGATAATTTTCTAAACCTATTTTTTTGGGAACTTTGAAATATTAGATATTTAATTCGGAAGACAATTTGGTGAAATCATATATGATTTTGAAACTAAATTAGATATTGAATGATTTGAAATTGAGAACCTTGTATAATTAAGCACTTGATTTGGGAAGTGGTCGGACTTATATAAAATGGATTTGTATAAGTATGAAAGTGATTTGAAATCAATTGATTTGAAAGGTACTCAATTTGGAAAGAAAATTTATATAATCAAAGTCTATGTAAGTATGTTTTGATATACTATTGATTTGGAAAGTATTCGATTTAGAAAGGAATCCTATACATATGGACTTTATATAAGTAAGATATTTGGAAGTATTTTGAAAAGGTACTATATATATATATTTTCCAAGTAAAGATATGGAAAGTGCCTTCTGCTTGATATCCGCTTTGTGGCCACAGCGTGGATTCATTCTATCGATATTATTCTCTCTGATTTTCGGTTTTCCGGATGTAATACTCGAGTATTCCCACCGTGGGTAACCCATGGTTTCTTTTTCTCTCGTGAATGCACAACGAAATTGCCTGGCTGAGTCTTGCCTAGGGGTACGGATTGTTTCCTGGGGGAACCAGGCGTAACCATTGTGTATCCTGCAATCTGTGTAGGTCGCGAATAGTAGCGCAAGTGCCTGGCTGAGTCTTGCCTAGGGGTACGGATTGTTTCCTGGGGGAACCAGGCGTAACCATTGTGTATCCTGCACTCTACTAGTCATCATGGCGTAACTCGCAGGGCTGAGAAAGCTTACGGATATGGATTGTTTCCTGGGGGACCCAGGCGTAACCATTGTGTATCTGCGAACCATGATCGGACAAAGGTTTTGGTTTGGTTGTTTTGTTTGGATTGTACTTTCCATATCTGTTTTTAAAGGTTTTCAAGTATTTTCACTGGGTGTTGAAACAAGTCTACTAAGTACTTGAAGAATTCTAGCTTTGCGCCTGATCAACACATGGCCAGAGTCTGCAAGAACGAGGATAAACTTGTTAAAACATTGAGTTATAAAAGTATTTTCGAAAGAAAAATTGGTTTCAATATAAAAGTATTTATTTATAAAGGTATTTTATTATAAAAGTATTTTCAACAAAGAAATTTTGTATTAATATTTGAAATTTAAATTCTTATGGTTTGAAATAAATTATTCGTGCCCGATTCTATTCTTTTGAATCTACCTCATCTGCTCAGCTTTATTTTTCACTATATTCCGTTTTCGGAATCTACCTTCCTTTCCTTTTTGAATAAATCTTTTAAATATTGCTTATTTGTATACTACATTTGTTTATATAAAATTTTAGTGTTATAAATATTTTTGAAGTTATAAATTAAATAAAACATCTTTAAAGAAAATGATTATTAATTTATTGATAATATTTAAAAGGTATCTTGAGATAAATTAAAAATTTCATAAATTTTGGATTTAATATTTTCAATAGTCTTTGTAAATAGAAGTAATAGTGTAAATAATTGTTATCAAAGGAGTTTTGAAAATTTTTAAAGTATCAAAGATAATCGTATTCCAAATGAAGCTTTCAAATTTCAAGCAAAATTTATTTAGTTTCAAAGTATTGGTTTAATTTTGACTTCCAATCTACTATTATTTCTGGTTGTACAATCCTCCTACCTCCTTCCTTTTCGGGGACGAAAAGTTTTGAGTGGGGGAGAGTGTAACGACCCGTAAAATTTTAATAATTTTTAATGTTTTTACGTATTTAATTAAAATTTTGAGAACTTTAAAAATAATATTTTGATATAAAAAAAATTTAATATTTGGATTACATTCAATTGTACGTAGCAGATGATAGATTTTCAATTTATTTTATGGAGGTTTATTTATTTAGAAATTCTACCTCATTCAAATCAGTTAATAACTTCTCAATCAATGCAAAGCTGTTACAAAACCCATCATTTCAATTCATTATTCAGTGATTCATTTTCTTTCTCTATCCATTGTCATTTCGCGTTTTACGTTTGAGGCAATAAATATATTTGTACATTTTTCTCCGAAAACCAACTTCACTTCTGCCTATTATCATCTCATTTAATTTTACATGTATAACGTGGTCCATATTCTTTATTACTGTTCAAACTTTCCTCTGAAAGTTTTATTTTCTCCTTTATTTTGTATATAACTTGCCATATTTTAATTACTGCTTTTATAGCCGTTGCCTCTATTATTCCATAATTTAGGGGTTGATTGTTACTGTTCCCATTAATTCGCGTGTTTATTTATTGAGACGTTTCAATCCTTTCTTCTTCTCAGCAACAAAAATAATATATATTTGCTGTGACCTGCTCCAAATTTTCATTTTCTTCAACCTTTCCCTTTTGAAACATGTTTACGTTTTTCCTTCTTTCGAATGAAACTGCAGAAAACATTTATTTTCCCCAAATCAAGGGAATGGACCATTACCTTGTTTGGTTTATTTGTTGCGCATTCATTTCTATACGTTTCATTTGCTTAAACTTCTCATTCTTCCATTATATTATCCTCTCGCATTTTCCTCTCGGATCTGTTTTTACTCCCACTCCATCCTGAAAAAAAGTATATATAAATCAAGCTTCTTCTTCCCTCTGTCACAGCCACCCATCATATTATTTCCACCGGTTAAAAGAAAGATTTTAATTAAAACAGTAGCTTACCTTGGTTACTCCTTGATTCACGTCCAACTGCCTTCTATTCCAAATTTGATCCAATAAAACAGCCACTAATGTTTATTTCCAGCTGTTACAATGCATTTATGACTGTCTTTATATCTATCAGTTTCGAAATTTGAAAATTTTATACGTTGCATTTATTGGATTTTTAACGGCTCTTTTGACTTTATAACTTTCCTTTATGCTTTAATTGATTTCCTAGTTTCACTTGCTTTCGTTTTAACATTTATTCCATAAGTTACAATATTCACCATTGAATTTTCCTTTTATCCACTTGTTTAATATTATATATAAGGCAAAGTATATACGTTATTTTATTGACAGATGTTTCCCCTTCTATTTCTCCTATCCACTAAATTATATATATACACTGTTGCTTTTTCAAAAAAAAAAAAAAAAATACAATATCCTTCTTCTTTTCAAACAAATCCACACTCCTCTCCTTCTTTAATTGATCTGTAGCCGTTTCTTATTCATTCTTCCTTCAGTTTCAAATTTGAAAGTGCTACCCAAGGTAAACAATAAATTGCTTTATTAAGTTTTCAAATTAATGCTTCTAGACATTTGCTATGTCATTGCTGTATTTTGGGTGATAACGTTTTGAACGTTGATAAAAATAATTAATCTGCGTAGTTTAATATGCTATGAATTGAGATCTAGGAAAGAAATAAATATAAAACATATAACCTGACAAATAATAAAAATTGCTTTAATTGCACCGTTGATTTTGAAACGTATAAAATTCTATACGTTCTTTACGCATACATTCATTTCTTTTATTTTCCTTTACGTTTCCTTTTTCTTATTTTTCCCCTGTAGCCGTTACTTTTTCTAGCCTATTTATTTCCTACTTCATCTCCTTTCCTCTTTTATTTTTCTCCCATCTTTTCTTTTGGATCTGGACTTCAATTGAGACAAACTATTCTTTTTCCTGCCTTTCCTCTCAAACACTACCGCCTGTGCCTGCAACCTTCCCCCACGTCAGCAGCCCCGTGCAAGCGAACCCCTCCACAACCACGTGTCCTCACCTGTGCGTCTCTGGCAATCTTTTTATTGAGGCACACATATATCTATAGTTGGTGATCTCGTGGGTATGTGTATATATATATATGTATAGTTATACGTTATATACAGTTTAGATTTTTAATAAGTATGAGTTTTGTTTTCTTTCTTTCATAGTTTTGTGTTTACAGTTTTAATATTTCAAAGTTTGTTTTGTTTATAGTTTTTTGTTTGCAGTTATTGTTACAGGATAAAGAATTTTTAAGTTGTTTTGTTTTTTTTGTTTTTGTTTTTATATATTTTTAAGAGTATGCGATTTTGGTTATATGTATTGATTTAAGTATTTGTTTTAAAATATATAATGTGTATAGATGTAAGTTTATATTATAAATAAGTATTATATATATTATATTATAAAGCTAGTAACCAGTCTTATTTATTTATTTATTTCATATATATACATATTGCTGTCGTGTGTTCTAATATATATAATATGTTTATAATTCCAGTCTGCATTTATGTTGTTAAAAAAATAAAAATAAAAAAAAAAAAAAAAACTCGCATAGATACATTTTTGTATGTTGCATGATTTTGAACAGTTTTTATATACATGGTTTCAAATATACATGGTTTAGTTTATGTAAACTTTCAAGGAAATAACTTTGGATATGCATTAAGTTTTAAATGTACATAAATCTCAAAAATGTGCAATTTGGGTTTCGAAGTTTATTAATTAATAAATTTTTTTTTCAAATATTCTTTAATATATGTTTGTAAAAATTGGGGTTAGAGAAAGTTATTTTATATATATATATATATATACAACATATGTTTTGTTCTAATGGTGTTAAAGTTAAATTAGTAATTTGAAATAAAATATATATATATATCTTATTTTAAATATATGGTTAAAAATTTGGTTTTTGAGCAATTTATAACATATATTTTGTTTCAAACTATATCAAGATAGTTCTGATTCATTTTATCAATTCCTTTTGATCAGCTTGGTTGTCCATTCGAATTCGTGCCAATTTTGACTTGCTTTGAAAATCGTCAATTGGATCAGTCATTTCGCAATTCAAATCATAGCTTGTTATGTTGTCTATCTCCTCTCTAGCCTCAAAAGGTGAGCAATCACTCACGATTAACATTCTTTTATTTATTAAATTTGATTTCAATTGAAACGACAATTGAAATATGCTGCTGTTAGTTGTTTTACTGTTATGACTGCTATTATCTGTATCTGTTCACCTATGACACCCGAAACCATTATCGGTTAATTATGTATGTGATAATAATACAGATTGGTTGATAATTGATTGTTTGATTGATTGTTGTTTAAATTGGATGTTAATTTTTATTGTTAAGTGATAACTAGTTGCTAGTTTAATTTGGGTAGTATAGTTTACAAATTAAACGGATTATATATGATGGACCTTAATTTATTAAAACCTGACCCCGACATATGTAAATTTGATTAGTTAAATTTGACCCTTTAATTGACGTAGAAATAGAAAATTTTATACTTTAAATCTTTTGAACGTAGTTTGGATTAATTGTTGTAGTTTAAAACTGAAATTTAAAAAGGAATGACAAGTGAAAAACTGTAATGTAATAATCTTTAATCTACATGAAATGATAGTGTAGATTCTAGAAGTAATCATACAAATAGCAATGCGAATTAATACGATTATTTCGGGGTTATTTGATTTATTTATTGAATTGTTATTGATTGTTGTTATTGCCTGTTTATTTACTTTGAACCATCCCTGTCATCACTGCAAGTTCCCTTTGTTATGTTTGTTTTGAATTGAAATGGGTTGAAAAGATAGACCCAAGTAGTTTCCATTTAATTTAATTTGGAATTACGGGTTGAAATGCTATCCACCCGTATACATTTAGTGTACGGATTGAATCCGTAACACTTGACCATGTGATAAGAAATATATGGTCTTATTTAATGTAAATTCTTAAATACATGTATAAAGGGTAATGATAAAGATAGAGTTAATTATGTCTAGTTTAATCAAAGATTTGATTTAATACATAAATCATAATAAATATCTATGTAAATTTTATTCGGAAAATTTTTGCAATAATATTGAACAATTAAGATTGGGAGATAAATTTGGGTTATTTTTAATGGTATTCAGATAAGGATTTATTTATTTAAATCAATTTGAAATTTATCGAAGGAGATATTTCACGTTTAAATAAATTAAGAAATATTGAGTAAAATGTAATTTAAGGTCACTAAAATGATATTGAATCAAATAAGGGAGGGTTCAAGGCTAGATAATAACGATGTAAAAATCGAGAATCTATATGAAACTGTTAAATTTGAATTGTTATATATAAGCTATGAACCATAGTGTAATTAAATGGTGTAGAGGTTCGGTATGTATTTGGAACCAAGATAGTTGAATTGGTTATGTAGATAACTAACCCAACTTAGTGAAATTTGAGTTTGAACTAGATTGGAAATTTTATTTAGAAAACTAGATTTGGGAAAATTTTAGTTGAAATGTTGAATACTTAAAATATGGAAACATATTGAAATAAACGGGGAAATTGGGATATCAAATCCAAATTTGGGAATTATAGATTTAAGTGGTTATTTTAGGAAGATTTAAACTAATAAAATGAGATTGGATTTAATTTAAATGGGAAGGTCGGATTGATGTGAAACGATTTGTTAAGTTAAGGAAATTGAAAGTACTTTACTGTATACATTA
Source organism: Allium cepa (assembly GCA_030765085.1). Classification (NCBI taxonomy): domain Eukaryota; kingdom Viridiplantae; phylum Streptophyta; class Magnoliopsida; order Asparagales; family Amaryllidaceae; genus Allium; species Allium cepa. The sequence goes on along the minus strand of CM060941.1, from coordinate 133,960,416 downwards.
TTAAAATATATAAATACTATCTTGGGAAATATGATTATTTAAAGCGAATTTGATATTTGGGTTTGAGGTATAAATTAAGTAAATGACCACGGTGTAATAGTGTATATTTCCACCCTGTAGATAGTTCTATGGACCCTTAGAGGATGGACATCCCAAACATCCTTTAAGTTATATTGTATTTCAGTAGATATTTCATTTGAGTTGAATTTATTGATATAAGAATGCTAATCCTGACTCGAGTGTTTTGTGTTTTGCTTTACGCTCGGGTCAGACTGAGTAATACAGCATTAGAGACTCACCTTTGGAGATTGGAGCTTCATTTGGAGATCCAACTATCGTTTCAGCTTTCAGTTTTCTAGTTGACTGGTTCAGAGAAGTCATCGGCTCGTACTGAAGACTTTTCTGTATTCAAGAGATTCTGATGTATTCATTTTAAACTCTGATGTATATAGTAGCTTCATGAACTACTATTTTTTCTATTCCGCTGCATTATATTACTCTGTGTCTGTGATCTGTGTTTGATTTATTTACTGTATATTTTAAGTTTGCCAAATTAAATTAACAATTCGGTATTTTGAATTATTCAAGTCGGACATGTATGGTTTTAGTGTCGATTTGAATGGTCAAAAATAGCGGGTCGTTACAACTACTTTAGGCATTAAACTCATTTGGAAAGTAATGAATGAAGAGGGGTTATAGGCAAAATGGATGAAATAAAGTATATCAAAAGTCAACCGCTTCGGAAAATAGATATTAGGAATGACTATTCAGGTGTGTGGAAGCACTTGTTTAGGATAAGAAGGGAAGCATTAAAGTGCATGGACAAGAGGATAATTAACGGGAAATCGACTTCTATGTGTTATGACCTATAGCTGCAAAGCAGAAGGTTAATCATCAGATTTGGGGTGGAAACTGTGGAGAGAATTAGAGGGGAGAGCATGATGGTTATAGACAGTACACCAGAAATGCCATTTCGCAACGGCTTAGAACCGTTGCAAACGAGTTTCACAACGGCTTAGAGCCGTTGCAAAATGGGCAGTGGTAAAAATGGTGAGTGGAAAATACACAGTGTCAGTTATTTATGACAGTTTAACTGATATAAGTGAGACAAAAATTCATAGGAATGAAGAAAACGTCTGGTGGATATCGTCATGCAGCAAAACGGCATATATAGTTCCAATCGATTTTGAATAATGTAAGAGAAACATACAGTGACATATGGTAGGCAGATTTTGTTTGGAATAATGTACATGTCTCGAAAATGATAGTATATAAAGTACTTAACAAATACATGCCAATGAAATAGAAACTGATCAAAAACAATATAAAAGTGGATTCTAGTGTGTTTTATGCAACCAACTCAATGAAGATATGGATCATTCATATTCCGTTGTAAATTCGGTGCATAGATATCTAAGTGGTGTCATGTTAAATTGAAATGGCTTGCGTCCCAAACCGAAAACTTCAATATCAAAATAGAGATCTAAAACACGATTTCTAGATTTAATTAGAAAAATAAAAGCGACGATATGGCAAGAATCATGTTATCGACCTATATATGGGAATTTGGAGAGAACTTAAAATAGAGTTTTCGCTCGAACTCAGTTTGCTGAAGCACTTTTGTGTATACAAAATTCTAAAACTATCAAAATCAGATTAAACAAATCCATGCATAAAAGTTTCACAAATAGACATGATGGTATTATCTACGCAGAATGGTTATAAATTAGGAGCACCTACCATCCACCCAGAATAGATGGTTTCGCTGCTTATTGGTAGTAGTTCCAATCATGCATATTATCAACTCTCCCACCTTGGAGCCATGCTCTGTATATCCCTAAATTTAATTATAATTACTTTTTTTACATGAATTAATTTTATACGGCAATATAATACAATTAAAAGCTAAAGATCACTTAAGTACCAAGAAAAATCCAATTTTGACCAGATTGTGGCTTGTAAATCATAGGTTCAAAGGTAATAAGTACTCTACCCATTCAACTAGAGAACCAAAGTATCAAAGAGAACAAGCTACTTTTATTTCTCGCACATGTAAACAATGGATAAAAGATAGGACTAGAGAACTCTAAGTGGTCCCTCTAGGGGCATAAATGTGTAAGATAGTTTACCATCAATACCGAACAGCAAGGATGTTAAATATTAAAAAAAGGAGTAGGTTTCGATGCACCGCCATTAAAATGGTTAAAGAGGAAAGTTTGAGTTTATGTCAAGTGAAATGAATGAAGCATTTCTTTTAGGGTTATCGAAGTGAGAATGTTTGAGAGTTTGGATGCAAGTGTAGTATTTGAACCTAAGTTTTTTATATAGAAAATGGTACTTTATTATATACAAATAGAGTTCAAGTACATTGAAATATATAGCACCACCCTAAATAAACCACACCACAAAATAAACTAAAAAAGGGAAACAACAAAATTACATGTTTAAATGGGGTGTGCCGGAAATACTCGTTCATTTGGGACAATATCAACTGCCAGCCAATTATTGAACTTCATTAATTAAATACTTTGAGAAAATAAAAATAAAAAAATCCGAAAGATGTCGTTTAACTACATCACTATATGGAGTATATCCGAAGCCATCAATAAATAATCAAATTTAGGTAAGATCGAGAAAATAATTGGTATGGCAATGACTACATTGGTTTTGTAGCCTGTTCAGATGATTAGCCGATTTTTGTTGCTCTACAAACCATGTTAAGAGCTTCATGGATAAGCACTTTTTTTTCTTCTTCTTTGCTATAATACTTAACTATTGTAAGCAGTATTTTGCTATCGTAGATTGTTTGTCGAAGTTTCGTACTTACAGTAGGTGACTTATTTTGAAAAATCCTTTGGTTCCTTTCTTGCCATAGATGTCATACCATGGTTGTGATTAGAATGTCACCTAAATTTTTAGCTAAGCTTGGTCTTTATTGCTTTGCAAATCCTGGTTAATCAGTTTAGTGATACTTGTTGAGTCTGTTTGGTTGATTTGCAATTCTAAGCATATTGAGATTTGTTGTAAAACTGTAACGATCTTGTTTTTGAGCCAAATTTAAATTTAGCAATTAACATAATTTTTGGAATTAATTTGTGAATTAAGATGTGAATTAATTTGAAATTTTCAAAATAAATGAGATAAGTGTTTGTTTATATATATATATATATATATAGATTGTAATAGAATTTTGATTTGAAATTCAAAAATAAATGTAGTGAAAATAAATTGGATTTTAAAACTCTATATTTTATAAACTAATGAAAAAAATTGTTTTGTAATTATAATATATATATGTATATTTTGGAAGATATATTTTGAATTCAATGTAATAATTTTCAAAATCTATTTTAAGTTAAATTTTATATTTTAAAAACTTATATATGATATATATATATATTTATTTATTTATTAATGTATAATTAAATTTTAAAATCATTTTCTTTGAAGTTATATAAATATTTATAAACGAAAATGTATATAGATAAATATTTATTTAATTAAAAGTATAATAGCTTTAGTTAAAATAAAATGTAATAAAAAGTTTAAAATACTTTCTTTTAAAATTTAAATACGAATAAATATAGTTTGCACATATATATATATATATATATATATATATATGTATAACATATGTTAATATAAAAAAAGAAATGCATTAACTAAATTTGAAAAAAAATAATATAAAAATATATTTAAACATTAAAAGCATGCAAAGGCATGTGTAAGTATTTTAAATATGAAATTAAACAAATGTAAAAGATTTTGCCATGCATTAAACAAGTGTATACAAGATAACATACATTAAACCATTTGTAAGTGATTATAGCATGCATATAAACAAGTGTCATTGTTTCTTTTATTTTCAAAATAATAAATAAAATAAAAACAAGTTATATATACACATATCTAACTCTTTCCTTCTCATTTCTTTGTTGTTGTATTCAAAAACCAAAACCAGTAAAAACATAATCAAAATTCAAAACCTGGGAAAGAAAACTTACAACAAAAAATAAAATATAAAAACAAAATCAAACAACCGCTGTTCAAATTCATTTCAAACACAAGGCAGTTTCAGATCAAAGCGAAACCAAGTCCAGTTTTCAAAAGATCAAAATCAAACAACAATTTCAAACCTGAAGCCAGGATAATTTCAAAACTGAATCAAAACAAGTTTAGTTGCAAAATCAAAAGCATGCAGGATTCAACTCAGTTTTTATCAAGCTTTAGTTCAAAGAAATCAAGTTCAATTCATCTCAAAATTTAACTACATACTTCAACCTGGTCAAACAACAAGCAGTTCAAAGATCAACTATCATTTCCAGATTTTCAAATTCATTTTCCAGGCTTCATAGGTTCTCTGTTTTTCAATTCCAGGTGAGTAAACTTTAACTTATAAACTAAATCATGTTTATATCTCTATGTATGTAATGATTGATTATAGAATAGCCTGAATATGATTTGCATTGGGTGTTTTCAACTGGAATGTAGTTAAACTACTTTGAATAGTTATGTGCATATCTGTGAAACGGGCACATATATACCTCTGTTAAAATTTTACAGGCTTATGTTAAGATCAAAATTCAATTCCTCTTCTTCCAATCCCTTTTAGGATTTGATCTCTGAATGAAACGTGTTAGCATCAACCAGAATTCATTTTTAAAAATAATTTCAAGTGAATCTGTTAAGTAAATATTTCGAAAATGGGATATTACTGGGATGATAAATTTAAATCAGAAATTCAATTATCTGGATTCCACAATTTGATTATATAATTGGAATCGTACCCGAAAATGATGAATTTTGAAAATGATAACAAGATTTTTAAGTTTAAATTTATAAAAAAATTGTGAGTTAAACAGAAATAGAACTTTGCTCAAGTTCTGGCGACTGCGAGGTTCAGTGGCATCGGGGTTGTGGTCGGAGATTGTTCATTGGTCAATGAACATGGGAAAAATGGTCAGGAAATTTTTTGACCACCATGGTGGCTTGGCGGAGTCAATGTACGGTTTTCGATCATTATCTGGATGAGGTCGAATTCAAGGTGATTTCGGCAGCATGGTGGCGTCGAGCTGGGCCAGGGTAAGGGAAAAGGAAGATGACCGTACGATGAAGGTCTGGGTGAAGTAGCGAGGTTTCTGGTGATCGTGATCGGTGGCGTGAGGCATTTTCGTTGATGGGTTTGGGTTCCAGGAAGAGCTTGACTTGCTCGATTTTGATTTCCAATTGGAATTGATGACATGGGTGGTCAGATCGAAGGTAGAGTTCATGGACGACTTGCTAGTGATGACAGTGATGATCAGAGATGACCAGATTGATCGTGCATGCGCATGCGTGTACATTTGTGTCTGGCGTTATGGTACTCGAGGAAGAAGAAGAAGTTTGCTCGAAGTTAAACTTGGGGTTGTCACGGGTTGAACTCGGGGTAGTGTCGGTTGGGATCGAGAGTATTTAGGCATCAGGTATTAAAAAAATTTAAATCAAAAGAAAAAAAAGAAGGATTGCTTGGGTTGTTGCTCGGGGAAATGAGGTTGGGTCTCGGGTTGATGCTCGAATTGTTTCGGGTCACGTTAAAGTGTTAATCAAGTTTTAAAAATTTTAAATAAAAATATTTTTTTTTCAAATTTAAACTAAATCAAGTTTGAACACTTTCTTGATTAATTCCTTTACAATAATAAATGTTTTATTTTTAGTTTTGGAAATAGTTAAGGGTTAAAAATAAATTATTTTAATAAATCAAGTTTAAAGTATTTTTAATATATATATATATATATATATATATTCATTAATTAATTCTTAAGCTTATTTTAAATAAAATTAAATAGCATAATTAAGAAGTTAATTAAAAAGATAAAGATGTTTATAGCTGTTGATTAACTTAAAGATCTAAGTTAATTTATGGGTTAATAATAAATTTGTTTCAAAGATTAAAGGTTTAAAGTTAAATCTTTTTTTAAGATAAATATTTTGGTTTTAAATAATTATATATCAGGTAATTAATTAACGTAATCCCTAATCGTTTTCGAATGGAATTTAATAGTATAATTAAGTAGTTAATTAAAAAGATGAAGTGTTTTAATTAACTTAAGAGTTTTAAGTTAATTCATATGTTAAAAATAAATTTAATTTTCAAGGTTTATTTAATAAGATATAATAAAGTAATTAATTAAGATAAAGGGTTTATCTTTAGTTAATTAGGGTCTTGATTAATTAAGGGATCATTAATTAATGTAATTGATTAAAGGCCAATTACTTAATGGAATTAACTTAAGTGATTATGGGATAATTACTTAATATAAGTAATTAAAGGATAATTAAAGGTTAATTAATTTATGATTAAAGGATAATTAATTAATAATTAAAGAGTGATTAATCAGTAATTAAGCATGATTAATTAATGTGAGTAATCAAAGGATAATTACTCAACGAGATTAATTAAAGGTTAATTAATTACTTAAAGGTTAATTACTTAATGAAAGTAATTAAAGGATTAATTAATTAATAATTAAAGGTTAATTAATTAATGTAATTAAAGGTTAATTAATTAAATGTAATTAATTAAGATTAGTTAATTAATGTAATTGATTAAGGGTTAATTAATTAATGTAGTTAATTAAGGATAATTAATTTATTAAAGGATAATTAAGTAAGGGTTAATTAATTAATGTAATTAACTTTAGGTTAATTAATTTATGTGATTAATGTAAGTAATTGAGGATATTACTTAAGATGGATAATGAAGGATGATTAATTAATTTCATTAATTAATTAAAATAATAATAATGGTTTGTAATTAATTAATATTAATAAAGCAGGGTTAGGTGATTAATTCATAAGTAATTAATTTATTTTGAGTTAATAAAATTAATTATAATTAGAATTAATCTTGCTTATGGATGATTGGATTATATTGAATGCCTTGGATTGTTTAATATCTCTGATATGTGATGTTCTGTGATATGAATTGCTTTGGATTGAGCTGTGATATGTGATATATATATTACTGTGTGAATGTGAACTTCTGAATTGAATTGAAATTGTTTACTTAAACAACTTGGCCTTTAAACGACATTTGATTTTCGATGCGACTGAGCGAATGGTTATCCGAAAACCACATCCAATCTTAAAGGTGAATCTTTTGTTTAAAAGATTAAAAATGGAAATTTGTTGTGAATGTATCCACTTGTTTTTAAAATAAACGCTCATTATTCGGATTAGCTAGGGGAGGACATTAAGTCATAAAACCCATTTCGAACAATGATAAGACGAAATGGAATAGCATTTGAAGATGGTGGTTGAAGACCGGGTATTTTCGAAAACGAAAGGATGACCCATCGATTGTCTCTACAATGAGTTGCTCCGATATAGAGATTACTCTATGTGATGGGGAGTTCGGATGTGATTAGGGGATATTCGGATTTACAAGGGCTTCTATCCTTAATTGGACAAAGTGCATTTGGTTCCATTCAGACCCAGGATGGACTTGTATGGATGTATGTCTGACGTTACACTTTGAGATGTAAAGCTGGTTTCTATCAAATACATTTCTGTTTGGTGGTGGAGAATTTATTCTCTTAGCTTAACACCTTTCTCTTAGACATACGAGCTTAGAGGTTATGTCGTTGATGGTTACTACTGATATATTCCCAATTTGGTAATGTGGCATGTTAAGTGTTGATCATTGGTTGATCGAAGCATGACTTTTGTGAAAAGCGTAGCTTTATGGGATGAGATTTCATCGAACCTCACACCTCGAAAATGTTCGAAACATGAAGGATGCGGCGAGGTTACGGGGGTCGCACCCCTTAGGGTATGTGCATTTTCTTCTGGATAAAAAGTGGTATCATGGTATGGAGCCCAGATATTTAACTTATGTGGTTGTTGGAATTTGTTGTTGAGGCCTCGGTAAAGGTCAGCTACGATTGGGGGATGGCATACTTGTGACAATTAGTTACCTAGTTACAGCGGTAACCCGGCCTTGTGTTGGCAGAGATCCAGTTAGGTTCTCGGGGAGTCCCTTCAGAGGCGTACCCATTCGGAAAGAAAGTTCCTTAGCCTTAACCATTTATTGGAAATCCAATCACCCAATATGTGCCCTGTATGGTTTTAGTTGTAGAACCTGCCATTTAACATGGTAGCTATAGTAGGCATAATATAATGGTACCTATGCTGGCTAAGATTAATATTATACTTTTGAAATGTTTTCACACTATGCACTAATAATAATATCAAAAGGATTTTCGCGTATCAAGCATGTTTGATTATCATAAGGAGAAATCTCCCCATGTGTGCGATTGCATTGAGTGTGTGCTGGGAGGCCTTATGGTAGTTTCATTTTTCAAAAAGCATAGCGGATTTCTTTTTATTTCTTTTTGTTGTTTTTGTTCAAATAAGTATTTTTGTTTTCTCACACCAGTCCCATGACTAATCTGGAGTTTATTGTTCCCTTTCTAAATTCTGGGTGTCCATAATTTTCCACACGAGCAGCCTAGAGTTAGGTTATTCAGTAAGGTTCTGTAGCTAGGTCAGATCATCAGTAGGTTGTGGAGCTAGTCGGATAGTTGATGTGGATCTGGAAGTCTTTGGTTTGGGGATCGCATTTGCTTCATTGCAGCATGATAGCTTTTGGTTTGGAGCTTTGGCATTGGAGATGCAGTGTTGAATTCTCTCTCTCTCTCTCTCTGTTGGAGCACCTGTTGATGGTTGTAAGGCTAGACCGTCACATTTGCTGTTGTATTCCGCTATTGTTGCTCTTATTCCCAGTTCCGTTATTTCTTTCCGCTGTTGTATCTATTTTGGCTATGATGTTTTTCATTTGTTATCAGCTTGTTGTAATCCATATTGTATCCATTTTGTGCATAATTAGATCATTTCATTTCTGTTTCCGCCGTATTGTTTTCACCTAATGTATTATAAGCTCAGGCAAACCGGACTCCAACGTTTGAATCTCCGGCATTCGAATAGGCTGATGTATTAGATGCCGATTTTCGAGCGCTAAGGCCCGGGTCGTCACATTTGGTATCAGATCTAAAGGTTGAGTAAGAACTTTAGCTTTGGAGTATAACTCATTAGATGACTCATTAGAGATAGAGATATAAATGCCCTAGAACGAGTATATTCCCTAAGATATCTTTTCCGTATGCCTCAGTCAATTCTCTTACTATTCACTGATAGTGAGAATGAGTGCAAGAAGGGGACGAGGTAGGGGATATGGGAGTACCACTACAAATGGTCGATACCCGTTAACAACAAGGAACAACTTTTTCTATCAACCTAATGCTATTCCATGTTCTTTTTTTCTCTCTCCCTAATGCTATTCCATGTTGATTTTAATTGAATACCACCATTTGAAGTCGAGCTCCAGTACTCTTCTTGCTTATTATTGTGTATTCTGATTTCTTTGATTTTTTTTCATGAATGTTACATGGTAGATCTAGTGAGTTCAAATTCCACGTGCCATTAGAAATGATGATGTTGACTTTTTAATTCTGTACCTCATCATTGATGTGAAAGGCCATCTAAGAGGACTTACCAGGGAATGTCCATTGAGCCATGGGTCTAGCAAAAGATTTGTGTTTCTCCCGTTAACTATGTTTCTAGTGAAGAGATGCTTTCCTACATCTCTAGTCTGCAGTAGTAGCTTCCATGTTAACAATGCATTGTTGTCAAAGGCGAGAGTCCATTTTTGTTGTGGATATAGTATCAACTTCTTGTCCAGTTTGGCCATAGTGAATCATATTGAGAAAAATTCCATAATAGCTTTATTGCAAATGCTTACCGAATCTCCTTTATTTTTTGTAGACCCAGATCTCCTTAAAGTTTTGGTGTACAAGCTCTATCCCAGCTAATTTTGTCTTTCTTTCCTTGCCATATGAAATTTGAACATATTTGTTCAATTCTTCGAATTATAGTTTGAGGTATTTGATATATTTGAATCCATAATTGTACAATTGAGTGAATAATATATTTTATAAGCTCCAATCGACCACTAATGCTTTAAAATTTGCTACTCCAAGATCTAGTTTTTTTATTTTGTCAAGTAAACCACCAAAATCCATAGTATTTAATTTGTTTGTTGAGAGTGTCACACTAAGGTATTTGATTGGTAAATTAGCAACCGGTACTTGTATGGATTCTTGTATTTTGGCTTTGTTAGTTCCCCCTTTACCAATAAATATTTTTGTTTTAAGATGGTTGTTAGTTAAATTTGCATTGTTTCCTAGATCTTTCAGACACTAACTAATTGCAAAAACACTTGTTTTATTTGCTTTTTCCATTATCAAAAGGTCGCCAACGTAAATCAAGTGATTTGATGTCGGATTTGTATTGTATATTGGACTGATATTATGTAAAATGTGCTCACTTTTAAATTTATGGATAAATATTCTACGGAAATGACAAATTGGTAAGGGAATTAAGGGTCTCCTAGTGTAATGCCTCTATTGCTATATATAAATCCGTGATGGCTGCCATTAATGATGACAAAGAAAGTAGGGGTGGACATACACCATTAAATGAGGGAAAGGATCCGAGGAGGAAATTCCATCATTTTCATTATGTGAATGATGATGAACTCCCTGTTGATCTTATCATATGCTTTTTGTAGGGCAACTTTTATGCACATGTTTTCGCTAGTCCTTCTGTTGAAGCTCCTTGCCATTTCATATGCTAGCAGAGAGTTTTTTGATATGTATCTACTTGGAATGAAAGCATTTTGGTTAGCAAAAATAAGATCATTAGTGAGGACTTTTATCCTACGGCGAAGTATGTTAGAGATTATTTTATACATTATATTACAGTCGGATATAAGCCTGTAATCATTTATACTGTTAGCTGAAGCTGATTTTGTTACTAGAGTAACAAAAGTGTGGTTTATTTCTTTTGGGAACTTACTTGTTTTAAATCCATGTGAAATGCTTTGGAGAAAATCCTCTTTCATATCTTCCCAATGACATTTGTAGAAATTGGCATTGAAATCGTCTGGACCTGGATTGCTACGATCATCTATCTAAAATGTAGCATCCCTCACCTCATGCAAGTCTATATTTTGGTTAATTATTCTTTTGCATTTACACAGATGATTTTCTTATAGATTATTTGATTGAAATTTTGATTTATTTATTATTCATTAAAAAGATTAGTAAAGTAGTTAATTGCTTCCTTGGTAAGTAGGCTCTCTTTACTGATAATTTGTCCCCGGACATCTATGAGATTGTTAACTTGTGATCTGTTTTTGTTGTCTATCATTTTTGCATGAAATAATATTGAGCATTGATCTCGTTTATAAGGCAATCGATTTTTGATTTTTGCGTGTTTTCTATTGCTTCATCTTCTAGAGCTGAACGTGGAAGGGCTAGGTTATTTTCATATTCTTGAATTATTGTTTGATAGTGCAAATTATTCGGGAGGTGGAAATATAATATTGTTGTTTTCTCTGAGTAATTCACAAAGTTTTCTGATGCTTGTTGTGTTGTGATTCTAATTTTTGAGATAAGCCTTTATTCTATTTAGTTTGGAGATGATGCTAAACATTGAATTACCATTAAAACTAGATTAAAAAATGTTTTGGATTGATTGTTTATAATCAGAAAGAAATTTATAGGCGTTATTATATTTGAAAGATTTGTTGCAATTTGTTGCGTGTTCTGGTGAAAGCTTAATTAGAATAAGGGAGCGATCACCGGTAGAATGATTGGGTATAGTGATCGCTGCCCGTAGGAATTTAGTACTAAATTCAAGGTTAGAGAGGGACCTATCAATTTTACCTTGAACCCTAAAATTATCCCCCCACAAGGTAAAGAGATTCCTAAAAGATTGAACTTCTATAAGCCCAGTTACATAAGACTGAAAATTCAATTCAGCTGCTAGGTGATTAGATTGAGAATTGTTGTGTAACATACAGTTAAATTCACCTGACTAACCAGGGGTGATTAATGTAACATGATTCAGTCCTTAAACTATTCAAAAGAGCCACTCTATCATGATTTTTTTTGCATAAATGATGGTAAGAAAAAAGTGTGACTTCTTTGTGATTATCAACTAAGCACGTGATATTTTGATCCAATTAGTAGAGAATTTGTGTTTGCCATGTTAATGAGTCTGTGTTTGCCATGTTAATGAGTCCCACATGAGAATTATTCTACTGCTTGCGTCATATTCACTATTGTGTGCAATGTTCCAATTCCTACCCAATCAATTTTTGAATAGTAGAATGTGGTCATCATTTGGCTTGTGCTTTAACATACCTGCAATAGAAATTTTATGATTTGCAAGATGGTGCAAAACATCTTGGTTTCTCATGAGAATTTTAGTTTTTCTTACACAGCTCTCAAATATGATAGAAAACTCAAGTATCCAACCATAAATCCTTATCAATGTTCACCGTCAAGGATCGAGTGATAAATCCTTTTTTGAATCGGTGTAAACACCTCAAAGCTCTGTACTCTAATCTTAGATCAGCGTAAACACCTTAAAGCTCTATACTTGCATCTTAGATGAAATTATGCGACGAAATAATCCACATACTTCATATGAATTTAATAATCTTTCAAAAAATGAAAATATTTCATAAAACTTTCATTCTTTATTCAAACATTTTTATAAAAATTGTAACGATTCCGTTTTTAAGCCAAATTTAATTTAGTAATTAATATAAATTTTTGGAATAATTTGTGAATTAATTTGAATTTTTCCAAAAAATAAATAAGATATATGTCTGTTTTATAACTAGATTGTAAATAGAATTTTGATTTGAAATTCAAAAATAAATATCTTTTAAAATAAATTGGATTTAAAAACTCTATTATTTAAAAACTAATAAAATTTGTTTTCTAATTGTAATATATATATATAGTATGAGTTGGAAGTTATATTTTGAATTTAATACAATAATTTTCAAAAGCTATTTAAGGGTTAAATTCTAATATAATATATATGTGTGTTATTTATTAATGTATAATTAGATTTTAAAATTATTTTCCTTAAAAGTTATAAATATATAAATATAAAAAGAAATGCATGTAAAACTAAATTGAAATTATAATAAAAACATATATATACATATATATAACTAAAAATATTAATATATGAATTTGACATTTGAAACTCATGTATGCCATGCAATAACAAGTGTAACTCTTTTATATACAAAATATAACAAGTGTAAATTGAGTTAACATGCATGAATACAAGTGTTATACCTTTTGATTATCTTTTATTTTTATAAAAAATATGGAAAACAAGTTATATATATATATATCTCTCTACTTCCCCTTCTCTTTCATTTTCTTTCATTCTTTTCAAAAACAAAAACTAAAACCTGAGAAAGAAAAGCAAAACCAGAAAAGAAAAAAAAAGAAATACAAAACAATCAAGTGTAGGTCAAAATTCAAAACCAGTAAAACAAATCAAAGGCAACTCCTTCAATCTTCAATATGGGAAAGCCAAGTTCAACAAAATCAAATACTAGTTGCAAAGAAGATCAGATCATCTCAAATTCAACTATCAGTTTTTAGATCTAACATCAAGTTCCAGATTACAAAAGCAATTTCCAGCTTTTAAATTCAAAAGCCTGCTCCTCTGTTCAAACCCAAGCAGGTGAATAAACTACCCTTATAAATTCTTAAACCTGTTATATCTGGGTAGCATGTGATAATCTTTGAAGTTATGAAGTGAAATATGCTTGTATGATTGTGTAAATATGCCTGTATGTCTGTGTACTTTGTGTACATGTCTGGAAACAGGCAAATATGCCTCCGTTCAAAATTTGCAGGTTCTAAGTCTAGTTCAAAATTCAAAATCTCATCCCTTATTCTCTTAAAGGCTTTGATGTTTAAACAAGACATGTTTAAATTTTCAAGATCTTAATAATGAAAATACTTTTAAGTACAAATAACAAGTAGTTTTTGTCTGAAAAGAAGTAACAAAGTAAAAGCTCTAAAACTTATCAAATTCAAGTATCACGATTTCAAATTTCATTTGCATCACCTAACTTGATTTCAAAAAACCATGAATTTTAAGAACAAAATCAAGATTTTTACTTTGGTAAATCGTGAGAACTTGTGAGTTGAACGGAATATGTGTATTTGGCATATTCCGACGATCGCGAGGTTCAATAGTCTCGGAATGGTGGCTGGAGGAAGGTCGTAGGTCTATGGTTAAGGGAAAAATGGTAGCTGAGTTTCTCGTAGGTCGTGATGGCCGGAATGTGGAGATGTCGGGTTTAATGACCATGTTTGGTCGATGATGGCTGATAGTCAATTTCGACGACGTGGTTGCATCGAGCTTGACCAGAGCAAGGTGGATTGCAGTGTAGGATCGTGACGAGGCTCGAGGTAGGTCGGCGTGAATTCTAGTGATCGGGATTGGCGGGGCGAGGCTTTTTTGGTTGATTGAGTTGGGTTCCAGTATGCATTGACTTGTTCGATTTCGACCCAGGTTGTCGTCGAGGGTTCTGGGCGATTGTTTGGTTTGAGATGGTCGTCGCCGACGTGTTGGAGGTGGTAGCGATGAACGGAGCTATGGCAATGAGATGTGCACGTGCATGGAGGTTTGTTGTATTAGTGGTTTACTGATGGTTTGAGGAAGATGAAGTTGAACTCGTGTTTTGTCTCGGGAAAAAGAATTGATGGCTCGAGTTTTCTACCGGGTAGTTCACGTGGGTTTAGTATGTTACAGGGTTTAAAAATTAAACAGAAAAGAAAAAAAGTGGAAAAGGGGAAGTAGCTTGGGATTGGTCTCGGGATAGACATGGGTTAGACTTGGGTTCCTTTAAAAAAAATTGTATTAACAAGTTTGTAAAATGTTAAACAAAATCAAGTCATAAATATTTCTAAACTAGTTCTTTTTAAATAATTAATGTTTTATTTAAGTTTGGGATTATCTAAAGATTTTAAAATAAATTATTTAAAATTGATAAAGTTAAAGTAATTAATTTTTTGTACCTTATTTATAATTAATTTTTGAGTTTATTTTAATAAAATTAATAATGTAATTAAGTATATTAATCAAAGGAGGGTAAATGTTAATCATTAATTAACTTAATGATCTTAAGTTAATTCATATGTTAATAATAAACTTATTTTCAAAGGTTTATTTAATAAGATTTAAATGTTGTAATTAAGTGATTAGTTAAGGTAAAGGGTTTATCTTTAATTAATTAGGATCTTGATTTATTATAGGATCATTAATTAATGTGATTAATTTTATTGTTTATTTATTAAGCCGGATTTAAGGGTAATTAATTTCATTTATTTGGTGATTAAATTAAATTAATTAGAAATTAAGTAATTGATTAAGATAAATGTTTTATCTTAAAATTAATTAAGATCTTAAGGTAATTGAAGGATCATTAATTAGTAATTCAATGGCAATTACTTAATGTAACTAGTTAAAGGATGATTACTTAATGTAAGTAATTAGAGGATAATTAATAATTAAAGGTTAATTACTTAATGGAATTAATTAAAGAAAAATTAATTAATTTGTGACGACCCGAGATTTTGGCAACATTATTTTAATAAGCATTTAATCTAATTAAATAAAATACAAACTTATCATTTTAAAATGAATAAGACTTTTGGACATTTACCATATATATATATATATATATTGTGAAGGAAACTATGATTTGAAAATTTAAAATAAAGCCTTTCAAAAATATTTAAAATAAAAATCTATCTTATTCACATTTAATTAATTCTCTACCTTATTAACATTTGATCTAAATATATATATATATATATATATATATAAGTGTAATCTAGATAATAATGTTTAAAATAAAATCAACCTTGTCAATATTAAATATAAGTATAAAAATATATGATTATAAATTAAGTGTTGATAGTTTAAGCTTAAAATAGAAATTAATAAATAAATAAATAAGGATTTATGTTAGAAATAGAAATAAATATATAAGGTAAAATTATATGGTTCTATGAAAACATAAATAAATACATATGGTAATCGTAGTAATATACTATGGAAATTCATATGTGTATGCAAGGCAAAAACAAAATGTCTATGTACATAAAAAATAAAAAAGCGGACAAGTATGTATGTGAAGTTTGTATATGCAAGGCATGAAGAAAAATTAAAATATCTACATATAAAATCAAAAAGGATAAGGTCGTAAACAAGAAAGGAGACATTTGCATTAAATACTATCTTCTCAAGTACCAAAATAAGGTCATTTCGAATGTGTAAAAATCATTTCAGTTGCAGGAAAGAAAATCTTGTTTGGTCAAAGAGAAATAAAAAAAACATCTGACCAGAGAAAAGAATGCACCAGTAAACACCTACCCCTGTACAAAACTTTTCTCTATATATACAATACTTCTTATTCCAGTTCGTTCACAACTTAGCAAACCATAAAGAAAAAATAAGCATCACTATTTTTACAAACTCAAATACAAATCTGCTGAACAAAACAGGAAGATCAAACTGCACCTTTTCAAAACAGAATTGCTCTCTGTTCAAACATTTTTCAGGTGAGTAAACACATTTTTTTAGAGACTTAAGTATAATTAAAACTGTGCAGGTGATTTATGGATAATATTGTGTTGCATATGTATTATTTTTTAATATAGCTCTGTGTATGTATATGAGTTGTTATGTGAAAATTGAACATACATGTTCTTTCTGTTTTTAGTTACTGGGTTGAATAGTTATTCAAAATTCAAAATATTTTCATCTAGCCATTATTAATCTTAGGGTTTCAAACAAAACAAGTTTGTTTAAACTTAAATTATGGTCTAAATTTTGTTTTAAGCAGGATATTGAGGTATTGACTCTGTAAATTTAGTTTTACAGTGAAAAGGATGAACATATGAAAAATTCGAATATTTTAAAACATCGATTCAATTATATAACTTGAATCCACTTTTCAAAATAGGATTTTTAAAGCGAAAATGGTAATTTTTAGTTAATAATACTAAGAGCAGTTCTTAGTTGAACAGAAAATGCTTTTTAACCAATTTCTAGTGATCGAACAAATATTGAATGTTGAATTTTCGATCAAAGCTAGCTTGGTGATTAATGATATCGGGAAAACTGTTAAATAATTTTCCTACTGTGAGAGATGATGGAACGAGGCAAATTTAGGGTTAAACGTTCGAGTTTGTTGTGGTCTGGAAACGAGATGATTGCGTCTCCTCTGGTTGATCGAGCTGCTCGAAATTGAGGGGAAGTGTAGTATAGGGGATTGACGAAGTGAGGCCGGAGTTGTAGCTTTTCTGATGGTCGGAATTCGCTTGGTCGAGGCGGTTTTGACGAAGATGGAAGTTCGAGTTTTCGAACTGGAAGTTCGATTTCGCTGTGGGTTTGATAGCGTCGAATTGATCTTTGCTTTCGAGTGTAGGAGAGTTTTATGACTCGCCGGAGGTAGCGTAGTTCGCCGAAGCGTCGGCGAGGCATTGTGCACGTGTACGACAACGATATGGTGTCAGGAGTTTTGAGTGGTGAACGACACGAGTGAATGCTCGAGGAAGTGAAGAGTTGCTTCGAGTTGGAACCTGAGTGCGTAAACACGCTTTCCTGCTATTGAAGTTTAAAACTTAAAACTTAAACTTAAACAAAGAAATGTATATGAAGAAGAAGAAGGGAAGACCTGGGGAAATAGGAGGAGAAACATGGGTGGGACTCGAGTAAACTGGAGATTTTTCTCGGGTTTGGTTTTCAAAACCTTCGGTCTAATAAAATTGAAGTTAATCTTCTTAAACAAATTTTAAGTATTCATGACTTAATTAACGTTTGACAATTTAAGTAAAGAATTTATTTTAAGTTTTTATTAATTAAGTGAATACTTTAGAATGTTTTTAAAACTTAATTAATATTTTAATGAAGTAGTTAATGTAAGATAAGTTTTAAATTTAATTAAAATTAAAGCTTTTTAAGTTAGTAATAATTTGATTTCAAAGATATTAAGGAAGATTGTAAAATGTTAAGTAAGAAGATAATTAAGAATGTTAATTCATTGAAATAGTAATTAATTAAGTGAATTGAGATTTATAAATTTGTTATTAAAAATTGATTAACAAATAATTAAGTGTTTAATTAATTTGAAATTAAGGATTTTAAATTAACTACTTAAAGTTAATTAATATATGATTAGTAGTTAACTAATTAAGTAATTTAATTAAGAATTAATAATTGATTAATTAAGTAATTAGTGACTAATAAATGGGTAATTAAGTTTTATACATTAATAATTCAGGTTATAAATTAATAACGAAGGAGTAATTAATTAAATAATTTATTTAAATTGATTTAAAAGGGTAATTAAGAAATGATTAATTGATTTAAATAGTTTGATTAGTTATTAAATGAGCAGGATTAGTGATTAATTTGAAGTAATTAATTTAATTTAAGATAATTAAATTAATCATACCATGGATTAATAATTCCTGTTTGGATGTTGTATGAGTAGAATATCTGGATTTGTGATATCTATTTGGTGATATTCTGTGATACTCTGTGATATGCCTTGTATATATTTGTGATGTTTGAGTATTATTTATCTGTGATAAATGCTATGTGAATTCAAAGTTTTGAATTAAATTGTTTAAACTATTAAACAACTTGGCCTTTAAAATGGCATTTGGATTTCGATGAGACCGGGATCGGGTGTCAGTTATGATTATCCGAAAAATACATCGATCCAAATTAAACGAAAGGTCGTGGCATCTCAAGTGAAGATCGAGATGGTGTTTCAGAGTGCAAGGGTTATCGTCGTTAACTCTGAGTGTAACGAGATAATGCCTTCAGTTTCGTTCGAACCCGAAACGAACTTGAATGGATTGAATGCTTTCAGAACATCGTCAGGTGGACGATGAGCATTCTAAGAGATCTGTTCTCTAAAGATAATCGCAGCCTCAAGCCTCATCAACCGGGAATGGCTAAAACAGGGAAGGTGCAGCAAGGTTAGGTGGGTAGCACCCAAGCAGGACGAGATATACCCCTGCCTAGATGTCCCTTTATTTCGGCCGTGTGGGCAGTTGTTTGCCACAACTGCGGGGTTATCTTGTTCGGGACTGTCTAGTAAGTGATGGTTCCGGCCTTGTGTTGTATGGGGTCGGGAGTGATCCTCGGTACGGTGATCTAGGCCCCGTACTGTGATGGGCGGTACCCCAGTAGCCCTGCCATTGATGGAAACCCATTCTTCCTACGAGACCCTACGGTTTTGATTGTATTACCTACTTTTGTGGCTAGTAGCTGGAATTTAATGAATGTAACAATTTCGGCTATTTTCTATTTACTTGAAAACCCTAGACACTATTATATAATCATTGGATTTCCTATAAAATGTTTTGGTTAGCGTAAGGTAAAAACTTACCCGTGTTTATGTGTGGGAAGTCTTACGTAATACCTTTATTTTCAAATGGTTTTCAAGTTAAGCAACTTTAACCCGTTTACTCACATCAGACCCATGTCTGACCCGGAGTTTATTTTGTTTTTCTTAAACTCTTGGCTACTCAAATTTTTATGAGCAGCTAAGTGATAGGTTTTGGATTGTTGAGTTCTGAAGAAGCTTGGAGCAGGAGTACAGACGTATCTATCTATCTAGTTCCGCTGTGTTAGTTGATGTATGTTGTATTTTGGGATGTATGTAATGGCAGATATATATATATATATATATATATATATATATATATATATATATGACTGTCTTATTTGCATGATGCTGTGTAACTCTGATATATGTAAAGACTATGTAATAGTTATGTGATGTATCATATTTTGTTCCGTTTCCGCTGTGAGATTCTGATGTTGTTATTCTTTCTTTCTATCTTTTCTATTTCTATCCTTTTCTTTTCTTATTGATGATACGTCTTTCTGTGGATTGAAAGACGGGTCGTCACATAATTAAAGGTTAATCAATTAATGAAAGTAATTAAGGGATAATTAATTACTTAAAAATAATTACTTAAAGTAATTAAGTAAAGGATGATTAATTAATGTAAGTAATCAAAGGATAATTACTTAATTAAGTAATTAAAGGGTTAATTTATTAATGTAATTAATTTAGGGTTAATTAAATAATGTAATTAATTTAAGGTTAATTAATTAATTAAGGATAATTAATTAAGATAGATGTAAGGATAATTAATTAAGATGGATGATTAAGGATGATTAATTAATTTTCATTAATTAATTAAAATAATAACATATGGTTTGTAATTAATTAATGTTAATTAAGTAGGATTTAAAAGTAATTAAAGTAATTATTTTATTTTATTTGGAGATTAAATTAATTAGGAATTGAGCAACTAATTAATCTTGCTTATGGATGATTGGATTATATTGAATGCCTTAAATTGTTTGATATCTTTGATATGTGATGTTCTGTGATATGAATTGTTTTGAATTGAGCTGTGATTATTATAAGTTATTTATCTATGACGAATTACTGTGTGACTATGAACTTCTGAATTGAATTGAAAATTGTTTACTTAAATAACTTGGCCTTTAAACGACATTTGAATTTCGGTGCGACCAGGGGTCGGATTCCAAATGGTTATCCGAAAACCACATCGAATCTTAATGATGGATCTTTCGTTTAAAGGATCAAAAATGGAAATTTGTTGTGACTTAATTTAGATCTGAAAGCATCAAATTGTTTTTAAAATAAGCGCTAATTATTCGGATTAGTCGGGAGAGGACATTGAGTCATAAAACTGATTCCGAATAATGATACGACGAAATGTGATTGCATTTGAAGACGGTAGTTGAAGACCAGGTATTTTCGAAAATGAAAGGATGGCCTGTCGATTGTCT
Source organism: Allium cepa (assembly GCA_030765085.1). Lineage (NCBI taxonomy): Eukaryota > Viridiplantae > Streptophyta > Magnoliopsida > Asparagales > Amaryllidaceae > Allium > Allium cepa. The sequence goes on along the minus strand of CM060941.1, from coordinate 133,939,641 downwards.
CTGCATTGAGTTTCTCAAGTATAGAGATTACCCTATGTGATGGGGAGTTCGGAAGTGATTAGAGGATATCCGGATTTGCAAGGGCTTCTATCCTTAATTGGACGAAGTGCCTTCAGTTCCATTCAGGCCCAGGATGGACTTGTATGGATGTATGTGTGACGTTACACTTTGAGATGTAAAGCAGGTTTCTATCAAATACATTTCTGTTTGGTGGCGGAGAATTTATTCTCTTAGCTTAACACCCTTCTATGAGATGTACGAGCTCAGAGGTTATGTAGTTGATATTTACTAGTGATATACTCCCAATTTGGTAATGTGGCATGCTAAGTGTTGATCATTGGTTGATCGAAGCATGGCTTTTGTGAAAAGCGTAGCTTTGTGGGACGAGACTTCATCGAACCTCACACCCTGGAAATGGTCGAAACAGGAAGGATGCGACAAGGTTACGGAGGTCGCGCCCCTTAGGGTATGTGCATTTCTTTCTGGATAAAAAGTGGTATCATGGTATGGAGCCCAGATATTTTACTTATGTGGATTTGTTAGAATTTGTGAGAGGCCTCGGTAAAGGTCGGTTACGATCGAGGGATGACATACTCATGATAGTTAGTTACCTACTTACAGAGGTAACATGATCTTGTGTTGGCAAAGATCCGGTTTGGTCCTTGGGGAGTCCCTCCAGATGCGTACCCTTTCGGAAAGGAAGTTCCTTAGCCTTGACCATATGTTGGAAATCCAATCACCCAATACGAGCCCTGCACGGTTTTAGTTGTATAACCTACCATTTTTAAATGGTAGCTATAATAGGCATACTATAATGCTATGTATGCTGGCTAAGACTAATATTATACTTTCGAAATATTTTTCACACTATGCACTAATAATAATATCAAAAGGGTTTTCGCATATTAAGCATTTTTGACTATCATAAGGAGAAATCTCCCCCATGTGTGCGATTGCATTGAGTGTGTGCCGGGAGGCCTTATGGTAGTTTCATTTTTCAAAAAGCATAGTGGATTTCTTTTTATTTATTTTTGTTATTTCTTTTTGCACAAACAACTGTTTCTGTTTGCTCACACCAGTCCCATGACTGACCAGGAGTTTATTGTTCCCTTTCTAAACTCTGGGTGCCCATAATTTTCCACACGGGCAGCCTAGAGTCAAGTTATCAGATAGTCAGCTAGTAGATGTAGATATGGATCTTTGGAAGTCTTTGAAGTCTATGGATTTGGAATCGGATTTGCTTCATTGCAGCATGATAGCTTTTGGTTTTGAGCTTTTTGGTTTGGAGCTTTGGCTATGAAGATGAAGTCCGTTGGATTCTCGCTCTTTCTCTCTCTCTCTTGGAAGCTCTGTTGAAGATATATTTCCGCTGTTGTTGCTCGTGTTCACAGTTCTGTTATTTCTTTCCGCTATTGTACCAATTTTGGCTCTGATATTGTTGGGGATTTGTTACAGTTGTTGTATCCATTTTGTGTATCAATAAAATTCTTCTTTGTTTCCCTGTGTTGTTTTCACCTAATGTGTTATAAACTTCGGTGAACCGGACTTCAACGTTTGAATCTCCGACATTCGAATACGGGTGATGTATTGGATGCCGATTTTCGAGCATCGGATCTCGGGTCGTCACAAATGATTCTTTATATTTCACTATTTTCTAACATTTCTGTCTCTTTAAAATAAATTATTCATGTTAAAGGCAACTTACCTTTTATTATAATATACCACTTATATTATAATTTGCTTCTTTTAACCAATATTAAATATAAACACCTTTGTATTTAATAAAACTTCTTTTGTCGATCATGACTTATTTTATTAATAAATACTCCTTTTATTAGTTATCCAATTTCACCAGTTTTAATACGTAAAAGTATTCATATACTTATTCAAATGTTTTATGTATATTCAACTTAACAAGTTTTACTTATTTAAAATATAATCAAAGAGATTGAAACAATTATACCCAAACATTATTATAATAAAACCCTTTATACATTAAACATATAACATTTTCTATACTTTTATAAAAGATTCTAATACTTGTTATTATTTTAAAATCCCATTATTAAAGATCTAAATATGCCCATAAGATTTCTTCCAAAGTGTCATTCAAGGATCTAAAAACAAATGTTGCTAAAATGTCATTTACTACAAACCCAAAACCATTCATTGATAACTTTAACTATTTCTTTTAAAGATCAAAGCATACCCATGCTTTTCAATTAAGATAATACACTTTGATAAAAATTGACAACCATCAGTTAATGATTCACATTATCCATTTTAACTTTAGAAAATTATATAGATCGAGTAATTCAGAAATGATACTAAGGAACTGGGTACCATCAATAGTATCGCATATTTCCTTAACAAGAAGGGGAATACTTAAGAGAAGCTTTTCCATCTAAACACATCTCCTGCCCATTTTTAGTTACGAGCCACTAGATCAATTATTTATAAGATTATTTTTCATTTTCAAAATCCCAATTTAGAGATAATACTACTATTATTCCTTTTCAAAAAATCATTTAAAATTCCTTTCAAAATACTAGAATTTAATTTCTCAAAAATTCCTTTCTAAAACATGTTTTATAAATCACTCATATAAAACATATTCATAAGATTTATTTATCTTAAATAAATTCCTTTAATCTTAAACCAATATTATTATTTATTGAATAACCCATAGTCAAATTGTGAAACTAAATTCATGAGGTGCTCGTATTTAAACTTTCAAATTAATAAACTAATCAATCAATGATAATAACTGTGAATATTTCATTAATCAATAATAATATTATTTTAAAAATATTCTTTATATTCAAAATATAATCCTAGATAAAATTATTTCATTTACCAATTTTCAGAACCAAAATCATTTGTATATATCATTAACAAATATGCGCTCATATATAACACTCTCAAACTCATTCTAGAGTGTTACTAACTCTATCTCTAATGAGTTACTCATCTTAGGGTATTACTAACCCATCTCTGATGAGACCTTTACCACTGTTAGGCTCAGGTGTTGGATCAACCTAAGCTTTGATACCAAATGCAAAGACCCATTTCTTCGAACTTCAAAAATCGACACTAATACATCCTCAATATTTACATGCCACAAATCCATGTGCCAGAGTGGCGGTTCTTCAAAGGTAAGAAAGAAAAATAGACAAAATAGAATTTTACATAAACGGAACAACATATATTATTTCAGTATATAATCCTTGCAACAAAAGTTTAAGTACTTTAATATAGTCGATCCTAAGCTCAGTCTGGACAATTATAAATGCATGTCCTTACAAATGCTTAAAACAACAAAATACAAATGTAGTGAAGATGGGAAAGGGTAACTATCTACAGGAATTTTTCAGCTCCAAGCTCCAATTACTCCAAGTCAAACCTAAACTAGTTAGTTTCCTGGGAATATTAGGGCACCCAGGGTTTAAGGGAAAAGAAAATAAACTCCAGATCAGTCATGGGACTGGTGTGAGAAACTCAATATATGGATATTTCAAAATAAATGGTATCTCATTAGACTAACCAGCACATAAACACAGAATGGGTTTTTACCTTATGATAACCAAAAAATTTGCTACACAAAATACAAGGATATTATTTTTAGTGATGTTCTTTTAAAAACTTTTTTCAAATAAACATATTAAAATAGTTGAAATTGTTACATTGGTTAAATTTGATGGCATAATTGGTTTACAACCAAGTCCGAAGGCACTTACATACAATGGCAAGGTAAAGACTACCTTCCATACAACATATCTCTAGAGGGATGTACCGAGGATACACAAACATTTCTTCGCATCTGGGAAGACCGGTCTATCCTTTTTGGCACTCAGACATGGCCTGGATAGAAATAGAATATGACGTCACCCTGGTTGCTATTGACCTATCTAAGAAGCCTCATAGCATACACCACATACCCAAAATATCGAGGGTTATCTAGAAAGATGTTTATCATACCTTAATGGTTGCAAACTACATAGCCTTACAGCATACTCTGTTTTAGCCGTTACCGAGTCATGAGGCATGAGGTAACGATTACCTTTCACCTAGCACATTCCACTTTGAATCCCACATTTCCAATTCCATTACACACTACTGATTTCCGCAAATGTACAACCTCTAAGCTCGTATGTCTCAGAGAAGGGTATTAAGCTAAGAGAAGTTTCCATCTCCACCATCAAATGATGTACGTTTGTAAAAACCAATGTACGTGCATTTCAAAAATGCAATTTCAGACATTCGTCCATACAAGTTATCCAAGAGCATGATAAACCGAAGGAACTCTCCTACCACATCCTGTCGGAAATTACACATAGGATTAGCAGCGTGAAGTCCTTGCATTGAAGATCTCAAATGGAGAACTATTGTCACTAATAAGTGATATGGGAAAAATTCCCTTGAGGGTCAGTGACAAGCAGCCCTATATTCCATCTTCCTACTCATATCATCCCATTTCTTTTATTTTCGAACGTGTGAATTGGTTCGAAGTAGTCTTTGGATAGGAATCACCCAAATCAACCTCGGTTCCTTCGAACTAATCATCCATAAAAAGATGTTAAGTGAATAGGGAATTATTCGTTGATTAATAAAAATATCTTCTAGAGATATATATCTTTAGAACATTCTTTCCAGTATATATGGAATCATTAAACCTCTCTTTAACTTTGGAATTTCCACAAACATTTTCATAAATCATTTAGAAAAACATTATTGAGTAAATAGGATCATGGAAATTATATTAATTTTACTCAATGTCGATTTCTGTATTCAACCTTTACTTTCCGTCAAATATTGGTGATATCACCTTTTAAATTCTCATGAATAGTACAGATTCCCTCCTCGAAATTTAAAACCAAGTATAAGAAGATTATTTCTAAGCAATCCAAGTTGTTTGAATTTGGAAATTTTATCTTTTATACTTTGGGAAATTTTGATACGAGTAAATCAAATTTACTAACCCCTACGCCGGACTAGTCCAGATAGCTAGGAAAGGCAGGAAACTAGTTTTCCGAACCCAAGCCTAGAGACTACATCTCTGTCATCCATAAGGTGGTCATGTTATTTGATAGACTATAAATCTTTTAATTAATTATTTTAGGGCATCCGAGCTTTCCCTTCGATCTGTTCCATTCCTTGGTCGGATTTTCTATAACACTCACGAATGGAACAAATGTACTAGTCATTATTGTATACTCATTTATAAACCTCTTAATCAACTTTAAATTACTTAATTATTGATTTGAAAAGGTTCAAAAAAGAGTCGGTAAATAATAATTGAGTTAAAACCGTTGTTTGTAAAAGTTATTAAAAAGTGCTGCAAAAAAGTGTTGCAAATAGTGCTTTAATGCTATATTGATCAAAACGAATTTTCTATCTTTTGAAAATTCATTTATATAACACAAATACATTTTAATAGATTTATAGGATTTATTCCATATTTTTAATGAATCACAAATATCAATTTAAAGATATCCCTTTATGGATTCCGAACTACAAAACCGTGATTATTTCGAAAACTTATTTTGCTTATATTTCAAAATTTACAAAGAAAAATCTCGATTTTCTTTCTTCGTTTGAAATCTATAGTTCTAAGAGTATGGAAAATTCTTATTACAAAGAATTCAGACTTCGACCTTATTGTTTAAAAGGATTAAACTTTCTACGGTGTGAAATTGCGAACAGTCATTACGTGATGCGCCAATTTTTGACTCAATTTTCATAACTTCACTAAATCAGATTTTAATATTTATAAAACTTACAAACCATTTTAAACCATTTTCAAGAGGTTTAACTATCTCATATACACCATTTCATTTATTAAAGGAAAATGATTTCCTTTATGATTTTCGACGTGTATTTAAAGTGAATCATTTCAACATCAAATAAAAGTATATTTAACACTCAAACTTGACGATCAAACATAGCAACCAAACAACATAAAATATCATCATCCAAAGTATATATATAAATATAAGTGGTTTTTTCGCCTTCATTTTGACTTGAACTAGTTTTGAATCTGTTATAGCTTCACTGTGATTGCTTTAAAGTCTTTGGAATCGAGCTCCTAAGCTTTGAATGAGCTCGGCCTTGGATTTGGGTGCTCCTGGCAGTGGGTTTGGGTGGTCGATGGCTCGACCTAGGGTGAAGGAAAATGTGGTCGTGGGTTTTGATGGGAGAAAGGAGGAGTTTTGAAATGGTTTTTCTAATATATATAATATATTAATTTAACTTATTTTTGAATTAGTTTTCTTCATTAGTTTTCTAAGCATAGAAGCCATGAATGTAGCTTAAAAATGGATATGAAGAAGTGAAGAGAGTGGTAGGAAATTATGAAGAGAAGGGTGGCTATTTATAGGAAAATATTAAGCAAAAATATCCTAACACATAATTACCTTTTTACCATCAACCCATAACTCCTCGTCACCTCATTTTACACCGCCACCCTCCCTCATGTCCTCTCTTCCAAATGTTAGGCCATGTATGTGTACTTTAGTGTGTAAGAGTTGACTTTGGAAGCTTAAAGAATAAGCAAATGAAAAATATCTTAGATTTTTCTTTATATATATAAATGTAAATTTGCGTGTGTGTGTGTGTGTATATATATGTATATATATGTTCATGTGCAAGTTAAAATGTGCATATTTATGTTATATGTGTGTACATGACATATAAATAAGGTTGCAACTACCTTTGAACAATTTTCGTTTGTTAAACGGTTGAAAATCGTGAAATCGAATACCAGTCACATTTTCACTTACAATTTAAATTACATATATATGTAAAAAAATTGAAATAAATTTCTAACCGTTTTTAATTAATAGAAATGATTTCATTTGATTTATAAAATCATATAAATCAATATTAAATCGTTTGTTCACAAAAAGTGTTATTATACCGATATTATCGATTTTCCTTATAAATTCAAATTACTTTTATAACATTATAAAACCATTATAAATCATTCATTATTACTTTATAACTAACTAAAATGAATTATAATCATTTTAAAAACATTATTTAAATAATAAAATAATTATTAAATTATTATATCTCAATTTAATTTAATAAATCACTTATTAAATATAAGGGAATCACTGATTACGTCATATATACCTTTTATTTTCACAAAAAATAAATATATAATTTTATTTCATATTTTTATTCAAAAATAAAAATAAGAGTATGTATCCAGCTCTGTGTCGATGTTTTATGATAGTAGAGTTGTCTATCGATAAAATGGTTTTCGCCATTTTATTGATATTTTTCCAAAGGAAATATTTTTTCAAAACATTTTCAAAAATTTCATTATTATTATTTATCACTTAAAAGTTGATTATTTTTGAAAATAATTTATATTTGAATATTTAAAATAATTTAAATAACTTTTGTTGATGTGACCAAATTTTGGGTTGTTACATACTTCCCTCCTCAAAAGAATTTTGTCCTTCTAATTACAACACAAAACCCAAAGTTATCTGCCTAATTTTTCTTAAAACTTATAACCGTACGATTTATGTGGTTCATCCATATGCAAAATCTGATTCGATCTACTATTCAAATCCATAATTTTACTTCCGAACTAATATTAATCCCTCGATCCTCTAGTGCGGACTCCGATCAGGTTTTCCGATTAGAATTTTAGTTTTCCTTGCATAACTCTTAACTCTGATAGAAAACTAAGTATCCAACCACAAACCCTTATCATTGTTCGTCATCAAGGATCGAATGTTAAACCCTTTTCTGGATCATTGTAAACACCTCAAAGCTCTGTAATTGAATCTTAGATCAAATTGTGCAACGAAGTAATCCACATTCTTCATATGAATTTTATAATCTTTCAAAAAATGAAAACATTTCATAAAACTTTCATTCTATATTCAAACATATTTATAAAAAGGCTTTTTATCTCACTATTTGCTAACATTTTCTATCTCTTTAGAAGAAATTATTCAAGCTAAAGATAACTTACCTTTTAGTATAATATACCTCTTATATTATAATTTTCTTCTTTTAATCAATATTAAATGCAAACACCATTGTATTTAATAAAACTTCTTTTATTAATTAAGACTTATTTTATTATAAATTAGTAACTGCATCCAATCTTCAAAAAAGTCCCAATTGTTTCAAACTTTTTGGATATTTTAATTACGGAATCCCTGTGAATAGGATCAAACCCCTATTCCATGATATTTCTAGAAGATTCGTCTTTCTTATTCTTAAGCAAGCCCTCAAGAGAGTTTATTTGATCCATGATTTATGTTTCATCTTTCTTTTTGTTTGTTTCGACAGTGATATCGATCAATTCTATTTCTTTTATTTTCGATTGATTCTTTTCCGATCAAAATGTATGGATCCATGGATCTATATGTCTATATAGATCCAGTTCATGGATTAATGACAATGTGCAAAAGCTCTATTTGCCTCTACCATTCTATGAGGCTCTTCCTTTTTGCATATGGCATCGCCACTCCCTTTGGCAGCATCTACTTCGGGATGCCCCTAATAACCAACGAATGGCGAGTGATTTTCCTTGTGTAGATCCTATTTCAATGGGAACTTGATGAGTCGACCTGCCTATACGTCTTGCTTTTACTGCTATATCGAGAGTTACTCCAAGTATTGCTTGACATAAAATGGAAGTGGATTTGTTTTCGTCTTTTGTTGAATCTTTTTCACGGCTTGATAGATAATTTTATAAGCCAATGATTTTTTTTCCGTGTTTTATAATATGGTTAACCAACATGTTAACTAATCGATTATGATAAATTGGATCGTATTTTGTAGTTTTTTCTTCTACAATACCTCGACATGACATGAGCATGAAAAATGTTCAAAAATAAGTTTTTTTATAAGGGCTAAGAACGAATCACTTATTTCGGCTTTTTGACCCCATATTGTTGTGTGGATCTTGAAAGAAATGGATTTTGACTTTCATCGAATATGGCTTTCCACAGAATTCTATATGTATCTATGAGATCGAGTATGGAATTTTGTTTACTCACTTTAAATTGAGTATCTGTTTCCTTCTTTTCCTTCTAGGATTGGAAATGCTATATTTTACATATAAATATGACCGAGTCCTTAGGTTTTCGAAATAGTGTAATGTAAAAAAAAGTGCTTCGAGTCATTGCTATTTCACTCGGACATGTTCTGAAAAAGTCAAGGTATTTCGAATGGGTTTTTGACATAGGCAGAGTAAGGTAAAATATCTTAAATGATTCCAATATTGGACCTTGGACATATAAAAGGTGAACTCCTAGCTAAATGGGGTATGAGATTCCCGTATAACTAGACTTCCACATTTTGAATAGACCGATAAACACTTTGACTAAGACAATTGATGTTGTCTAGCTAGAATTACCCGTACTAAGCTTAATATGCCACATCTTCTGTCAAAGCATGAAAGTCTATGAGCACGACCAACGGGAGTGGACGTTGCTAAGCATGACGTCTAGTTAATACTCCTTTTTTTAATTATCCACTTACACCAGTTTCAATAATTAAAAATATCCAAATACTTATTCAAATGTTTTAAGTATATTCACAATTAATTTAAAAAGTTTTACTTATTTTAAAATATAACCAAAGAGATTGAAACAATTATTACCAAAACGTTGCTATAATAAAATCATTTATATATTAAACATATAACATTTTCTATCTTTTTATAAAAAAATTCAAATACTTGTTATTATCTTTAAAATCCCGTTATTACAGATCTAAATATACCCATAAGATTTCTTCCAAAGTGTCATTCAAAGGTTTAAAAATAATTGTTGTTAAAACATCATTTACAACAAACCCAAACCATTCATTAATAACTTTAACTATTTCTTTTAAGGATCAAAGCATAGACATGCTTATCAATTAAGATAATACACTTTGATAAAAATTTACAACCATCAATTAGTTTATCAATTAATGATTCACATTATCCTTTTTAAATTTAGGACATTATATAGATCGAGCAACTCTGAAATGATACCAAGGAACTGGGTACCATTAATAATATCACATATTTCCTTAACAAGAAGTGGAATACTTAAGAGAAGCATTACCATCTGAACACATCTCCTGCCCATTTTTAGTTACATTTGAGCCACTCGAATCAATTATTCATAAGATTATTTTTCATTTTCAAAATCCCATTTTATTAATAATACTATTATTGCTCTTTTTCCAAAAATCATTTGAAATTCCTTCCAAAAATACCGGAATTTTAATTCTCAAAAATTCCTTTATAAAGCATGTTTTATAAATCACTTATATAAAACATATTCATAAGATTTATTTTTCTTAAATAAATTCCTTTGATCTTAAACCGACATTATTATTTATCGAATATCCCTGAGTCAAATTGCAAAATTAAATTCATGAGTTGTTCATATTTAAAATTTAAAATTAAACAACCAATAAATAAATGATAATAACCGAATATTATGTTTAACGACAAATTTTCTATCGGTTTAGAAAATCATCGATAAATTTTGAATTAAATTTATACCGCAAGTGCACGACGTACAATTCTAGTACGTTGCGAGTATAAGGCGATCCTCAGGGAATTGTTGATTTTAAATCCCTATTCAATCAAATTAACCAAAGTTGAAAAGTGTGAAGCTAAAAAATGCTAAAAATGAAAAAAAAAATAGCTAAAAATATGAGGGTGTTAAGACAATTTAGAGGCAATTCCACTCTCTAGATCACATAAATAAACAAAATGAAGTTACAATCTCTCTTTTTTGGTCATTAGTTAGTTTTATTGATGTGATTATCATAAGTATGGCCTATTTGTGCTATTAATTAGCACAACATAAGCCATCAAACTATAAAACACCCCTTAAACCACTTATTAACTCACATGAAAAATGACAACAAAGTTGATAGCTAAATCTATTTTAAGTATGGCCTATTAATTATTAATTAGAAATATAGACCATCAAATTTTAATCTCAATATTCGCTTCATTACCATCATCATATGTAGATGAAGAAGTATTTGTGTTAGTGATTGTTTAAGTATAGCCTATTTGGTGTCAACAATATAGGCTATCAAATTCAAAGCAAAAACAACAAGTTAACCACTTCATACATTCTCATTTAAAGCACAAAAAGAGAACATACTCATCAAATGTTGAAGGTACATGATTAGAGGCTTCATTACCCCTAAATTGAAGGGATTAGCCTATCATATTTATTATCAAATTAACAAATGTAACTTGCAACATGAAACAACAAGAAGATGAAAAAGAGAGCAAAATGAAAAGAAAAGCTAAATAAAAAGAAATAACACTAATCTACTTGCATGAAAAGTAAACTACAGTACTAACATAAGAAGAGAAGAAACATGTAATAAAAGAGAATACTAATTAACATTACATAAAATAAGAAAAATTACATGAAACAAAATGGCTAAGTAGCCATGGAAAAAGAAAAGAGAAGCTTTCTTTTTTTCTAAGCTAAAAGTAACTAAGACAGACTAAGGAAGATGATTACATAAAACATAAGGGGTATTTATACAAGTTAGCAACCCTAATGCATATTTTTGGGGAATGCCCAAAATGCCCTTGTAGGAAGTGCGGTGGTCAAGTTATCATTTGCTTCAATAATTACCCATTAAGTGTGCATGAAAGTATAATGGCCATTAGCATGTGGATTGGCTTCTAATTTGTACATGAAGGAAGGTGGGTAGGTGGGGTCCTCTATGATCATGGCTTTGAATTATTTCGATCTTCATTCCTTTATTTTCACTATTGTGCATGTATATATCTTCATAAAGCCACTTGTATATAAAGCCAAATTCATACAGAATAATATAGAAATGTCCAAATAAATTTTCTCAAATTAATATATGCACAAAAATGACCATTTTGCCCCTATATAGAGATGAATATGTGACAATTTGAAAATAATTTGAATTTGGTTTAAACAAGTTGAAATACCCGATATGATCATTTATTTAATTTAAATAGATTAAACATGATGGTAAAAATATGCACATTTATGTGTACATCAAATAACCCCACACTTATTTTTTTATTCGTCCTCGAATAAAGAAAAACTAAGATAAATCCATTTTCGTAGGAAGCACGATTGCATTGAGTGTATGCAACAAACCGTTAAACCTCTGGGTGTCCCAAGTAGGACAAATGAAGGATGTATCCAAATATTTATAAAACGCAAGATTTATTTACAAAGTGGTGTATGCGAGTTTTTGAAAATATTTACAAATGAAGGATTTATTTTTAAATTAACACGGATAATTTAAATATAGGTTTCGTTCGTTATCTTGAAATTTAAGTCATTTACTCGTCAAAGTTTCCAATAAAAATGAAGTTATCATAATAAATAGACTATAGTTTAACTCATTGTTTCAGTTCATAACAAAGTGTAACTATGAAATGGATCCTTAGTTGATTATCAAAGTTTATCAAAGTGGTATTTTCATTTCTTTTCAATAACAAGTCAAATAAAATAAGTTAAAATAGTGCTTGGATTTCATTTGCTAACTCTCTCCATTTTTTTCTTTTGAAAATTTTATTGATATTAACAATATTTACATATGCCTAACTCAGATAGACTGAGGCCAGATATATTACTTATGCACTGCCTTGCCGACTTATGTGAGAGGAATACAGAGCATGGCGAGTGAACACACAACTGTGAACACCTATCGACTGTATGCATTATTAGTAAAAGAATGTTTATATACACACCTAACTTAGATAAACTAAGGCCAGATATACCAATCGTGCACTGCCTTTCGGGCTTACGTGAGAAGGGTACAGAGCATGGCGACTGAACAAACGGGTGTGAACACATGACTCTAGATGTTTATTAAGAAAAATATACACATATATGCAAGAAATATTTTTTTTGTTTTTGTTTTTGTTTTTGTTTTTTTTTTGAAGAGAGAGTTTCGCACTATCATCTTAGCACCGTTTAACTTAGAAGAGAAAAAAATGTTAAATCTTTACTTTAAATCAACCACTTTTTAAAACAAAGATTTTCAATTAAGATGTATTTTATAATTAGCACGTGTGAATCTTCCTATATACTAGTTAAACCATTGTTATTTGTAATCAAATTTCATTTTTATTTTTGTTAAGGCAAATAAATTTTCAAAAATTTCAATTTAATAAACCAAAACCTTCTATTTATCTTATAGTGTTTCTTTAAAAATAAATCAAAATGCTTAAAAAAATTGTTTTTGAAAATTTTGAACCTTTTTGAGTTTCCTAAAAGAAAGTGCAAAAATAAACAATGAAAAATTAAAAATGAAGATGAGTCTCCTCCATACTTGATTTTGACCGTGTCCCCACAGTCATCCCAAGTGGAAGGAGAAAAATAAGAATAAAAACATGACCCTTTATTTAAATGAAAATTAACCGTATTTACACGAGATCAGAAAGTATATCGTCAAAAAGTAAATGAAATGGTCTTTCAAAGAGCGATTCATTTGTCTCATCAAGTACGCAAGACACAACTTAAGCTCGAAAAACCAAACCGTACAAGATTTAAAAATTTAATCTTGATTTGGAAAAATGAATGTCGTTTTATTGAAAATCGTACGAGTTGTTTTATTTTCGATGATTTTCGAGGTTGATAAAACAATTGGTTGAAATTTAAGTTTATTTTTACCATTTTGAAATTCAAATTTGTCATTGAAAACTTCTTCAAAATTATTGATTTCAAAATCAAAATGGCAATTTAAATCTTCCCCTTCAGAACTAGACAACTCGTCTTTGAAAAGTCCAAAAAATTCATGTTCATTAAATTCGTCTTCTTTTATTGAATTATTAACAACTTCATTGCATATGTCAAGTTCAAAATCGAAAGTTGTTGTGTTCAAATTTTCAAAATCGAAAAAAGGAAGATCGAATTTTAAATCATGTTTTCCGCCCTCAAAAGAATTGAAATCCAAGTCAATTACCAAATTTTCAACAACTCAGTTAAGATTTTCATTTTCAATTTCAAAAGTTGTTATTTGAAAGTCATCGATTTGAGTTTAAGGTGGATTATCGTTTGAATCGTCACACGTTGGGATTTGGTTTTGTTTCTCACGTTGTTTCATATATGTTTCGAACAACAAATCCATGTGATCATTGTAGATTTTGTCCATTTGTTCAACAAATTCCAATTTATAGTTAATAACTTTAGAATTTTTGATTTGGATTTGTTGAGAACAAAATTTTTCACTCGTATCATGGTTAAAATTATTCCCATTGCCAAATTCCTTTAAAAAGCTATTTCCATTTTCATTTTGAGTTTGAAATTCATTTTGGAGTTCGACATTGAATTGGTGAAACGACCCTGAAATTCAGACCCAGTTTAAAATTTTAAAAATCGCTTATTTAGTGTAGAATTTCGAATTTTCACAAACAAATGCCGATGCTATTCAAACTTCGCGTTTGGAATGCGTCTAGTTAATCATAGCAACTAGTAAATTTTCGTCCGGAAATATGAAAGTTTATTTCGCACGTAAACTTACTTCAATTTAAATCAGTTAGTAATCGATGAAAATAAACCATTTTCGAAACCTAAATATTTTTACATAGAAAAATTTTAGATCATCTTCTGAGAAAGACGTCATTTTTCGTTTATCAAAATTCGAACTTTTTTTAGCTCCGTCGATCTTATTTTTCGACATTTTACTGCATTTTCCTTCAGTAGAAAATTTCGAATTTTATAACTCAACCGAATCATTGATATCTGTATATCTTTTTGATTGTCTCGTTGCGCTGATCAAAACGGTATATTTATTTGTGTCAATTGGAGTCCGGCGTTGCAAATTATATTTGGTTAGCGGAGTACAAACTGGTCGGTTACACAACACAAACCGGTACCCAACTTTCCAACGCTCAAAATTCTAGGAGTCTTTGGCCATTCAGAAACCCAATAGCCGTCACATTTACAGATGAATCATTGCATTGCATGGGGACTCTAAACATTTATCAGCTGTTACCTTTCCATCCTTTCAATGCATTGATGACTGACTTTATTTCCATCTGTTTTGAAATACGAAAACTTTTATACGTCTACAATAATTATTATAAACGGTTCAGTTTACTTTTCCTAATACAAAATTTCATTTCCTTTTGCTGCCATCTTCCATTTCATCCCCTTTCCTTTTCTTACCCTATCAAACTTTGTATATATTTTGGCCTCTCCCTCTCGCTCAGACTTCTTCCCTTCCTCTCGAAATTTTCCCTCCCTTCCATTTTGCTCCGCCTACAGAACCTTCCCTCCACCCCCACATCATCACCGACCAACCACCTTCATGTAACCCTCTCAAAGATCCGGCCGAACAAACCCACACGCGCCCACCTTCCTGATGCAGCCTCCTCTTCCCCGACAGCACACGTGGCCGGCCAACCCGAGTCTTATCGAGCCACCACCGCTCCACCTCACTGCGTGTCGCCTCCTCCATAACCGAAGCTGCTAACCGCCCCTTCCAACTCGAGATGCCTTCTATCTCCGCCCATCCAACCTACCCGCCACCACCGAAGGAAAATCCGCCTCTAAACCCCTACCCAAAGTTCCGGCCTGCCACTTCGCCGCCCACCTCCAAGCACTGAAATCCATCACTACGTCTGTAGCCGCCGCTGCAGCATCACCACGTGCGACCGAGCAACTAGGAGCGCCGGCCTTTCCCCTTGAACCCGCCTTCCGCCATCACCTATCTCCGCCCATCGCACCTCCGGCCATCCTCTGGCCGAGCCGGCCTCCGACTCCAACTCGACATCCGAGGCCAAGGGACGTGCCTTCCTGCTCTGCTTATATATTATATATGTACGTATATAGTTTTAAAGTATATATATATTTATTATGTTGAAACTCTGTGGTTATATTTGCTTTGCCTGCATATCATATATAATAGTTAGGCTATAAGTTTTATTAAGGGTGATATGTATGGTCCCTTACACTGTTAATGAATGAATATAAGTGTTGGGCAGTTGTTTAGATACTAGTTTATAAATCTTGGTCTAATAGTATATAGATATATTATTTTGGTGAGTCTGTACATATTTTGTAGTCTGTATGAATGTTAGTTTAATTTGATTGCTTCATAAAATGTGATGGATCTATTTTGTTATGTATACCTATATAATATATAAGTTTAGTGTGAACACTGTAACTTTATCACCTATAGTGTATAAACCTTTAGTACCAAATAATATATACATACCAGCTACCTTACCTTATCTAGTATATTTGGACAGCTGCGTTAAGTTACGGTGTATATGTCGAATGTGATGATTTTATTGGTTATAGTTTTAATTTTTATAGTATAATGCTTGATTCAGATTTTATATAAAGGTATGATTATTTTAATATATACTCATATGAGTTGTTTTCCGCACTTTGTGACAGCCTGTATTGATTCGAAACGCAGTACACTGCCATTTGATTTTATTTTATGCATATTTACATTATGGTACATGATTACAGTAGTATGGATCTTTATTTTATTATAAGTTTTAAATTAAATCATTGACTCTATACAGTATATCTATGGGTAAGTTTTAAATGTACAATTGCTGTTTATTTATAAGTATATATATATAGATTTTGGAAGTTATTTGTTATTTAAAATGATAAGTCGTATATGATTTTATACATAGTTATATATAGGTATATATAAGTTCACTTATATAAATTTTTCTTCATCAAATCCAGTTTGATTCGATTTCGACAATGTCAAGCTTTCACCTCCCTTCGTCGATTCGAGTTCAAATCTTGCCCTGGTTTGAGATTCATGCCTGAATTCGTAACTCAACTTCGTTGTCTATCACTCTCTAGCCTCGAAAGGTGAGCAATCACTCACGATTAATATTCTTTTATTTATTAAATTTGATTTCAATTGGAACGATAATTGAAATATACTGCTGTTATTTATTGCACTGTTATTTATGTATCAGTTCACCTTTGACACCTCACACCGCTATCTATTATGTATGCAATAATAATCCAGTTTCGCTGATAATGGATTGATTGTTGTTATATTGGATGTTAAGTTGTAATGTATAAAGTGATAAATATTATGCAATTGAATTGGACGTAGGATAATTAAAATTTGAACCAACATATATGTTGAATTTGATTAGTTAAATTTGACCCTTTTAATTATTAAATTAATTGACATATAGAATAGTGAAAAATTACACTTTGAACCATTGAACGTATATTGGATTGATTGTTGTAGGATGAAATTTAAATTTAATGACAAGTGAAAAAAACCGTGTAAAATAATAGTGTAATAATCTTTAATCTACATGAAATGATAGTGTAGATTCTAGAAATAATTATATTAATTTGCACAAATAACAATGTGAATTAATACGATTATTTCTGGATTATTTGAATTGACTATTGAATTGTTATTGATTGTTGTTATTGCTTATTTATTTACTTTGACACCATCCCAGTTATCACACTGCAAGTTCCCTTTGTTATGCTTTGATTCGTGAATTGAAATGGAATCGGGTTGAAATGATATATACCCAAATGAACTTGACTTAGGATAGAAAATTTAATAAAACCGATTGGTCAATAATTTGATTTAAAATAAAATAACGATTTTATTTGAGTAAAGAATAAGGTCTTGAAATGAAATTGGAACTTGAATTTAATGAAAGGAAAATGTTAATATTTAAAATCTGAAACGAATATTAACATAGTAGTTGTTGAAAGAGCGTTGTTTTAAAATTAATTATTTGGAATTATTCATTGGATTAAGTTTGAAATGATTTAATAATTAAATTTGAAATTATTAATAATTAAGTTGAAATTATTTAATAATTGAATAAGACTGAATTATTTGATAAGTGAATAAAAATTGAATTCTTTGATAAGAGATTTAACTCTTGAATAAGTGAACTTGAACTCCGTTAATAAATGAAATCGGGTTTCTTTATTTATTAAGTTTTGAAAAATTTATTTAAGTAAGTTAAAGTGAAATTTGATTTCTCGAATATATGAAATTTAGTTTCGTTATTAATTGAGTTTTGAAATTTGTAACTATGTAAAGAATAAGTTAAATTGAATTTCTTGGCAAGAAATGAATGTGTTTTATTGAAATTAATGTAAGAATTGTAATTTAAGGATTTTGATTTGAAATTTAATTTAATTAAATCTGTAAGTTTTGATATAATAAAGTTAACTTAAGTGATTGATTTAATGACTTGGAAATTAAAAAGAATTGTTTTGAATGATAAATTAACATAACGAATATTGAATGAAATCGATAAATAAATTTAAATTGATTTGAATGTTAAATTTAATTAATTTAATTAATTTCGGAATGAAACCCTTGTACGAACTTGAATCAATATAATTGTTTAAATATGATTTGAAATTGAATTATAAGATTTTGAAATGGTAATTTTGGAAGTTTTGAAATGTAAATTACGGTAATTGATATAGAAAGACAAATGGAATGTTATTACGAATTATAATTGAAATTGAAATTGATTGTTTTGAAATATGTTAAACGACCAATCGGTGAAATAAATACGTAGTTATTAAAGAGACCGGGATTGGATATGGACATACTCTCTGTCGATATCGAAAACCACTTTAACAACTATTATACGCGGAGTGTTGATCCAGAATGAAGTGGATGATTTGGTGAATGCGTTGACTGAAGAAAGAGAACGATATTGGATGACCCCTGACATGACTAAAACAGAAGCCGGCTGGGCCATTGAGATTCGCCACCTCTAGCGGACACACTTCTTCGATACCATATCTATTACTTTTGTGATTCGATTTGGGTGCACCCCTCGATTTCGGAGTGTTGTTTCGCGGTGTTGAGGTAGGTGCTGGCTATGCTCAACATCAGTCCGGATCACGCAACTACTAGTATCCTAGTTGGTATCGCCTCATGTACCTTGTCATACTGATTATCCTATTCGTGACCACTACGTTTTGTTTTGTGTCATACCTATGGGGTAACCTCTGATAACCACTAGTTTACGGTGGGGTTTACGGTGCTGTATAGACTATGGCATTATAAAATGTGTTAAGGGGGATTATGGTAACGCCTTAACGCTATTTTGATACTTTATATTACTGATAGACATTATCTACTTAGCGTACATTACTACCTAGTAGATAGTTTAATGGATCCTTAAAGGATGGTTATTCCAACATCCTTTGAGTTACTTGTATGTCGATTGCTATTTCACTTGAGTTGGATTTATTGATATAAGAATATTAATCCTGACTCGAGTGTTTTGTGTTTTGCTTTACGCTCGTGTCAGACTGAGTGTACCAGTATTCGAGGCTCACCGTTGGAGTTTTGCTTGAAGATCCAGCCATCTATTCTGCTTTCAGTATTCGATGATTTCAGTGATGTATTCTGATTGTAACTGATGTATCGTGTTACTCTTTCGTTGTATCTGGTATAACTTTGAGGTATCTTATATATTTATATAGTAGCTTCATGAACTACTATCTCTTTTATTTCCGCTGCATATTATTACTCTGTGTCTGTGATTCTGTGATTATTTATTTACTGTATATCTTAGTTTTGCCAAATTTAAATTAACAATTCGATATTTTGAATTATTCAAGTCCGACATGTGCGGATGCGGATAGTCCAAAAAACCGGGTCGTTACAGTTGGTATCAGAGCTTTTGATAGCTCTAGGAAAAACTTAGCATATAGGGTAAATGTATTTACAGAATCACTCCCACTCGAGTTTCAATCTCTTCTTCTTGACTCGTTTCCTTTGAATTTTGGAACGTTCCCTGCGGTTCCAAATTCATTCGTGTCCCTCACTATTCGTCTTCTTTCAATTCTGGAGTATTCCATAACTCCACTTCGAATAACCTTTATAATGAACCGGTGGTCTCGCCAAACTTCGAATGGGTGAAACTCCTTTACAGTAAGCATTGATTTACCGGAGATTTCTGTATCCTAGGTTTACGATGCTATCTACCCCCTGCAATACCTGAATTCAATTTCTTGAGATCGAAGGTTGATTTACCTCGGAATTCAGCATTGATCTTATTCTTGAGGTTACGGTCGACCCGGTTAAGGTTGCCCGTGAATTAAATAAGCTTGTCCATTCCGATGCTGTTAATTGAATTACCTTACCTTCTATTTCAAACTTATTATCAAATCGAAATTCTCATTGATCGATTTCCATCAAATTTGAATCTTTATACTTGTTTTGAAATCTATTCTTGTATCGTCGAGCGAGGAAGTGTCTTTGAAAATTAATATTAAAAATGTTTTACATATATTGTGTTGTTTGAGTTGTTGATGTTGATTTGGGTTTTCGATCGATTCGTCTGATCAACGCCATCGATAGGATTTCCAAACACTTGAACATAACAAACTGACACAACAGTATTTTCGAATTTGGTGAATAAAACAGTCTTGTATGATTATATTATATATAAGTATAAATTTCTCTGAAATCAAATTGTTAATTTGTTGTTTGGAATAATAATAAATGAATTTATAAAGCTTGTTTATGTTTTGATTTGAAATTCAAATGGATTTAAATTAGAATTTGAGAATTTAATTTCCGGTGATTTCAAACTTGGCTTTAAAGTTTTAAAAGGTATATTGCTTAAAGTATTTTCGAATAGAAATCTTTTAAAGAAATTTTAGATGTTTAAATCAGTGCTCTTCTCTTTGTCGATGGAAAATAATTTCGGTTATGACGGCCGCATCATCGACATTCATTTTCGAGTTTTGAAGTGGAGAGACTATTCTGTAGCTTTGCTACGGTTTGTTTTGAAAAATAAATTGATTTGAATTTCTAAACATTACTTGACTTATAATATATATTGAAGATTTAAATTTGATTTGATATATTATGAATATATATATTTATTTTATCTCAAGCTGTTTGAAGCTAATCGGAATTAATTCTTAAGATTTGTTAAAGGATGATTTTACAATTTTAATGAAGCCAAATTAGTTTATATAAATACTTAGCTTGAAATAACTGGATTGTGAAATTTTATTTGGATAATACTCAATTGCATTATATATAACTTACCTAAAAAAAAAAGTTAATTATGTAATTGAATATTATACAGTAGAAAATGATATCAAAGGAATTTTGTAATAAATTGAGTAGTTATGATAAATGTAAATATACTTAATATATATGTGATAGGGTATATTAAGTAAAATAAATTTAATAATAATTAGCAATAAAGAAGAATTAAATTTTGTCAAAGAAGGTTTGATTATAATAAATGACTTCAAATTTATGATCTTTGAAGTTTTTAATTTAAGAAAATTGGATAATATATAATATAAATTGTCTTTATAAATAAAATGTAAGTGCGTATAATAAATGTTATTCACTTAAATTCTAATTTTAAATGTTTATGAGATAAATGGAATAATAGGTTAAATAAATAATAGGTATGATTAATAGAAGAAAATTTTGTTTTGAAAGTTAATAAATTGAATTAAATCAACTTAAGAGAATATCTTGAATTAATTGAATTTAAATTGAATTTAAATTGAATTTCATTTGAAAGGAATCTTTTGTACCTAACATAAATATATGTGAAATCAAATCAATTTTATGAAAGTCTTGAATTGAAAGTCAAATTGTTAAATATAAATTAATTTAAATTTAAATTTCTAAGGTTTAAAGCAATTGTTTACTTTGTAATTCAAGTCTATTTCTTCTGGTTGTTTCTATTCTCCTACCTCCTTCCTTTTCGAAGACGAAAAGTTTTGAGTGGGGGAGAATGTAACGACCCTGAAATTCAGACCCAGTTTAAAATTTTAAAAATCGCTTATTTAGTGTAGAATTTCAAATTTTCACAAACAAATGCCGATGCTATTCAAACTTCACCTTTGGAATGCGTCTAATTAATCATAGCAACTAGTAAATTTTCTTCCGGAAATATGAAAGTTTATTTCGCACGTAAACTTACTTCAATTTAAATCAGTTAGTAATCGATGAAAATAAACCGTTTTCGAAATCTAAATATTTTTACATAGAAAAATTCTAAATCATCTTCTGAGCAAGACGTCATTTTTCGTTTTTCAAAATTCGGAATTTTATCTCCGTCGATCTTATTTTTCGACATTTTACTGCATTTTCCTTCAGTAGAAAATTTCGAATTTTATAACTCAACTGAATCACTGATATCTGTATATCTTTTTGATCGTCTCGTTACGCTGATCAAAACGGTATATTTATTTGTGTCAATTGGAGTTCGGCGTTGCAAATTATAATTGGTTAGCGGAGTACAAACTGGTCGGTTACACAACACAAACCGGTACCCAACTTTCCAATGCTCAAAATTCTAGGAGTCTTTGGCCATTCAGAAACCCAATAGCCGTCACATTTACAGATGAATCATTGCATTGCATGGGGACTCTAAACATTTATCAGCTGTTACCTTTCCATCCTTTCAATGCATTGACGACGGACTTTATTTCCATCAGTTTTGAAATACGAAAACTTTTATACGTCTACAATAATTATTATAAACGGTTCAGTTTACTTTTCCTAATACAAAATTTCATTTCCTTTTGCTGCCATCTTCCATTTCATCCCCTTTCCTTTTCTTCCCCTATCAAACTTTGTATATATTTTGGCCTCTCCCTCTCGATCAGACTTCTTCCCTTCCTCTCGAAATTTTCCCTCCCTTCCATTTTACACCGCCTACAGAACCTTCCCTCTACCCCACATCATCACCGACCAACTACCTTCATGTAACCCTCTCCAAGCTCCGGCGGAACAAACCCACACGCGCCCACCTTCCTGATGCAGCCTCCTCTTCCCCGACAGCACACGTGGCCGACCAACCCGAGTCTTATCGAGCCACCACCTCTCCACCTCACTGCGTGTCGCCTCCTCCATAACCGAAGCTGCTCACCGTCCCTTCCAACTCGAGATGCCTTCTATCTCCGCCCATCCCACCTACCCTCCACCACCGAAGGAAAATCCACCTCCAAACCCCTACCCAAAGTTCCGGCCTGCCACTTTGCCGCCCACCTCCAAGCACTGAAACCCATCACTACATCTGTAGCCGCCGCCGCAGCATCACCACGTGCGACCGAGCAACTACGAGCGTCGGCCTTTCCCCTTGAACCATCCTTCCGCCATCACCTATCTCCGCCCATCGCACCTCCGGCCATCCTCTGGCCGAGCCGGCCTCCGACTCCAACTCGACATCCGAGGCCAAGGGACGTGCCTTCCTGCTCTGCTTATATATTATATCTGTACGTATAGAGTTTTAAAGTGTATATATATATATATATATATATATATATATATTTAGTATGTTGAAACTCTGTGGTTATATTTGCTTTGCCTGCATATCATATATAATAGTTAGGCTATAAGTTTTATTAAGGGTGATATGTATGGTCCCTTACACTGTTAATGAATGAATATAAGTGTTGGGCAGTTGTTTAGATACTAGTTTATAAATCTTGGTCTAATAGTAAATAGATATATTATTTTGGTGAGTCTGTACATATTTTGTAGTCTGTATGAATGTTAGTTTAATTTGATTGCTTCATAAAAGGTGAGGGATCTATTTTGTTATGTATACCTATATAATATATAAGTTTAGTGTGAACACTGTAACTTTATCACCTATACTGTATAAACCTTTAGTACCAAATAATATATACATACCAGCTACCATACCTTATCTAGTATATTTGGACAGCTGTGTTAAGTTATAGTGTATATGTCGAATGTGATGATTTTATTGGTTATAGTTTTAATTTTTATAGTATAATGCTTGATTCAGATTTTATATAAAGTTATGATTATTTTAATATATACTCATATGAGGTGTTTTCCACACTTTGTGACAGCCTGTATTGATTCGAAACGCAGTACACTGCCATTTGATTTTATTTTATACATATTTACATTATGGTACATGATTACAGTAGTATGGATCTTTATTTTATTATAAGTTTTAAATTAAATCATTGTCTCTATATAGTATATCTATGGGTAAGTTTTAAATGTACAATTGCTGTTTATTTATAAGTATATATATATAGATTTTGGAAGTTATTTGTTATTTTAAACGATAAGTCGTATATGATTTTATACATAGTTATATATAGGTATATATAAGTTCACTTATATAAAATTTTCTTCATCAAATCCAGTTTGATTCGATTTCGACAATGTCAAGCTTTCACCTCCCTTCGTCGATTCGAGTTCAAATCTTGCCCTAGTTTGAGATTCGTGCCGGAATTCGTAACTCAACTTCGTTGTCTATCTCTCTCTAGCCTCGAAAGGTGAGCAATCACTCACGATTAATATTCTTTTATTTATTAAATTTGATTTCAATTGGAGCGACAATTGAAATATACTGCTGTTATTTATTGCACTGTTATTTATGTATCAGTTCACCTTTGACATCTGACATCGTTATCTATTATGTATGCAATAATAATCCAGTTTCGCTGATAATGGATTGATTGTTGTTATATTGGATGTTAAGTTGTAATGTATAAAGTGATAAATATTATGCAATTGAATTGGACGTAGGATAATTAAAATTTGAACCAACATATATGTTGAATTTGATTAGTTAAATTTGACCCTTTTAATTATTAAATTAATTGACATATAGAATAGTGAAAATTTACACTTTGAACCATTGAACGTATATTGGATTGATTGTTGTGGCATGAAATTTAAATTTAATGACAAGTGAAAAAAACCGTATAAAATAATAGTGTAATAATCTTTAATCTACATGAAATGATAGTGTAGATTCTAGAAATAATTATATTAATTTGCACAAATAACAATGTGAATTAATACGATTATTTCGGAATTATTTGAGTTGACTATTGAATTGTTATTGATTGTAGTTATTGCTTGTTTATTTACTTTGACACCATCCTAGTTATCACACTGCAAGTTCCCTTTGTTATGCTTTGATTCGTGAATTGAAATGGAATCGGGTTGAAATGATATATACCCAAGTGAACTTGACTTAGGATAGAAAATTTAATAAAAATCGAGTGGTCAATAATTTGATTTAAAATAAAATAATGATTTTATTTGAGTAAAGAATAAGGTCTTGAAATGAAATTGGAACTAGAATTTAATGAAAGGAAAATGTTAATATTTAAAATCTGAAACGAATATTAACATAGTAGTTGTTGAAAGAGCGTTGTTTTTAAATTAATTATTTGGAATTATTCATTGGATTAAGTTTGAAATGATTTAATAATTAAATCTGAAATTATTAATAATTAAGTTGAAATTATTTAATAATTGAATAAGAGTGAATTATTTGATAAGTGAATAAAAATTGAATTCTTTGATAAGAGATTTAACTCTTCAATAAGTGAACTTGGACTTCGTTAATAAATGAAATTGGGTTTCTTTATTTATTAAGTTTTGGAAAATTTATTTAAGTAAGTTAAAGTGAAATTTGATTTCTCGAATATATGAAATTTAGTTTCGTTATTAATTGAGTTTTGAAATTTGTAACTATGTAAAGAATAAGTTAAATTGAATTTCTTGGCAAGAAATGAATGTGTTTTATTGAAATTAATGTAAGAATTGTAATTTAAGGATTTTGATTTGAAATTTAATTTAATTAAATCTGTCAGTTTTGATATAGTAAAGTTAACTTAAGTGATTGATTTAATGACTTGGAAATTAAAAAGAATTGTTTTGAATGATAAATTAACTTAACGAATATTGAATGAAATCGATAAATAAATTTAAATTGATTTGAATGTTAAATTTAATTAATTTAAATAATTTCGGAATGAAACCCTTGTACGAACTTGAATCAATATAATTGTTTAAATATGATTTGAAATTGAATTATAAGATTTTGAAATGGTAATTTTGGAAGTTTTGAAATGTAAATTACGGTAATTGATATAGAAAGACAAATGGAATGTTATTACGAATTCTAATTGAAATTGAAATTGATTGTTTTGAAATATGTTAAACGATCAATCGGTGAAATAAATACGTAGTTATTAAAGAGATCGGGATTGGATATGGACATACTCTCTGTCAATACCGAAAACCACTTTAATAACTATTATATGCGGAGTGTTGATCCAGAATGAAGTGGATGATTTGGTGAACGCGTTGACTGAAGAAAGAGAACGATATTGGATGACCCCTGACATGACTTAAACAGGAGCTGCGCCGGCCATTGAGGTTCGCCACCTCTAGCGGACACACTTCCTCGATACCATATCTATTACTTTTGTGATTCGATTTGGGTGCACCCCTCGATTTGGGAGTGTTGTTTCGCGGTGTTGAGGTAGCTGCTGGCTATGCTCAACATCAGTTCGGATCACGCAACTACTAGTATCCTAGTTGGTATCGCCTCATGTACCTTGTCATACTGATTATCCTATTCGCGACCACTACATTTTGTTTTGTGTCATACCTATAGGGTACCCTCTGATAACCACTAGTTTACGGTGGGGTTTACGGTGCTGTATAGACTATGGCATTATAAAATTTGTTAAGGGGGATTATGGTAACGCCTTAACGCTATTTTGATACTTTATATTACTGATAGACATTATCTACTTAGCGTACATTACTACCTAGTAGATAGTTTAACGGATCCTTAAAGGATGGTTATTCCAACATCCTTTGAGTTACTTGTATGTCGATTGCTATTTCACTTGAGTTGGATTTATTGATATAAGAATATTAATCCTGACTCGAGTGTTTTGTGTTTTGCTTTACGCTCGTGTCAGACTGAGTGTACCAGTATTCGAGGCTCACCGTTGGAGTTTTGCTTGAAGATCCAGCCATCTATTCTGCTTTCAGTATTCGATGATTTCAGTGACGTATTCTGATTGTAACTGATGTATCGTGTTACTCTTTCGTTGTATCTGGTATAACTCTGAGGTATCTTATATATTTATATAGTAGCTTCATGAACTACTATCTCTTTTATTTCCGCTGCATATTATTACTCTGTGTCTGTGATTATGTGATTATTTATTTACTGTATATCTTAGTTTTGCCAAATTTAAATTAACAATTCGATATTTTGAATTATTCAAGTCCGACATGTGCGGATGCGGATAGTCCAAAAATCCGGGTCGTTACAGTTGGTATCAGAGCTTTTGGTAGCTCTAGGCAAAACTTAGCATATAGGGTAAATGTATTTACAGAATCACTCCCACTCGAGTTTCAATCTCTTCTTCTTGACTCGTTTCCTTTGAATTTTGGAACGTTCCCTGCGGTTCCAAATTCATTCGTGTCCCTCACTATTCGTCTTCTTTCAATTCTGGAGTATTCCATAACTCCACTTCGAATAACCTTTATAATGAACCGGTGGTCTCGCCAAACTTCGAATGGGTGAAACTCCTTTACAGTAAGCATTGATTTACCGGAGATTTCTTCGAATGGGTAAGGAGTATGGTTTACAGTTCGTAGTGGGTTCTGAGTGTAGTAGTGGCCAATGGCTTTGTGGTTAGAATATGGGTTTTGATTGTGTAGAGATGGTACACAGTGTGACTGGATTTTTGGTATGTTTGGTTTATCGTTGTTGAGTGAACTGATATGCAATTGAATGGTGTATTTGGCAGTGATGTAATTGAACTGTGTTGTGAGTTGATATGGATGAGATAAAGGTCTTTGTCGCTGATGTCGGGGGTGGTTCGATGGTTTGTGGGGGAGATAGAGGTTAAAGGAGGAGCAGTGATATATATACAGGGGAATGAAGTGATTGGTGATTGTAGTTGCTTGAAGTGGTGGAATAGTGGGTATGTAATGGTGACAGGGGGAAGTTGAGAGGTAGCTGATGTACGGAGGGTTGTTTGTGGATTTGATAATCAGGGAGGAAGCAGTGTTGAGTTGCAGAAGTGTAGTGAATTGTTAAGAAACATATGCACAGTGATGTATGTGCACAAATATTTAACAAGGCAGAGGAGAGATTTGTTGTGATATGGTTTGTATTTGCAGCAACGTTTAGGGGTATGCGAGGGAAGTTGTTGCTTACAGGCAGATGTTAGCAGCAGTTGTATGAAACAGCAATGTGGTTGTAGAAAATGGTCAGGGGGTTGGTGGCAATGGAATCAGGCTTGTGATAGAAAGGTTGTAGTTTGTATGTGTTGAGATGGTTTTGAGTTTTTGTGGAGGAAGTTGGTGGTGGCTGTAGACAAAGTGAAGCACTGATGTGAAGGTTAATTTGTGGTCAAGCCGCAAGGAGGAGTGTTGAAGATGTTGTGGTGTGTTTATGTATGTGAAGTATGGAGAAATGGGTGGTCTATTTGTTTGACAGGGAATTGCAGTTTGTGTTGAGATAGTAGATCGACTTTGGGTGGAAGGTGAATGTATTGTTGATGAAGTATCGCTGTGCAGGCAGAAAGAAGTGGCAACAGAGGTTACTGTTGTTCTATCTCCGGTGGAATCAGTGGTAGAATAATGATGTATTTAGTAGATATGGATATGGTTTACAATGGCTGTTGAGGAACAGAATGAGTGATGTTTGCAAATTGGCAATGCAGAGAACACAAGGTAGAGAATGTAGAAAGCAGTTGTAAAAATGTATATGTAATTGCAATTGAAAATTGTAATTGAAGATTGAAAATGAAATGAAATAAAATTCTTTTTCGAGTGAAAATTGTGCTTTTTTTTAATATGCAATGCAAATGCAACTAGTAGATCAACAACAACCAAACAAATCAAAATGATGGAACAAATCACACAATTTTTTCCTAAAAATGCAAACATACACACAAAATAAAAACACACAAAAATCAAATAAAAAATAATTCGAAGAATAGAAATTAAAATCAAAGCAAAATTTCCGGCAACGACGCCAGAAACTTGTTTAATGACAAATTTTCTATCGATTTAGAAAATCACTGATAAATTTTGAATTAAATTTATACCGCAAGCGCACGACAAACAATTCTAGTACGTGGCGAGTACGGATCGATCCGTAGAGAATTGTTGATTTTAAATCCCTATTCAATTAACCAAAGTTAAAAAGTGTGAAGCTAAAAAATGGAAAAAATGATAAAAGAAAATAGATAAAAATATGAGAGTGTTAAGACAATTTAGAAGCAAATTTCACTCTCTAGATTACGTAAATAAAACAAATGAAGGTATGATCTCTCTTTTTTGGTCATTAGTTAGTTTAATTGATGTGCTTTCATAAGTATGACATAGTTGTGCTATTGATTGGCTCAACATAAGCCATCAAACTATAACATACCCCTTAAACCACTTACTAACTTTAAACCACTTACTAACTCACTGAAAAATGACAACAAAGTTGAAAGCAAAATCTATTTTAAGTATGGCCTATTAACTATTAATTAGAAATATAAACCATCAAATTTTAATCTCAACATTCACTTCATTACCATCATCATATGTAGATGAAGAGGTAATTTGTGTTAGTGATTGTTTAAGTATGGCCTATTTGGCGTCAACAACATAGACTATCAAATTCAAAGTAAAAACAACAAGTTAACCACTTCATACATTCTCATTAAAGCACAAAAAGAAAGCATAAACATCAAAATGCTGAAGCTACATGATTAGAGGCTTTATTACCCCTAAATTGAAGGGATTAGCCTCTCATATATGTTACCAAATCAACAATGTAGCTTGCAACATGAAACAACAAGAAGAGGAAAATGAGATCAAAATGAAAAGAAAAGCTAAGTAAAAAGAAATAACACTAATCTACTTACATGAAAAGTAAACTAGACTACTAACATAAGAAGAGAAGAAGCATGTAATAAAAGAGAATATATTTAACATTGCATAAAAAAAGAAAATTACATGAAAAAAATTGGCGAAATAGCCATGTAAAAAGAAAAGAGAAGATTTCTTTCATTTCTAAGCTAAAAGTAATGAAGAGAGCCTTAGGAAGAGGATTACATAAAAATAAGGGGTATTTATACAAGTTAGAAACCCTAATGCATGTTTTTAGGGAATGCCCAAAATTCCCTTGTAGGAAGTGTGGTGACCAAGTTACCATTAGCTTCAATAATCACCCATCAAGTGTGCATGAAAGTGTAATAGCCATTAGCATGTGGATTAGCTTCTAAGTACATGAAGGAAGCTAGGTAGGTGGGGTCCTTCATGATTATGGCTTTGAATTATTTCTATCTCCATTCCTTTGTATTCACTCTTGTGCACGTATATATCTTCATGAAGCCACTTGTATATGAAGCCAAATTCCTACAAAATAATATAGAAATTTCCGATTAAAATTTTCCAAATTAATATATGCATAAAAATGACCATTTTTCCTCTATATGGAGATGAATATGTGACAATTTGAAAATAATTTGAATTTAGTTTAAACAAGTTAAAATACTCAATATGATCATTTATTTAATTTAAATAGATTAAATATGATGGTAAAAATATGCACATTTACGTGCACATCATATGATTATTTCCTTTATCAAATAATATACTTATTTCCTTCATCAAATAACTATATTATTTGAAAGATATTATTTATATTCAAAATATAATCCTAGGTAAAATTATTTCATTTACCAATTTTCAAAACCAAAATCATTTGTATATATCATTAAAAATACGCGCTCGTATGTAATACTCTCAAACTCATTGCAGGGTGTTAATAACTCTATCTCTAATGAATTACTCATCCTAGGGTATTACTAACCCTATCCCTGATGAGACTTTTACCCCTATCAGGCTCAGGTGTTCACTCAACCTAAGCTTTGATACTAAATTTAAAGACCCGTTTCTTCGACCTTCAAAGACCGGCATCCATATATCCTCGGTATTCATCTGCCACAAATCCAAGTGCTAGAGAGGCGGTTCTTTAAAGGTAAGAACAAAAATAGTTAGAATAGAATCTTACACGAATGGAATAACATATATTATTTCAATATATAATCTTTATAGCGGAAGTTTAAATATATTTATCAGAGTTTATCCTAATCTCAGCCCGGACGGTTATAAATGCATGTCCTCACAAATTTAGAAAATAACAAAACACAAATGTAGTGGGGATGGGAATGGGTGACTATCTACAGGAAATCTTCAGCTTCAAGCTCCAATAATACCAAGTCAAACTTGAACTAGTTGGCTGTGTGGAAAAATTGGGGCATAAGAGTTTAAGGGGAAAAGAAAAATAAATTCTCGGCCATTTATGGGACTAGTGTGAAAAATTCAAAATATGGATATTTGAAAACAAATGATATCTCATAAGACCACGCCGCACATAAACACGAAATGAGTTTTTACCTTATGATAACCAAAACATTTTCTACACAAAATTTAGGGATATTATTTTTAATGGCATTCTTTGAAAAACATATTAAAAAAATCGAAATTGTTGCATTGGTTAAATTTGAAGACATAATAGGTTTGCAACTAAGTCTGAAGGCATTTATTGGAGAATGAATTTTATACAATGGCAAGGTAAAGGACTACCATCCGTATAGTACATCTCTAAATGGATATACCGAGGATACACAAACAATCCTCCACATCTGTCAAGACAGTCTATCCCTTTTTGGCACTCAGACATGGTCTAGATAGAAACCGAATATGACATCACCCCATGCGTTACCGACCTATCCAAGACGTCTCATAGCATACACTGCATACTCAAAATATAATGGTCATTTAGAAATGTGATGATCATACCCTAATAGTTGCAAACCACATAGCCGTATGGCATATCCTATTTTAGCCATTACCAGGTGATGAGGCCTGAGATAACAATTACCTTTCACCTAGCACATTCCACTTTGAATGCCATATTGCAAAGTCCATCACATTCTACTGATTTCCAAAAATGTACAACCTCTAAGCTCGTACGTCTCAAAGAAGAATTTTAAGCTAAGAGTTTCCTTCTCCTCCACTAAACAAATGTAAGTTCGTAAAAATTAAGGTGTGTCCGTTTTAGAAATGCAGTGTCAAACATTAGTTCATACAAGTTATCCAGGAAAAAGATAAATTGAAGGTACTCTCCTACCACATATCGTCGGGAAATACCCATAGGATTAGTATTGAGAAGTCCTTGCATTGAAGATCTCAAGTGGAGAACTACTGTCACTAACAAGTGATATGGAAAAATTCCCCCAAGGGTCCGTGACAAGCAGCCCTACATTTCATCTTCCAAAATATTGTCGTCCCTTGTCTTTTATTTTCAAATGCGTAAATTGGTCCGAAGTGGTCTTCGGATAGGAATCACCCGTATCTGACCCTGGTTCCTTCAAACCAATCATCGATAAAAAGATGTTAAGTAAATAGGGAATTGTTCTTTTATTAATCAAAATATCTTTTAGGGTATATATCTTTTAAACATTCTTTCTAATATATACAGAATCATTAAACCTATCTTTAACTTAGGAATTACCAAATTATTTTCATAAATCTTTTTAGAAAACATTATTAAGTAGATAGGTTCGTGGAAATTATATTAATTCTACTTAATATCAATTTCCGTATTCAACCTTTACTATCCGTCAAATAACGGTAAGATCATCTTTTAAATTCTAATGGATGGTACAGATTCCCTCCTTAGAATTTAATACCAAGTATAAGAAGATTATTTCATGCAACCGAGTTGTTTGAATTTGCAAAATTTTGATCCGAGTAAATCAAATTTACTATTCCCTCCATCGGGCCAGTCCGAGTAGCTAGGGAGGGCAGTCAATTGATTTCTCAAACCCAAGCCTAGAGACTACCTCTCTACCATTCATAAATTGGTCAAGATATTTGACTGACTCTAAATCTTTTAACATACTTAATTTACTTTTAATTATTTTAGAGTATCTGGGCTTTTCTTTCGATCTGTTACATTCCACGGTCGGATTTTCTATGACACTCATAAATGGAACATATGTACTAGTCGTTTACGCATACTCATTTTTAAACCTATAATCATCTTTAAATTACTTAATTATTTATTCTAAAAGGTTCACAAAAGATTCAAGAAAAAATAATTAAGTTAAAACCATTGTTTGTAGAAGTTATTGAAAAGTGCTGCAAACAGTGTTTTAAAGCTATGTTGATCAAAACGACTTTTCTATCTTTTGGAAATTCATTTATATAACTCAAATATCTTTTAAAAACATTTTAAAAGATTTATAGAATCTATTTCATATTGTTAAATAATTAAAAATATCAATTTTAAAAGAAACCCTTTACGGTTTTCGAAATGCAAAACCGCGATTATTTCAAAAACTTGTTTTGCTTATATTTCAAAATTTACTAAACCGAATATTTATTTACTTTATTTGTTCGAAAACTATAGTGACAAGAATTCATAAATTTCTTATGACAAAGAATTTCAACTTCGAATCCATCTTTAAATGGATATAACTTTCTACGACGCGAATTTGTGAACTATGTTACGCAACGTGCCAATTTTTGACTCAATTTTATAACTTGTCAAAATTTTACCAATCGGATTTTAGTATTTACAAAACATTTACAAACCATTTTAAACCATTTTCAAGAGGTTTAACAATCCCATATACACTATTTCATTTATTAAAGGTAAGTGATTTCCTTTGTGATTTTCGATGCATATTTAAAGTGAATCATTTCAACATTAAATAAACATATAATCAACATCCAAACTTGACGATCAAACGTAGTAACCAAACAACATATATATTATCATCTAAAGTATGTGTGTGTGTCTATATAAGTGGAGTTTTCTTACCTTCATTTTGACTCGAACTAGTTTTGAGTCGGCTATAGCTTCGCTATAATTGCTTTAAACTGTATGGAATCGAGCTCCTAAGATTTGAATAAGCTCGGCCTTGGCCTTAGGTGCTCACAGCTATGGGCTTTGGTGGTAGATGGCTTGACCCAGGGTGAGGGAAAGTGTGGTCATGGGTTTCGATGGGAGAAAAGAGGAGTTCTGAAATGGTTTTAGAATGGTTTTGCTAATATATATAATATAATAACTTCGTTTTGAATTATTTTTCTTCATTGGTTTGCTAAGCATAAAAACCATGAAAGTGGCTTGAATGTAGAGAAGGGGAAGTGAAGAGAGTGGTAGGAAATTCTGAAGAGAAGGGTGGTTATTTATAGGAAAATCTTAAGCAAAAACATCCTAACACATAATTGCCTTTTTACCCTCAACCCATACCCACCCATCACCTCATCTTACACAGCCACCCCTCCTCATGACCTCTCTTCCAAGTGCTAGGCCATGAATGTGTACTTTATTGTGTAAGAGTTGACTTAGGAAACTTAAAGACTAAGTAAATGAAAAATATCATAGATTTATATATATATATACACGTAAATGTGTGTGTATATATATATATATTCATTTTCAATTTCTACTCGTTAAACCGTTGAGAATCGGGAAATCAATTATCGGTCAAATTTTCACTTACAATTTAAATCACGTATATATGTAAAAAAATTGAAAATAAATTTCTACTCATTTTTAATTAATAAATTGAGATCATATGAATTATAAAATCATATAAATCAGTATGAAACCATTGTTTACAAAAAGTGTTATTATACCGATAAAGCGATATCGATTTTCCTTTTAATTTGAAAGTACTTTTATAACTTTATAAAACCATTATTAATCATTCATTATTACTTTGTAACTAATCAAAATGAATTATAATCATTTTAAAACCATTATTTAATAATTAAAATAATATTAAATCATTAAATCTCAATTTATTTTAATAAATCAATTTTTAAATATAAGGGCATCACTAATGTGTCATATATACTTTTTATTTTTCAAAAATAAAATAAATAACTTATTTCATGTTCTTATTAAAAAATAAAAATAACTGCATGTATCCAGCTCTATGCGTGACATTTTATGATTTTAGAGCTATTTATTGATAAAACTGTTTTTGCTTATTTTATCGATATTTTTCCAAAGGAATTTTTTTTGGGAACATTTTCCAAAATAAGTTCATTATCATTATTCATCACTTAAAACTTGATCATTTATGAAAAATAATCTATATTTGAATATTTAAAGTTATTTAAATATGTTTAATCAAAGTAACCAAATTTCTGGTTGTTATAGCCCCCCTTTTAAAACTTTATCACGGTCTGATTTGTTTACAAATGTTAGCAGGAAGAAACCATTTTCTTTAATGTATATTTTGAAAGCGCCTTCAAGTTTCCAAACCCTCGTAATAATATGCAAATTTGAACACCGAAATACACGAACATACCAATACAAATACGAGCGGACATGACAATGAAGATGAAAAAAGTGGAGTGGCTTAGGCGAGATGGCAGGGTGCAAGCTAGAGGAGGACAAAGGAGATTGAAGGGATGGGATTGAGATTTCATAATTAGCCTCAAGTACAAGTGGGAGACTGATAGAGTTAGGGTTAAGGCTAAAGGGGCACTTCTGTAATTTAGTATAAATTATTAACTCTACAATAAAATCTCATTCCAAATTAAATGTGTTTTCTTATGACAGTAAGAGTGATACTTTATTCAAGCAGTGTACTCATTTTGATCTAACTACTTGATCCATAGTCTCAAGGGGTTGAAGTAAAGGGTGTTTTTCTTTCACATTACATAATTGTTATACTATGATATGTTAATTAATTATTTAGCTTTAGTGTTTTCAATAGAAAAAT
The DNA here is from genome assembly GCA_030765085.1 of Allium cepa. Taxonomy (NCBI): domain Eukaryota; kingdom Viridiplantae; phylum Streptophyta; class Magnoliopsida; order Asparagales; family Amaryllidaceae; genus Allium; species Allium cepa. The sequence goes on along the minus strand of CM060941.1, from coordinate 133,904,062 downwards.
CCTTAGGTGATATGTTATGTGATGGTAATTATAACTTGTTGTGATAATGATAAATTCGTAGCATTAAAATTAACATAATACTTTAGATGTTCCTAATCAAGATGTTTTAAGATAGGATATCGATACATCCGCGAGACTAGAGTATGCAGTGCTATCCAAACGTTCGACAATGTATTACTTATATTTTTTGGATGCACCAAGGGGTTATGTATTGATGGTTATTCGATAACTATGTAATGACTCACTCAAAAGTTTTATGTCAGTTAATATAACTAAGGTCAAACAAAGATCTTGAAATGACGACATTACACTGTTCTCTCTACTTGAGAATAGTGTTGAACTTCAATATGGATACTCCACTTTGATTATAGTTAAATCATGGCATATCGATCACCAAATGACTACAATTAGGTTAGAGTTGAAGCATTAAAAGTGAAATACAATTCAATTGAGAATCCATCTCTTTAATTATACAAGGTTAGTATCATAGTCAACAATAGAAATATCGTTAATAATAATTTTTATTATTAAACCAAAGACGTTGTGTTTGAGCCAACCGAGTTGAATGTAGATGATATTAGAATTTGACCAAAACAAAATTCCATAAGTCCTAAAACGTTATAGTTTTGATAAAGAGAATTTTTAAAAATAATCATTACTAAAATTTACATTTTAAATCATAAAATTGGATATTTTTTCGCTCGAAAAGATGCATAAGCGGAATTCGACCAAACTGTCACACCACTAGCTAAGGTGAAGTGTGAACATTAGTATTTGAATTGCTTGATAAAATTGCTGACCGAGTTTACACCTACGAGTCGCATAATCATTTTGATAAATACTCATAAATACCATATGGTTTAATTAATTTATAATTGTTATAAATTAATTTATATTTATGACATATTATATATTTATTTATTTGATGTTTTGGCTCCATTAGTAATTTTTAGGGCACCATTAGTAGTTAATTGGGTGCCTATATAAAAGTTATATATGAACAAATTGAAATACGATATTGATACATTTAAATTGGATTTAAATGTGATTAATTACTAGAGGTATTTGGAAAATTTAAGGGCCCATATTGCTCTATTTGTGGCCAGCCAAGATTGATCGAGTCGAGGGTTCGAATTTGGATAGTGGGTTTAGGGCTTGGTATAAGATGGATTAGAAAATAAAGGAGAATAGTTCAACTTGAATTTCTCTATGAAAGCCAACATAACTCCTTATTATTTTGAAACTTTTTCTTCCATATCTTGCCACCATTTTTAATTGAGCATACCTCCACATCGAAGGCCGAAATTTCCACTAATCTAGATCAAATTAAATTAAAATGTGTTGTTCCAGATCTTTGCAATATTTGGAGGTAATTCCATGTAAATCTAGGAGTTGTTTAATCAACAGATGTGCATACAAAGGCTACACCAATTAGGTTTAATTCCTTTTCATGATTTGTAATTGACTATGTTGGTTAGATTTATAATATTATTGAACAAATTTATAGGCATTGAACAACTCGAATTCCAAAACTCGAATTTAATCAAACCTTAAATCATCAATTTCAATTCAATTCAGTTTCTCTATAAACCATTTCAAATTATATCGATTTCAAATACAGACTTGAACCACAAAATAAGCCATTTCAATTTCAATAAATTTCAAAGCTTTGAATATTCCACCTTTTCAAAACTAAATTTGATAATTTCATATATATATATATATATATATATATATATATATCAAATTCACTTTACTATTATTTAGTTTTGAAATATTTACTTAATAAATCCAAATAACTTTTAAATAAAACTTCAAATTTCAAATTTAAATAAAACAATATACCATTTCAATTTATGTAAATTTGAAATATTCATGTAAATCACTTTTAATCAAAAATCATGTTATAAAATCGTATCTTTAAAATCCTAAATTTAATGAATTTCAAATCAAACTTATTTGAGTATAATTCTCAAATAAATTCAATTTCAAAATCTTGGAAATCATTTCAATATATATATATATATATATATATATATATATATTGACCAACGGTGTCTCTGTATAATTTACTATCCTATGGTTAAGTGATACAGATATTTATCATTTCAATCCACAATTTAAATATATATGGGTATATATCATTTCAACCCACAATCCCAAATTCAATTCAATGAAAATCGCTTGGGTTTTTCATTTCAACCCATAACAATTTTCTCCTATAAGACAGATCGTTCGGGTATGTAGCATTTCAACCTATAGGGAATTCTACACTAACAGGGAACTTGCAGAGTGATAACAGATATGATAACAATATAACAAACATATATCATTAATATAAATAACAGATAATGGTGTCAGATGTCACAGGTGAACAGATACATATAATATCATATATTTAGCAATGTAAATAGCTAACAGCGTCATATTTCAATTGTCGTTTCAATTGAGATCAAATTTAATAAATATAAGGACATTAATCGTGAGTGGTTGCTCACCTTTCGAGGCTAGAGAAATTGACAATGAGATGAGTTACGAATCCAAGTAGGAATCCCAAAGCAAACCTAGATTGGCACGAATTCGATAGACAAGCTGATAAATCGAAATCAATGGAAACAAATCAAATCGACTGGGTATAAACTAAACTGATATATATATTCTACATATATTTCAAAAAATAAATTTTTAGAAATGTATACTTAAAATAATTTATATATATAATTCAAGTAAATCTTTGAACATGTATATTTAAAGCTATCACAACATCATACCCTAAAGATATTAACATAATTCAAGTAAATATTACAAAGAAATTTATATACATATACTTTTAACCACGTATATAGATATTTTAAAGCTATAACAAAGTAATAACATACAAAGTATAGTTTCAAATTAGTATTTCAAACAAACAAGAGTTGGTATAACAATATATCTATAATATAATATATACCTTAAAAGGTTAAAAATACAAATACATGTCATGACCAACATCTACAAAGACTACATATGTACAAATAAAAGCTACCAATGTTATATACTGTAAACATATAACCTGAATATTCCTATAATTTCATAAATTACATAACAACTAACATATATAATAAGATTTAGACAAATAGATAATACCAATTTAGGCTTACATTCATATCAGTATCATTTACACAAAAATAATATACTCAAATATATACGTACTAACTAATACATATCTATTACAAATCATAGCTTTTGAGAATGCACAAAACTTTTTGTATTGTCTTTGAAAATCAAAAACTTCTGAAATAAACCTTTATAACTTATCTATATATTAAAACTAACATCCCTTTTTATATATGTACTTTAAACCATACTAGTACAGCTACACTATAATAATATATATACCATACTATCATAAGATAAAATATATAACTGTAGAGTATTTTCAAACAATGTAAGATAAAAGTTGCCAAATCAAACTTCATATAAGAAAATATATATTTTCATCTATAATAAATCTAATGCAAATACGTACTATAACACATATATATGTACCAGCGTAAATAAAATATAAAAATATATAAAAACCTGAACTATATTATACGTATATATTTACAATATATATATATGGAAGGTTCCACTCAAGTATACTATTGGATAATCTGTATAATATATACTTTTAAATAGTGTAATATAATACTAAGCGGTAGATAAAATTTAGGAATATATATATATATAAATACCTTTGTAAACTATATTTTAAACAACAGATAACATCATATATAACATAACCAAATCAAAATGAACACTTACCCAAGAACAAAGAGGAACAACAATATGAAAGCAAGCTCAAACTATAAAACAGTATAACATATATGCTATATATTTATAACCAACAACAATTATATGTACTTACATGTATATGATATATATACCTTATATTATACTAAACTGCTGCGGAACTAGCGAGTTGGATGCTTCGGCAAAGAAGTGGATCGGAGCCGAGCTGCGTCTTGACACGGTGATATGGAGGAATATGGGTGGCAGCTAGGTTATATGGTGATCGGCGTGGTTTGACGGCTTGGATGATGTGGCCAGGTTGGGGTCAACTTTGTGTTAGGTGAGATGGCTCGAGGTTGCTGCTTATGAAGGGACGGGAGTGGGGAAAGTTTGCTGGTGGGTTTCAGTTGGAAGAGGCTTCAGCCATGGGTTCAGTTCGGTGGTCCGGGAGAGAGAAATGGGAAGGTCGAAGTGGTTCACGTGGAGAGAAGAGGCCAAGCAAAGGAGCTTGAAGGATAAGGTTGCTGGAAGGAAACATATATTCATTTATACATATATTTTTACAAACGGAGAAATGAAGTGAGAGAGCTGGGAAGAGCAAACGAAAAGAAATGAACGAGCCATCACAAAATATTGGAACCAACAAAAGAAATAATGAAACGGCACAAATTAAAGTGATAAGAATATCAAAGGTTAGACATCGATTACTGGGAAGAAGAAAAGCCATGTCTAATCGTATTATGCAATGGAAAATGAACAATCACAACAAAACAAAGGGATGGACAGATACCGTTAATCATTTCACGCGTTTCACCGCGTACTGGACACAGAAATACTCAAATGAATATACCACTGCGATCAGAACGATGAGTCGATCAAAACAGTATACAGATATTAGTGGTACGATCATCCTATCAAAAGTCGATACTCGGTACCAAAAATGCTGCTAAAACGCCGAAAATAAGATAAACGGAGCAATAGCAGTTCAAATTTGAAGAATGAAATATGACGTCTCACGCAGAAGATGCTTTACAAATTTATAGTATAAAAATATTCAGGTTTGGAAAATATTTTATTATCTTCTAATTTAACTGATTTAAATTTAAATAGAATTACACTATAAAATAAACTTCCATATTTTCTGATGAAAATTTACCGTTTGCTATGTTTTATTAGACGTATTCCAAATATTAAATATTTATTTTCAAATTTTATTATTTAAAATTTTACAAAAATTTAATTAATTACGTTAATAAAATTAATGAAATTTACCCGTCGTTGCACTCTCCCCCACTCAAAACTTTTCGTCTTCGAAAAGGAAGAAGGTAGGAGAATAGAAACAACCAGAAAGAAAAATAGATTGAAAGACAAGATAAACAATTAATTTAAAACTATATAAATTTCAATTTTAAATTAATTAATATTCAATAATCTGGTTAAACCTTATTATATCCATAAATAATCATTCGATTCAAATTTGTTAGTTCAAACTGTCATTTCAGATCATAAAAATTTGATTTAATTTTAAATTGATTTCCATTCACTTATTAAAAATATAAGATATATTTAAAACATCCTCATAGCATTATGCAAAGATTTTTCAAAACTCTAAAACAATGTTAGAAATTTATATCAAAACATTATAATAAGCTTTGAAATAAAGTTACTTAAATCCGATAATTTATTAGACTCGTTATTTTTTAAAATAAGTATAAACTCAAGGTTATTAAACTGAAACTAATAATATACTTCAAATCATATATTAGATTTCTAAATCAAAGTATAAAATTTCATATCTTCATAGTTAATTTTACACACTTGTTTAAAATGAATATTCAAATCATGGGTAAACATTTACCATGGTTTAATACTAAATTTCAAACTGTAAATAAACTAATAAATTTACTATTAGTACTTCGAAATCAAGTAAATATTCCAAACTATACTTTCAAAATAGAGATTCAAATTTATTTATCAAGTATATTACTATAAATAAACTTCGCAAATAAATTTTTTTCCATTTATATAATATCTTTAAATTATACATTCAAAGAAACTTATATAAATTTTACTTGAAATATTCATTTGAAAGCTTCATTTGCAAATCAATTATCTTTAATACTTTAATCCTTTTCAAAACTCATTTGTAAAATTTCTTGCTTCATTTATAATACCATTAAAAATTTTAAATAACACATTTATAAATATATGTAAACTATTTGAAAAAATTATTTACTTCATTACTTATATTTACAAAGAATCTATAGAAAACAATAATCCATAATTCATAAATTTATTAATTTTATCTCAAGATACATTTCAAACATTATTAACAAATCAATAATCATTTACTTTAAATATGTTTTATTTAATTAATAACTTCTAAAAAAAATTAAAACACTAATATTTTACTATTAAACCATATAGTATATAAATAAACAATATTTTAAATATTTTAAATTATTTAGAAAGAAAGATGATCAAAATATCCTTTATATAGTACTTTATCAAAAGACTTTTATAATTCGATGTCTTAACAGGTTTATCCTCGTTTTTGTAGACTCTGGTCATGCGTTGATCAACTGCAAGACTAGAATTCTCCAAGTACTTAGTAGACCTATTTCAACATCTAGTGAAAAATACTTAAAAATAGGTATGAGAAGTACCGCTCAAAATCCAATGTCAAATGATGAAAATACGATAGCAGTGGCCCGCTGCTGATCTAGTATTTACACAATGGACACAAAACTTTCCAGAAGATCTTTCCACCTTTCGGATTTCAGAAAAATATCGTAGTCAGTTCGTAAATAAGGGACCACCGACCCCTGCTATAGTGGTACGATGTCGATTCAATGATTTACGCAATGGATGCACTTCCTTCCTGGAAGATCCATAAACAACAGATCCCAGGATCGAAAATGCCTCCAGTGGGTAAACTAAAGAACCATCTACCTTGAAAAAAAATCAAGGAACTCATGAGTTTAAGTCCAGACAACCATATTAGTTTGAATCCATTTTTGAATTCACCCAATTCCATTAGGATTTATCGGTCGAATCCATTCTTGGATTCCCCAAGTCCATCTGGGCCGAAGCATATCACACTATACTTCTTCGCAGAGGGTACTTCCCCATACCTCTTACTTCAAAATATAACATACCATATATACTACCGTTTTAAAATCATAACTTCAAATTTCGCACTTATATAAATTCCATTATGTATAAGATTTCATTTTCAGATAAAGTACTTTTCAAAATCAATAATCTCGAATATATCAAATCATTCTTATATAAATTCAATTATATATATGGTTTATCTTTTCAGATCGAATACCTTCAAAAAAATCAACAGTTTCGAAAATCACCTTATACTTATATAAAGTCCGTCTTATACAAGAATCAAAAATTTTCCAACATCAATTTCACTGTATGAAACACCATACAAGATTCAAAATTAGAGTAGTCCTAATCGAAGAGAACTCAAATCACGGAAACATACTCGGTGGGAAGATATGATAATTTAAATTACAAAAGATGTAGATGGATAGCCTTATATTAATCGGGGGTGACCTTAACCAGGTCAACCGAGGCAAATCGGCATTCGATCGCAAGAGATAGAATCAGGGCATAGTAAAAGATAACAGCATCTAAACCGAGGATATAAAAATATCCGGTGAATCAATGCTCGTTGTAAAGGAGTTTCACTCTTTTACAAATCATTCAGTGGAGCTATAGGATGCTCCGGAATCAAGAAAACACGAAAAGAGAGAGACAGGGATTGATTTCAGAACGAATGAGAGAGTTTCAAAGTTTAAAGGAAATCGAGTCAAAGAGGAAGAGATTCAAGCTCGAACGAAAGTAATTTAGTAATTAAATTTACTCTATATACTAATTTTTGCCAAAAACCAGAGCTCTGATACCAACTGTAACATCCTTTATTTTCAACCATTCGCATCCGCATATGTCGGACTAGAATTGTTCAAAATATCAGATTGTTTATTTATATTGGAAAAACTCAGCATATATAGTAAATAAATAATCACAGAATCGCAGACACAGAGTATATAACAATAAGCAGCGGAAATAAATGAATAGTAGTTCATGAAGCTACTATATATATATATATATATATATATATATATATATATATATATCAGAGTTAAACAAGATACAACAGAAATCTCGAATACATAGAACTCTCAATACAATAGTCAAATGCAAGATAAGAATATTACAGGAGTTAACTGAATAACTACAAGCTGAATAGATTGATGGATCTCCCAGTGAAGCCCCAACTCCAAAGGTGAGTCTCAAATGCTGTGACGCTTAGTCTGATCCGAGCGTAAAGCATAACACAAAACACTCGATTCAGGATTAACATTATTATATCAATAATCCAACTCAAGTGAAATATCAACCAAAATACAAGTAACTCAAAGGATGTTTGGGATAATCATCCTCTAAGGATCCATGGAACTATCTATTATGCAGTAATATACGCTATCAACAACCAAATGTCATTATAACACCGTGGTCATTTCAAAATATCATACTTCAAATTTATAACACTTTAGAAATTATAAAGCTTAGAAATTATAACACTTTGGAAATCATAACAATTGATAACATAATACTTTGAAATTCATAACTTTGAAATCATAACTTCCCACTTGAATAGTTTAGATAGTAATAATAGTATATATAATAAAATAATGTCACGACCCAAAATCCAGCGTCTGAAAATAGACATCCATACTTCACCCGTATTCGAATGCCGCAGATACAAACGTTGAGTCTGGTTCGTCGGAGCTTATAACACATTAAGTTTAACAACACAGTGGAAGAAAAACAATATATCATTGATACAACAATGGATACAATATCTAATATAATATGATACAACAGACACCCAACACTATCAAAGCCACAAATGAACAACATCGGAAACACAGCAGCGGAAAGATAGCACCAATATAGGCTCCAAAAGAATCCAACATCCATACTGCAACTCCATCTCCAATGCTTTAAAACCAAATAGCTCAACCCAAAAGCTTCAAAGACTCCAATCCAATAAGCTCGAACCACCATCAATGCTGAACTTAAGAAAATCCGGTCCGATGATCATATTGAAGTAAAACGCAATGCGATCGCCAATCCAGATACTTCAAAGATTGCCAAAACTACACCTACTAGCTGACTATATGAAAATATGACTCTAGGATACTCGTGTGGCAAATTGTGGGCACCCAGAGTTTAGAAAGGGAACAATGAACTTCAAGTGAGTCATGGGACTGGTGTGAGCAAACAAAACAGTTTTATTCGAACAAAAATGAAAAAAAAAGAATTTAAAAGAAATTTTCTATGCTTTTCGAAAAATGAAACTACCATAAGGCCTCCCGGCACACACACAATGCAATCGCACATTTGGAGGAGATTTCTCCTTATGATAGTCAAACATGCTTGATATGCAAAATCCCTTTGATATTATTATTAGTGCATAGTGCAGAAAACAATTTAGAAAGTATAATATTAATCTTAGCCAACATAGGTACCATTATATTATACCTACTATAGCTACCATTTAAGAATGGCAGGTTATACAACTGCAATCGTAAAGGGCCCATATTGGATGATTGGATTTCCAACAATGGTCAAGCTAAGGAACTTTCTTTGGAGGGACGCCCCGAGAACTTAACCAGCTCTCTGTCAACACAAAGCTGGATTACCTATGTAATTAGGTAACTACTGACACGAGTATGCCATCCCCCGATCGTCACCGGCCTTTATCCGAGCGCTCAACACCAACAAATTCCAACAACCACACAGATTAAAAATCTGGGCTCCATACCATGATACCACCTTTTATCCAGAAGGAAATGGAGATACCCTAAAGGGCGCGACCCTCATAACCTTGCCGCATTCTTCCCGTTTTGACCATTTTCGGGTTGAGTGGTTCGACGAAGTCTCGTCCACAAAGCTGCGCTTTTCACAAATGCCATGCTTTGATCAACAAATGATCAGTAGCACTTAGCATGACACATTACCAAATTGGGAATATATCACTAGTAACCATCAACCACATAACCTCTGAGCTCGTACATCTTAGAGAAGGATGTTAAGCTAAGAGAATAAATTCTCCGCCACCAAACAGAAATGTATTTGATAGAAATCAGCTTTGCATCTCAAAATGTAACGTCAAACATACATCCATAAAAGTATGTTCCGGGTTTGAACGAAACAGAAGGCACTTCAAAGAAGCCCTTGCAATTCTGGGTATTCACAATCCCGATTGAACTCCCCATCACATATGAAGATCTCTATAACGACGCGACTCAGTGTAGAGACATTCGACAGGTAATCCTTTCATTCTCGAAAATACCCGATCTTCACCGCCGCCTTCAAATGTTATCCTCGTTGTATCATTATTCGTAATGGGCTATATAACATAAAGTCATCTCCTGGCTAAACCGAATAATGAGCGCTTAATTTTAAAACCATATGGATATATTGGGATCTTAGTTAAGTCACAACTTTCAACACTTGTTTCCCAAAACCTTTCATTTGAATGGTTTAAACAATTTTCTAGTTTAATCTTTTAAACAAAACATTTACCATTAAAATCAATTTCAATCTGAAAACAAGGTTCACCAAATCTTTATTAAAGATTCATTCATAGCTTTCAAAACAATTCCATTTCAACTTGATTTACACACAACTTGAAATTTTTTCAAAACATACTGGAAATCCTTTCGTTATATGAAAGCCATTATCATTCGAAAACAAATGCTTTTCATTTCGGGGAAATCCGATTATATACACAAGTTATAGCCTTTTAAAGGAAATCAGCAGTAACAACCCGATATTTTCAGCCATTCGCATCCTCATATGTCGGACTTGAATTGCTCAAAATACTGCATTGTAATAAAAATTGGGGCAAATGAAAACAATCACAGAATCACAGACACAAAAATATCAGAATAACTCGCAGCGGAAATTAAAATACCATAGTAATTCATGAAGCTACTATTACAAAATCTCAAAACAAAACACATAATATCAGTCTGAAATCAAACACAATAGAAATCCCAAATACATAAAAGTTCACTAATACAAGAGTTGAAACAGATGAACTGAAACAAAAATAGATGAATAACTAGATAAACGGAATCTCCAGCGATTCCTAGCTCCAGAATGAGAAATCCAAAGCTGTAAATACTCAGTCTGACCCGAGCGTAAAGTAAAACACAAAACACTCGAGTCAGGACATACATACTTATATAATGTAAACCAACTCAAGTGAACTGTAGTAGTAATGCACAATAACTTAAAAGATGCTTGGGATCGCCCATCCTGTAAGGATCCTTTAAACCATCCATTAAACAGTAATAAATGTTAACATAGAAATGCCTATATTAAAGTGTAACCGTGGTTAAAGTTCTAAAAGGTTTATAATTACGAATAAAAAATCATTCATTTAAACCATTAAAAGGGGGAGTCATTATACCTTCAAATCAAATATTTAATTCCCAAAATTTTAACCTTTTCATAGTTCATTTATTCACTTAAATACATTAAAACAGTGAAATTTCAGCTATCCACGGTACTTAGAAAATGCTGCAGTAAGTTACATTTGAAAATAATTCAATTCAACAAAGAAAACATTTAAAACTGCTGTAATAGTTCAGTTATATTCAAAAATCTCATTTCAGCCGACTACAACACTTACAAAGTGCTACTGTAGCTCTTTTAATAATTTCAAGTTTTAATTTTAATTTTGCAACTACAGCACTTACCAAGTGCTATAGTAGCTCTAAGTTAATTTTAGCCTTTTAGTTCACTTGCATCAACCATAGCACTTATAAAGTGCTATCGTATTCTTTACAAAAGATTTTAAGTTAACTTCAGAAACAATAACCTTTTTGAAGTGCTGTAAATTAAATTTTCAGATTTTCAATACAATTTCAGCAATAACAAAATTCCAATTTAAATTAACTTATAAAATTTCATATTTTCCCACTTTAAAATGATTATTTAAAATACCCTTTAAATTATGATTTTTATGAAGTAAAATTTATACAAAAATCAAATTTTCAATAATTGACTTATTAAATTCAAGCATACAAATTTTCCATTCTTTGCATTTTAAAAGTTAACTTAATAATTAAGTTTTAGTTACCATTTCAAAATATAAACTTAATTTCCATTTTATTTTTTTAACTTAACTTTTATTAAATTTCACATTTCCAAGTTAAGTTATATTTCAAATTACACTTTCAAACATTCATTTATTTATTTAACCATTTTAATTCATAGAAAATCAAATATACTTTATTAAGTCATTTTAAATTCAAATTAAATCAAATTATCATATTTTATTCACTTAACTCAAACTTCATTTTAAACAAAATTAGAAATTTCAAATTTAAGTTATATTTCGAATTTCAACTAAACCATTCATTTGTTTCACATTTTAACTTGTAGAAAATCATTAATACTTTATAAAAATCATTCTTAATTCAATTTAAGTTAAAATATCATAAATTTACATTTTTAAAATACTTTAGAAATTTCAGAAAATTTTTATATAAAATAACCACGGGTCTGTATAAAATTTTCTAACCCAAGTCAAGTGAATACAGATAATATATCATTTCAGCCCATAACGATTTTTCCCTATTCTAAAGTCCGTTCGGGTATGTATCATTTCAATCCATAGTGATTCTATTCTACAGGGAACTTGTAGTGTGAGAATAGAATAAAATAAACAGTATAGAGACATATAGCAGTAACAGATGATATGACGGGTTTATAAACAGGGTTAACATCATATAGTTCATATCACAGGCAGGTATAACATGATATAATATTTCTACACATTCACTTACGATCAATTCACCGTTATATAAGTATGAATGTCAAGTGTGAATTACTCACCTTTTTTTGCTGGAGATAGCAATTCAAACTACACAAATGAATTCCACAAAGCACGATACGGTACGACACAGCACGACTACAAATTCAAGTGAGTGGAGAGCCAAGATATTGATCTTGTATTCAACAACCAAACAAAACAAAATATAAATATAAATACAATACCAAAATTTATTAGAACGAAAATAGAAATAGAATTTACACAAGACATCACCAAGCTTTTCCATTAATTTTGCTTGACCATAACTCACATATGCTCGGCCACAACATGGTTTAGGCTCGACTTCACATGTTCTCAAGTTGAAATGGATCTTGTTTGGATCATAAGAGCACGTCAACAAAGGAATAGGAAGTGGTTTGGAGTTACAATGGGAACAAGGTCAAAATTAAGGCAAGGCTAAAAGGAGGTTTGGTTCAATCATAGGCTCGGCCTATAGCACATTTGGGCTCGGCCGGAGGCAAGTACAGGTCAGGTTAGAGGAGATGGTGATTTTCAGAGGCGAAATACTTGGTGGTGGTGGCGGCTAGGGGTGTGGCTATGGCTTAAATATGAAGGCAATGGTGAAAAACTAGGCTCGGCTAGGCATATTTGGAGAGTTTTGCAAAGTAGTGGTATTTTGCACCATGGGAAGGTCATGGCTGTCTATGGTCAGAAAAGGGGAAGGTCAGGCCATGGATGGTGATGAGGAGGAAGTGATGTGGTGGTTGGTGAAGGTGGTGAAGGGGTTTAGGCCAAGCAAATGTATGAAGAAATCAAGCAAAACAATGGAAAAAGAAGGAGAAAAGTTGAAAAGAAGGAGGCCATTGCTTACCCAAAATTTCCAGAAATGAATTGGCCATGAACGATGATTGAAATGAGAAATTTTCATGTGGAAATGAAAATAAAACTCATGGTTATACTAGAGGAAATGGACGGCTAAAGCTGGAAAGTGAAAGGGCAAGCAAATGAAGAGACTATGCAATGAAAAGTCATAAGTTTTAAAGCTTTTGACTCTTCAAACTTCCATTTAAATAAAACAAATATAATTTTAAGTAAATAAAAATAAAAAGATAAACAAAATAAAATGACAAAGAAAATAAATAAATAATTTAAGGAAAAATAGAACACAAATAGGAAAATAGCTTAATAATTGAAACAAGACTTTAAAAATTGTACACAAAGTACAATAAACATTAGAAAATTATAACAACACTTTAAAAATGTTTTAAAAATAAAATATATGCATAACATGACATATCACACACATATACACAAATTAGAACAAACAAAAATATTATTTATATAAATTAAAATAAATAATTTTGTTAAATAAAACAATTTACACACATTGTAAAAAGCATAACTTTCACAATATAAATCGGATTTCAACGAAACGAAAAGCAGTATACTAAAAATTTAATTTATTTTCATAATAAAAGATAAAATTTAAAAATTCAAATATTTAAATTTAAAAGTCAAGTTTGACCATATTGACCAAAATTCACATTTTTGGAAAATATTCTATTTATTCATGTTTGAAATTATAATTCACATAAAATCAAATTTTATATTTAAAATAACAAAATTTATTCATTTTAATAAATAAAATAAAGTTTTTAAATCATACATTTTAGTTAAAATAATTAAAATACACAATTAAAATAATCACAATATATAGGGTTGTTACGCTCTTTTCGTCCCCGAAAAGGAATGAGCAAGGAAAATAAGGAAAAGCAAGATAGAAAAAAAACAAATAGTACCTAAAAAAAAATTCCAGATTCGAAGCACAAATGCTCTCCTCCGTCTCCCAGGTAGAATCGTGATCATCAGTACTCCACTGTGCTTTGACCAGACTAACAGATTTCCTTTTTAGCTGCTTCGTACCTCTGTCAACAATACGAAGTGGCTTCCTCTCGACAGTCAGATTAGGCTTAATATCCAAACTATCAAGAGTAGAAGGCTGATCAAAAAGAGATGGGTCACGAAGATACCAAAGAAGATGTGAGATGTGGAATACATCATGCACTCCAGAAAGCTTCTCGGACAAATACAAACGATAAGCCAAAGGACCAACTCTTTCCACAATGTAGAAAGGACCCTCAAAGAAGAAGAAGGTAGGAGAATAGAAATAGCTAGAAGGAAAAATAGGTTGAAAGACAAGGATGAACCATTATTTTAAACCATATACATTTCAATTTTTAAAACAAAAATTTTATATTTAACATTTTAAACATTTTATAATATGATGAATAGTCATTTGATTCAAATTTGTTAGTTCGAAGTAAACAATATTTAAAACATTTTAAATTAATAGAAAGGTAAAATAAATGATCAAAATATCCTTTATATAATACTCAATCAAAATACTTTTATAACTCGATGTCTTAATAAGTTTACTCTCATTCCTGTAGACTCTGGCTATGCGTTGATCAGGCGCAATGCTAGAATTCTCCAGGTACTTAGTAGACTTGTTTCAGCACCCAGTGAAAATACTGAAAAACTTTTAAATACAGATATGGAAATTACAATCCAAACAAAACAACCAAACCAAAACATTGTCTAACCATGGATCGTAGATGCACAATGGTTACGCTTGGATCCCCTAGGAAACATCCGTATCCGTAAGCTATCTCAGCCCTGCGGATTACGCCATGATGACTAGTAGAACGGGATACACAATGGTTATGCCTGGATCCCCCAGGAAAATCCGTACCCTTAAGCTATCTCATACAGCGGATTTCGCTGCTAAAAACGACCTACATAGATCGTAGATACACAATGGTTACGCCTGGATCCCCCAGGAAACATCCGTACCTTCAAGCCATCTCGGCCAGGCAAATTACGCTATGCAGTCGCGCTCATAAGACCATGGAGATCGCCATGGGATTCGAGTGACACTCGAGTATCATATCCGGAAAACCCAAATCAGAGAGAATAATATCGATAGAATGAATCCACAATATGGCCACAAAGCGGATATCAAGCAAAAGGCACTTTCCACATCTTCGCTTCGAAAATATGTATCATATAGTACCTTTCCAAATCACTTTCAAATATCACACTTATATAAAGCCCATTTTATATAAGATTTTATTTCAAATCAAATACTTTCCAAAATCAATAGTATATCAAATCATACTTACATAGACTTCGATTATATAGGATTTCTCTTTCCAAATTGAGTACCTTTCCAAATCAATAGTTTTCAAATCATCTTCATACTTATACAAATCAATTTTATATAAGTTCGATAACTCTCAAATCAAGTATTTAATAAAATAAGATTCTCAATTTCGATTCCTGTCAATAACGTTTCGGTTTCAAAATAATATATGATTTCGCCAAATCATTTCTTCCAAATTACATATATTAAGTTTCAAAGTTTCTTAAAACAATAGATTTAGGAAATAATCCAAATTTCCAAATCAACAAAATTTATGCCAAACGGATCCATTTCTAAAGTCATGATGTAAATACTGGGTCTAAATTTCAATCTATTTTCGAAACCAAATCTTTTCCTCAAGAATCACTTATCTTCGAAATGATCACCAATTCTGTAACCCTTCCTTAAAATCCTTTTTATTTATTGTTATTTTCTTTTAAAGATCTTCTTTACCTTTGAAAATTATTATTATCATATATATAGTTTTATAAAAGATGTTACTAAGTTGAAACATTTAAACTAAATTTTATTCAAAATATTTTGAACTTTTATTCAAAGCGTTTCAAAACTAAATTTCGTATTAGTATAATTCAAAATAGTTTTATTCATTAACTTAGCAAAACAGTTTCAAACTTATTTAAATTATATTAAAACATACAAAACTAAACTTATATACTTTATCAAACTTACATACAAAACTAAATTAATTTAACCTTGATTCGGAAGTGCTCGAACTTTAAAAATAGTTGAAGAAACCAAATTTTTCAATCCAAGAGTTGGAAATCAGCAACAAATCAGTAAATCAATTCCAGTAGATAAAATTATACCAAAACAAATCTGAAACCCAAGGACTGAACACCGGCTTACTTTAAATCATTTCAAATATATATATACACATATATACATATATCTTTCGAAAATCAAATCATCCTTCGGGATTTTTCAAATCAAAATTTGGTTTCACAAAATCACTCGCATAGCAAAGCTACTAAAGTGGCCTCTCCCCCACTTTGAAACTTGAAAATCAATTTCAAAGATGCGTGCACTCATCACCAAAATTATTTTCCAACGACACAAGTAAGTTTTGGACTTCTATTTTCTTAAAACTTCTTTGAAATCTCTTCGAAATCATTGGATCTCATTCGAATACATTTGAAACATTTCTTATTCGAAAATATCTTTATATCATATTATAATTATATATTTTCCAAAATCTTAAAACCGATTTCAAAACACCGGAGTTCGATTCCTCGAAATTCAGATTCAAAACCCTTCAGTTATAAATCAATTTTATATAAATCAAATTTCTTATAAATTTTTCAAAATTTCAATTCCTTTCAAAGCTTCAAATTTTCATTTTAAAAAAAAGGTATATAATCCTTATCGAAAACATTTCACTTTTATATATAAAATGTGGTTATCCTTATCAAAATAATAATTTCGATGTATGCACAATTTTAAAATACAACCAAACACAAATTTCCAAGGGATGATTCAAGGATGGATTTTAAACAAACTGAGATTCAAATTCAGAGGAACTCTAATCAAATAGAACTCTGGTTCGATGATAAGCTCGAACTAAAATGAGATAATTTAATTACCAAATAGAAGATGGATAAGCCTATATAAATCGCGGGTGACCTTAACCGGTCAACAGTGACTTCAGGAATATAATCAATGCGAAAATCTAAGGCAAATCGACATTCGATCGACAGAGATAGAATCCAGGTAGAGCAGAAGGTAGATAGCACCGTAAACCGAGGATACATAAATCTTCGGTGAATCAATGCCAATTGTTAAGAAGTTTCACCCCTTTACAAATCATTCAAAGATTTGCGGAATCGAAGATCTTTATAGAGGTCATTCAAAGTTGAGTTATGGAATGCTCCAAAATCAAAAGGATAAAATAGGGAAGACAAGACTGGATTTCAGAACAAGTGGGAGCGTTCTAAAGTTCAAGGAATCCTAATTGATAAGAATCCTAACCAAGAGATTACTAACAAGGTGGATACAGAAGGGATAAAGTTTAGAAGATCTTGATTTCAAAATAAGAATTTTTTTATACCAATGTAATCTTTGAAAATCCTTTATAATCATTTGGAAATCATTTTATACTTGGAAAATACGTTCTCTCACAAAGAAATGATTCTGAGATTGATTTCACTCATTCTAGGGTATTTCTACCCTATCTCTGATGAGTTTTTGCTCCGCAGGCTAAGGTTTGCCTAAAACCAAAGCTGCGATACCAACTGTAACAACCCGATATTTTCAACCATTCGCATCCACACATGTCAGACTTGAATTGCTCAAAATACCGCATTGTACTAAAATTTTTGTAAATGAAAACAATCACAGAATCACAGACACAAAAATATCAGAATAACTCGCAGCGGAAATTAAAATACCATAGTAGTTCATGAAGCTACTTTTACAAAATCTCAAAACAAAATACATAATATCAGTCTGAAATCAAACATAATAGAAATTCCAAATACATAGAAGTTCACTAATACAAGAGCAGAAACAGAAATAGATGAATAACTGGATAAATAGAATCTCCAGTGATTCCTAGTTCCAGAAAGAGAAATCCAAAGCTGTAAATACTCAGGCTGACCCGAGCGTAAAGTAAAACACAGAACACTCGAGTCAGGACATACATACTTATATAATGTAAACCAACTCAAGTCAACTGTAGTAGTAATGCACAATAACTTAAAGGATGCTTGGGATCTCCCATCCTCTAAGGATCCTTTAAACCATCAATTAAACAGTATTAAATGTTATCATAGAAATGCCTATATTAAAGTGTACCCATGGTTAAAATTCTAAAAGGTTTATAATTACGAATTAAAAATCATTCATTTAAACCATTAAAAGGTGGAGTCATTATACCTTCAAATCAAATATTTAATTCCCAAAATTTTAACCTTTTCATAGTTCATTTATTCATTTAAATACATTAAAACAGTGAAATTTCAGCTTTCCACAACACTTAGAAAATGTTGCGGTAAGATACATTTGAAAACAATTTAATTCAACAAAGACAACATTTAAAACTGCTGTAATAGTTCAGTTATATTCAAAAATCTCATTTCAGCCAACTGCCGCACTTACAAAGTGCTACTATAGCTCTTTTATTAATTTCAGGTTTTAATTTTTATTTTGCAACTACAACACTTACCAAGTGCTATAGCAGCTCTTAGTTAATTTTAGCCTTTTAGTTCACTTGCATCAACCACAGCACTTTCAAAGTGTTGTCGTATCCTTTACAATAGATTTTAAGTTAACGTTAGAAACAATGACATTTCTGAAGTGCTGTAAATTAAATTTCCAGATTTTCAATACAATTTCAACAATAATAAAATTCCAATTTAAACCATTTTTAACTTATACAATTTCATATTTTCCCACTTTAAAATGGTCATTTAAAATACACTTTAATTTATGATTTCTATAAAGTAAAATTTATGCAAAAATCAAATTTTAAATAATTCACTTATTAAATTCAATCATACAAATTTTCCATTCTTTGCATTTTAAAAGTTAACTTAATAATTAAGTTTTAATTACCATTTCAAAATATAAACTTAATTTCCATTTTATTTTCTTAACTTAACTTTTATTAAATTTCACATTTCTAAGTTAAGTTGTATTTCAAGTTACATTTTCAAACATTCATTTATTTATGTAACCATTTTAATTCATAGAAAATCAAATATACCTTATTAAGTCATTTTAAATTCAAATTAAATAAAATTATCATATTTTATTTACTTAACTCTAACTTCATTTTAAACAAAATTACAAATTTCAAATTTAAGTTATATTTCAAATTTCAACTTAACCATTCATTTGTTTCACATTTTAACTTGTAGAAAATCATGAATACTTTATAAAAATCATTTTTAATTCAATTTAAATTAAAATATCATAAATTTACATTTTTAAGTACTTTAAAATTTTCAACAACACTTTATATAAAATAACAATGGGTCTGTATAAAATTTTCTAACCTAAGTCAAGTGATACGGATAATATATCATTTCAATCCGTAATTTACAAAGAAAAATCCGGGTTCTATCATTTCAAACCCACAATCCCAAGTTAAATAAAATAAATAAAAATCACTCAGGCCTATCATTTCAGCCCATAACGATTTTTCTCTATTCTAAAGTCCTATCGGGTATGTATCATTTCAACCCATAGTGATTCTGTTCTACAGAGAACTTGCAGTGTGAGGACAGAATAAAATAAACAGTATAGAGACATATAGCAGTAACAGATGATATGTCAGGTTTATAAACAGGGTTAATATCATATAATTCATATCACAGGCAGGTATAATATGATATAATATTTCTACACATTCACTTGCGATCAATTCACCGTTATATATGTATGAATGTCAAATGTGAATTACTCACCTTTTTTCGCTGGATATAGCAATTCAGACTACACAAATGAATTCCAGAAAGCACGATACGGCATGACACAGCACGACTACGGATTCAAGTGAGTGGAGAGCCAAGATATTGATCTTGTATTCAATAACCAAACAAAGAAAAATATAAATATAAATACAATACCAAAATTTAATAGAACGAAAATAGAAACAGAATTTACACAAGACATCACCAAGCTTTTCCATCAATTTTGCTTGACCATAACTCATATGCTCGGCCATAACATGGTTTAGGCTCAACCACACATGTTCTCAGGTTGAAATTGATATGGTTTGGATCACAAGAGCATGTCTACAAAGGAATAGGAAGTGGTTTGGAGTTACAATGGGAAGAAGGTCAAAAGGCAAGGCTAAAAGGAGGTTTGGTTCAATCATAGGCTCTCGGCCTATGGCACATTTGGACTCGGACATAGGCAAGTACAGGTCAGGTCAGAGGAGATGCTGATGTTCAGAGGTGAAATACTTGGTGGTGGTGGTGGCTAGGGGTGTGGTCGTGGCTTAAATATGAAGGTGATGGTGAAAAACTAGGCTCGACTAGGCATATTTGGAGAGTTTTGCAAAGTTGTGGTGTTTTGCACCATGGGAAGGTCACTGCTATCTATGGTCAGAGGAGGGGAAGGTCAGGCCATGGATGGTGATGAGGAGGAAGTGATGTGGTGGTTGGTGAAGGTGGTGAAGGGGTTTAGGCCGAGCAAATGTATGAAGAAATCAAACAAAACAATGGAAAAAGAAGGAGAAAAGTAGAAAAGAAGGAGGCCATTGCTTACCCAAAATTTCCAGAAATGAATTGGCCGTGAACGATGATTGAAATGAGAAGTTTTCACGTGGAAATGAAAATAAAACTCATGGCTATACTAGAGGAAATGGACAGCTAAAGCTGGAAAGTGAAAGGGCAAGCAAATGAAGAGACTAGGTAATGAAAAGTCATAAGTTTTAAAGCTTTTGTCTCTTCAAATTTCCATTCAAATAAAACAAATAAAATTTTAAGTAAATAAAAATAAAAAGCTGAACAAGATAAAGTGAAAAAGAAAATAAATAAATAATTTAAGGAAAAATAGAAAATAAATAGGAAAATAGCTTAATAATTGAAGCAAGACTTTTACAATTGTAAAAAAAGTACAATAAACATTAGAAAATTATGAAAACACCTTAAAAATGTTTTAAAAATAAAATATATGCATAACATGACATATCACACATATATAAACGAACTAGAACAAACAAAAATATTATTTATATAAATTAAAATAAACAATTTTGTTAAATAAAACAATTTACACACAATATTGTAAAAAGCATAACTTTCACAATATAATTCGAATTTCAACGAAACGAAAAGCAGTATACTAAAAATTTAATTTATTTTCATAATAAAAGATAAAATTCAAAAATTCAAATATTTAAATTTTAAATTTAAAAGTCAAAGTTTGACCATATTGACCAAAATTCACATTTTTGGAAAATATTCTATTTATTCATGTTTAAAATTATAATTCACATAAAAGTCGAATTTTATATTTAAAATAACAAAATTCATCCATTTTAATAAATATAATAAAGTTTTTAAATTAGACATTTCAGTTAAAATAATTAAAATATACATTAAAATAATCACAAAATGCAGGGTTGTTACATCAGCGAACTGCCGTATCCTCGGCAAGTTCTATTTGAATGAAATTCAAATTTCCAAAATAATTTATTCAACATATTTCAAAATGGTTTAAAATCCATTTATATATATATATATATATATATATTGTATAACTTGTACAACCCTTTCAAATCATAATTTCTAAAATAATTTTAAAACTTAAACAAGATATATTTTATTCAAACTAAATTTTAATTTCAAACTTCCTTTTTAAAAGCTTTTCATATTCAACTCAGTTTTGATTCAAATTCAACATTTAAAACCATTTTATCTTTTTGAATCAAATAATATTAAATTCAAATATCCGTGACTTAACCAATTCCTCGTGAAATCCATATTTTTTTATGCGTGGTGTCGTCCAGGGGTTTCACCGGCAACAATAAACAATCACAGCCATCATCAATTCAAGCACAACAATATCGATAAGCGGTATAATCCTATATCACTTATCTTCATTCATAGATTCACAGATAAATATGTAAATTCATCACAGATGAATAAATCATAGTTCGCAGCTCAATTCACACAGTTCATATCACAGAACATACCACATCAAGGATATCAAACAATTCGAACATTCAATACAGTCCAAACATTCATAAGTAAGATCAACTAATCACCTGATTATAATCAATTTAAACCAGATTAATTACTAATGAATTAATCACCTAAATCTGATTAATTACAAACCATTTTATCCTTTAATCATTTATTAATTAACCTTTCATAATAAATTAATTAACCTTTAATCATAAATTAATCAACCTTAATTAATAAATCAATCAACCTTTAATCATTAAATAATTAACGTTTAATTATTTAATTATTCTTTAATTAATTATCCTTAATTAATCACATAAATAAATTAACCTTAAATTAATTTCATTAATTAATTAATCCTTAATTAATTACATTAATTCATCATCTTCTAATTAATTAGTTGACCTTTAATTATTAAGTAATTAATCCTTAATTATTCTTTAATTTATTACATTAATTAATCAACCATTAATTAATCAAGTAATTATCATCATCTTTTAAATTTCATTAAGAAATTACTCAAGACCTTAATTATTTTAAAAGATAAACTATTTATCTTTATTCATCAATTAATTTCATTCAAGTTTATTTGTTAAACCTTTGAAATAAATTTCATAACATACAAATCAACTTAAAACCCTTTAAGTTACATAAAACTATTACATAACATCATTTAAACTTATTTAAATAAACTTATAAAAATAAGTTTAAAATAATGGGTATATAATAAAATACCATAAATTTAATAAATTTTAAAAAATAATTTATTTTAAACCTTTAGCCAATTCCAAAACCAAAATAAAACATTTCTTATTTTTTTAAAAGAATTAAACAAGAAAATGTTTAAACTTAATTTAATAAAAACTTGTTTAAATTTAAATTCAAAATTGATATACATTTGAACCCGAGACTACTTCGGTTTTTCGCCCAAGTCATTTGCAAGTTTACCCAAGACCTCCTTCGAGTTAAATCTCAAAATCCCCGAGTACAAACATTTTTTCTTTTTAAAATTTATTTATTTTAAAATTTTAAAACTATGTTATACACTCGCGAGTTACCCTATAACATACTCGATCCACAACGCCAAAATCTCGAGATCGACTTCGAGCCTCAACTCTTCTTCCCCAAAGCCAACAAACAACCAAGACAACATCGTGCACACGTGCACGTGTACGATCACTTGATCGATTTCCGACCATCACTAAGACCTCCGACATGTCGGTGCAGACCTTCTCACCTCAGGCAAGCACACAGGTCGACGAATTCGATTGGAATTTGAGATCGAACACTCGAGCATCTTCCTGGATTCAACTCAGTCAACAAAACCACCACCTCGTCGACAATCCCAGTCACCTGCATCCACGCCATCCCGACCGAAGCTTCGTCTCGACTTCCAGCTTCTATCCCCTTGGACTGGTCCTTTCCGGTGCCCTAACGTCGACGAACTAACTTCTGAAACATCGCCGACCCAACAAGCTCGTAAAACCCTAAATCATCTTCGATCAACCACCTCTGCATTCAAGAAAATTCCGGACCATTTTTCCGATGATCTGCATCCTCCAAGCTACCTTCGTTGTTAAGCACGAACGACAATTCATTGACGTTCGTCAGAATTTGACGAATAAGCCAAAATAGATCATCTCGAGATATCTCGTCATCCATGATATTAAAATTCATGTGAGCCTTATCAAAAATCATCATTTCCTATCACGAATCATATTATGGAATCCAAACTCGAAACGATGAACATCAAATTTTGACTTATGTTTGATTCTTACTGTTATTTAACTTTTTAGAAACAGATACTTCACATAAACATTTGAAACCATTTTTAAAACAAATATCTTGTTAATTCACACAACTTTCATTTATACATCTAAGCTTATAAGTGAATGATCGAGGAGATTTTGATTTTTTTTTTCGTTTCTAGCCTGTAAACACAAGAACAAGTATATATGCCTATACATGCATATTTTAATTCACATGTACATATACACACAGACATGCAGATATATTTTCAACATTTTCTCAACAACTGCAAATAAAAAATAATATCACAGATTTAAGATTAAGTGGGTTAGTTTACTCACCTGAACTAGAAAATAGAGACAGTGTTTTTTATTTTATCTGGAAACTCTGATTTAATCTGGACCTGATTTTTGATTTGTATCTACTTTGTTTGATCTGGATTTTGATCTGTACTTTGATTCATGTTGAGATGATCTTGATGTTGCTCTGGTTGAATTTGTTGTTGATGTTTGAGATGTTTCAGGTTGATGTTGTTGAATTGATCTTAGATTTTTGATTTTCTTATACCCGGTTTTCAGTTTTCTTTTTGATTTTCCATTCCAGGTTTTGATTTTTTTTGAAGATGAAAGAAGATTATAAATAAACACTAGCCTGATTTTACTCTTATACATTATATTTAAAAATTTAATTTTAAAAGAACATTTAATTGCCACTTGTTAACAATGCTTACACTTGTTAATATTAAGTATACATAAGCCTACACATGTTAAAACAATTAAATTTATGTTTAACCCCTTATTTCAATTAATTTATAAATTTTATTTTAAACCCTTGTTTAATTAAGTATTTATATTTTATATATATCTTATTTACGTATGTATTATATTTTAAAATTTATACTTATTTTTCTTTTAAATGTTATATACTTTTAAATTTATACATATAACTACAAACCATTTTAGTTCATGAAAAATTTAAGAAGAAAGTATATAAACCTTTTTATTAATCTTATTTTAATTAAAAATATTTATCTATATACATTTACTTTTATAATTATTTATATAAACTTAAGAAAAATGATTTTAAAACTAATTATACATTAATAAGTAATCACATTTATTTTATATATACACATAAGAATTTAACTTAAAATACCTTTTTGAAAATTGTTATATTAGTCTCAAATCATAACTTCCAAATATATATATATATATATGTGTGTGTGTGTGTGTATATATATATATACATATATATTATAATTAGAAAATAAAATTTTATTAGTTTTAAATATAGAGTTTTTAAATCCAATTTATTTCCAAGATATTTTTTATTTTGAATTTCAAATCCAAAATTCTATTTACAATCTATATAAAATAAACACATATTTTATTTATTTGGAAAATTTTCAAATTAATTCACAGTTCAATCCAAAAATTTATATTTATTGCCAATTTAAATTTGACTTAAAAACGGGATCGTTGCAGATTCCCTCCAAGAAAATTTCATCCTCGAAATTTGCTAGATAGGGAGATAACAGAGAATAGATAGAGAATGTTTTACCAGATAAACTGAATATCTGTTCTGCATTTGGCTCACCAAATCAGAATATCATCAATAAATACTAGAACAACTTGTTCAACACTTTACAAGAACCTCGGGTCATCAGGTCTACGAAATATGCAGGGGCATTGGTTAGTTCGAAGGGATAACTAACCATTCGTAGAATATGTCGGGACCCTAAATAATAGACAAACGGATATAATTTAATTCAGTTTCATTTTTTGCTAACCAATTTATTCAAATAAATTTCAAATTTACTAAAGTTAAAATGGAAGACTTATAAGAAACCGACGAATAGAATACAAAATAGGAATTAGAACCTTTTCTACAATGATTCACAGAGCCATTACCATACCGAAGCTTCTTCTTGTAGCAGCCAGGAAGCCATCAAAGAATCAAAATTGAATGATGATTAAAAGAGATTGATAGAGAAAAAGTTGTTCCTTATTGTTGCTGGGTATTGACCATTTGTAGTGGTACTCCCCTGTCCCCTACCTCGTCCTCTTCTTGCACTCATGCTCACTATCAGTGGATAGTAAGAGAATTTACTGAGGCGTACGGACAAGATATCTTAGAGATACTCATTCTAGGGAATTTATAACCCTATCTCTAATGAGTCACCTATTGTGTTATACTCCAAAGCTAAAGTTCTTACTCAACCTTCTGCTCTGATACCAATTGTCACGACCCGAAATCCAGCGTCTGAAAATCGACATCCATACTCACTCGTATTCGAATGCCACAGATTCAAACGTTGAGTCTGCTTCGTCGGAGCTTATAACACATTAAGTTCAACAACATAGCGGAAGAAAAACACGAATTCGATAGACAAGCTGATAAATCGAAATCAATGGAAACAAATTAAATTGGCTTGGTATAAACTGAACTGATATATATATATATATATATATATATATATATATATATATATATATGATCTTCATATATTTCAAAAAATCAATTTTTAGAAATATATACTTAAAATAAAATTTATATATATGGTTTAAGTAAATCTTTGAAAATGTATATTTAAAGCTATCACAACATCATACCCTAAAGATATTAAAATAATTCAAGTAAATATTACAAAGAAATTTATATACATATACTTTTAACCACGTATATAGATATTTTAAAGTTATAACAAAGTATTAACATAAAAAGTATAGTTTCAAATCAGTTTTTCAAACAAACAAGAGTTGGTATAGCAAAATATCTATAATATAATATAATATATATCTTAAAAGATTAAAAATACAAATACATGCCTTGACCAACATCTACACAGACTATATATTTATAAATAAAAGCTGCCTATGTTATATAGTGTAAATATATAACCTGAATATACCTATAATTAAATAAATTACATAACAGCTAACACATATAATAAGATTTATACATATAGATAATACCAATTTAGGCTTACATTCATATCAGTATCATTTACACAAAAATGATATACTCAAATATATACGTACTAACTGATACATATCTATTACAAATCATAGTTTTTGATAATACACAAAACCTTTTATATTGTCTTTGAAAATCAAAAACTTCTGAAATAAACTTTTATAACTTATCTATATATTAAAACTAACATCCCTTTTTATATATATACTTTAATCCATACTATTATAGCTACACTATAATAATATATATAATATTGTTATAAAATAAAATATATATAAGTGTATAGTATTTTTAAACAATGTAAGATAAAAGTTGCCAAATCAAACTTCATATAAGAAAACATATATTTTCATATATAATAAATCTAATGCAAATACGTACTATAACACATATATATGTACTAGCGTAAATAAAATATAAATATATATAAAGAAAACCCGAACTATATTATACGTATATATTTACAATATATATATATATATATATATATATATATATATATATATATATATATGGAAGGATCCACTCAAGTACACTAATAGACAAACTGTATAATATATACTTTTAAACAATGTAATATAATACTAACCAGTAGATAAAATTTAGGAGATATATATACCTTTGTAAACTATATTTTAAACAATAGATAACATCATGTATAATATAACCAAATCAAAATGGACACTTCCCCAAGAACAAAGAGGAACACCAATATGAAAGCAAGCTCAAACTATAAAACAACATAACATATATACTATATATTTATAACCAACAACAATTATATATACTTACATATGTACGATATATATACCTTATATTATACTAAAACTGCTGTGGCACTAGTGAGTGGGATGCATTGGCAGAGAAGTGGATCGGTGGCGAGCTGCGTTTGGACACGGTAATACGGATGAAAATGGGTGGCAACCGCATTCTCTGGTGATCGGTGTGGTTTGAAGGCTTGGATGATGCGGCTAGGTTTGGGTCGGCTTTGTATTAGGTGAGATGGCTCGAGGTTGCTACTCATGAAGGGACGAGAGTGGGGAAAGTTTGCTGGTGGGTTTTAGTGGGAAGAAGCTTCGGCCTTGGGTTCAGTTCGGTGGTCCGGGAGAGAGAATGGGAACGTCGAAGTGGTTCACGCAGAGAGAAGAGGCCGAGCAAAGGAGCTTGAAGGGGAAGTTTGCTGGAAGGAAACATATATTCGTTTGTGCATATATTTTTATAAACCGAGAGATGAAGTGAGAGAGACGGGAAGAGCAAAAGAAAATAAATGAACGAGCCAGCACAAAATATTGGAACCAGCAAAAGAAACAATGAAACGACACAAATTAAAGTGATAAGAATATCAAAGGTTAGACATCGATTACTAGGAAGAATAAAAGCGGATGTCTAATCGTATTATACAATGGAAAATGAACAGTCCCAATGAAATAAAAGGATAGACCGATACCGTTAATCATTTCGCGTGTTTCACCGCTTACGGGACACAAAAACACTCAAATGAATATAATGCAGAGATCAGCACGACGAGTCGATCATAACAGTATACAGCTATTAGTGGTACGATCATCCTATCAAAAGTCGATACTGGGTACCGAAAATGCCGCTAAAACGCCGAAAATAAGATAAACAGAGCAATAGCAGTTCAAATTTGAAGAAACGAAACATGACGTCTCACTAGACGATGTTTTACAAATTTAAAATATAAAAATATTCAGGTTTGGAAAATATTTTATTATCTTCTAAGTTAACTGATTTAAATTTAAATAGAATTACGCCATAAAATAAATTTCCATATTATCCGATGAAAATTTACCATTTGCTATGTTTAATTAGATGTATTCGAAATATTGAATATTTATTTCAAATTTTATTATTTAAAATTTTACAAAAATTCAATTAATTACGTTAATAAAATTAATGAAATTTATAGGTCGTTACTAGTAATTCATAGTCCATCATATATAAAGCGTTGCATACCCCTATTTCGATGGATGTATCGGCATACTTTTCTCGATACATCTTGACTAGGAACATTTAAGAAATAAGTACTCAAAAAACGATTCAAATGAATTGTTACAAACACATTCTTGATTGTAATCGATAAAGTCTTCTCCAAGGATTTTCTACTTATATGGGTTTTGAAAAATCTATGTGATGTATATAGCCAGTCTAATAACTAAAACAGGTAAACTAATATTTATAGTAAGTTAAAGCAATAAAGTTAAAGAGTAATCACATAAGAGTTTTTATACTGGTTCGGAGCACCTCTTCTGTGCCAGTCCCAAAGCACCTCTTAGGTATTTTATTTTGAATTCCCTCACTTGACCCGAAGGAATATGTTTACAATTCGAAATATCTGAGTAGCTCTCAGATTTTGACTTTCCTTTTCAAAGGAGTTTGCTTGACAATCATGTATTCTGCTAATATAGATATTGACTAATAGTTCAAGACTTCTTATAATCTCCTTGATGATTCATGATGTGTATGCATAGATTTATGGAAGTATAACAAGAGTACCTTGAATAATAGAATTGAATGCATAAAAGATTCAAGTAAATACAAGAGATAAAGTTTAAGATATTTAGAGAAGAATGAGTTAATTTGTTAAGAAATGTTGAACTCATTTATAGTAATCAAAGAGTGGCTCTAAAGAGATGCATTTGTTCATAGAAAACCTTTAGAGATCGCAGAGATGCCACAAATTAAAGCAACCTTCATAAAGATGTCTTAAGAAAAATAGCCGTTACTGGGTTTTAGTCTACTAAACGTAGTGGTTAGTCTACTGAATAAGAACAAATTTGTTTTGTGCCAAAATTCAATATATATATATATATATATAAAAGTAAATCAAGCTGGTTTACTCAACTGGTCAATGGACTCAGTCGAATACACTTAGTAGACCAAGGCTACTGGCCAATTGACTGAATTGGGCTAAAACGGTTTTTCAAAAATAGCTTTAATTTTTCGTTTTGTGTTTCACTCTTTGATTCTTGTGTGTGTGCATGTGAATTGTCATGGGGATTTTACAGCATATTCTAAGACAATATACATACTTTTGATTTTTGATGACTCATATCTTGATCTTCTTGAAGTATTGATGATCTATAGTTAGTGTTCTACTTGTATCGTTGGTTGATAGCTTGCTGTTTTCTGAATAGTGTGATATAATATAGATAGAGATATAGTTGTCATCATTAAAATTCAAACTGAGGTTCTAACAATCTCCCCCTTTTGATGATGACAACTATAAAAAATTATTTATAATGTAATGCTCCCCCTTAATATATGCTTCCCCTATCAATATTTCTCCTCCTTTGGCATCAACAGAAAGATTAAATAAGTTGACAATAAAGGAGAAAATGACAAGATAACAATCTCAAGTTGACAAACATAAATCGAACATTGCAGGATAAACATACATATTGCAACACAATAATGTACCACATCAGCACAACATAACAAATGTACAACAAGAGAACAAATGAAAAGACAAATGTTTAAGATACACAACAAACTAGAGATACATGTGCCAAAGTTCATGAAGGGTGATACTTATGAAATTACCTTCTTTGAGATGTTCATGAATCCTGGTTTGAGTTAGCAGGTGAAGGTGACCGAGAACATGAGGTAAGCTTGTTCTAAATATTCTCTAAATAGCCCAAGGTAGTTTATTCAAATGATATCTGCCTTTTCATAAGAGCTTGTTGTTTCTTGAAGATTATTTCTTGGTTCTTCAAAATGGTAGTGGATAAAGAAATAGACCTTGAAGTTTGAATTGAAGAGATATTTTGATCACCATCGTAGACCAGTTGATTTCTTCTTCTATTTCTGGTTGAACACTAGTTGGAGTTGGCTGGGAAGATAATTGAGCTATAATTTCGTGAACAAATCTAACTAGAAAACACTATATGGTGGAAGTGTTTCCATGTAGCTTGATAAGAGTAATAGCTTTTTGATCCATAGCCTTTGGAAGAACAAAGTCTTGCATTTAATCAACATTGATTCCATAATGGATGAATATTTTTGTCAAGAAAGAACCGTAGAAAATAGTATGTCTAGGTCGTGCATGAAAGTTTTTAATTTCATTGTGAATAATACGTGCCCAATTTAACATTTGTTTTGAATAAATGGCATACAAAATTTTTAATTATTGTCACATATTTTTTCATAAGTTCTGGTCCTTGGCAAGATGGTATGAAGGATCATTTTGTTTAAAATATGAGCTTGGGGAAGTAAATTCACTGCAGTGCTTTCGGTATTTGGAGTATGAAATAGATAGCTAACAGAGTCGTAAACAAAGTTGGGGTGATCAATGTCATCAAGATCAATGCCGATGTTAGAACAACCAAGATAGTACTCCAAATCTCTGACATATAGTATAGTATCTATTCCCAAAACTTAACTTCATAAGATACCATCGTCATCGTCATTGGGTGGTGAGTAAAAATTTCCACACAAATTTGCATTAAAATAATTGACAGGGAATGGATAATATTTATCTTGTTACGATGATCATCAATCAAGGAAATGAATTCGTGCTCTATAGTAATGGAATCTATATTGAATATTCCAAAATCGCTTAATTTTTAGAACGTTTCCTGGAAAATTCTCATATCCGTGAGATTAATGAAAATTTGGAGAGCTTTTGGACTCCCGTTGAGCCATACGAGGATTTGACCATCAGATGCAAACTCCGGATAAGATGGAGTAGCAAAAGAACGTCCCTCTTTTCATCTGTGAGGTCATTTTTTGTTGACTAGAAGTTTTGGAAGGGGAGGCATTAGAGTGGATTTAGGGTTTTGGAGGTTTGAGTTTGGAAAAGAAGGTGGAATAATGAAAAGTATGTAGAAATTTGATTTTTAGTAGACAGTTTTAGGCCCGATCAGTCGACTGAATCATGAGTTCAGTCTACTGAACTGACATGTTTTGAGACAGAGAGCTAGGGCCGGTTTAGTCGAATAATTTTTTAGAGATAGTTAACTAAGATACCCATATTCAATCAACTAAGGGACTTGTTCAGTCGACTGAACTGGGTTAATTTTGAACTGAGAGTAGGTTAGGGTATAGTTCACTGGAGTTATGAATTGAAGTCGATAAATTATACTTTTCCCTATAGGTCAGTCGCTTGAACTAGGTTTTAGTTGACTGGGAAGGCATATTTGTGTTTATAAACCTATATAAGTTGTTTTATTGTATGGAAATTATTATATTTCCATTCTATTATATAATTCTTATTACATATGATTACGTAAGTATTGTATTACAAAAAAAATGTTAGAAATATTAAGAGACTTAATTATTTTTCGAGCCATCAAAATTATTGTCCTGGAATATGCACCTAAGAATTCAAATCCAATTTGGTATGTTCATTCAACAGTGTTAGTGGAGACCATCTTTGTATATGGATTAGAGTACTATTCCAATTTGCATTGGATGGTCCTAATTCCCAGGAGTTTCTTGGAGGAGTATTGTCGATAATGATTGGAGTTTTGAAAATACAAGGGCTATTTTGATGAATGCTTTTCTTAATTAGTGAATGACCACATATAGCAAGAACACAACGCTTGAGGAAATTTAAGTGAGTTCCTTGGCTTTTTTACTTTAATAGTACATTTTTTATTGGATACCCATCATTTATTGTTGATAGCGATGGATCTCGTCGATTTTAGCATTAGTAGAAGGTTCAAAATTGATAGCTCTTTTAATCTTCATATCCTTAAGTGAGAATACAGTATGATTCCATGCAGAAGGAATGGTTTGCACAAATAGTGATTTGCTTCAAAGAGCAGTTCATTGACTCAGCGAAGGGTATTCGCTATATGAGGAGGGCGAACTGAAATCAATTGTGGAGTGTGTAGAATCATAGTTTGACATTTTTGGATAGTAGATTGGTTTTAAATGTTTTTGAATTAACTTTAATTACAATAGTCCTCTTTTTATATAATTTTTATTTTTACTATTTCTAGAAAATTTAATTGCTGGTAAATTTAGAATTTTGGCTTAAGTTGGACTGGAAACATCTTTTTATAATTCGTTATTTGGTTTTTTTTAAAAACAATTTATACGCCAGTAGTTGCTAAGTAGCTAATTTTAGTATTTACAAAGTTTTTTTTAAAATTACGACTATCACTTATGTATCTAAATCCTCTATTGAACATATTCCTAGATTACATCATAAATTTAAGAATGTAGATTCGCTAAGTGGTTTAGTAAATATATCTGCAATTTGTTTTTTGGTATTAACAAATTCTAATGATATATTATTCCTTTCGAAGTTATCTCATAGTGATGTCCAGTGTCAACGTGTTTAGTTCTTGAGCGATTTATAGGATATTTTGATAGATTATTCGCACTAGTGTTGTCATAAAAAATAGGATATTTAGTTAAATTTACTACAAAATCATGTGATTGTTTGTTGCATATATATGACTTGAGTACAAGCTAAAAACTGTAGATATATACTCTGCTTCACAAATAGATAGTGAAACACAATTTTGTTTCTTACTGAGCTAAGATACCAAAGTTTGACCAATAAAGTAGCAAGTACCACTTGTAATTTTTCGGTCTCATTTACAGCCTCCGAAGTCAGCATTGCTGTACAATACTAATTCGAGTAGGCAACCTTTTGGATAAAAAGTCTGTAATCTTTACTATTGGATAAGTATCGCAAAGTTCGCTTAACTGCTCACAAGTGAGTTTCTTTGGTACTAGCTTGAAATTGACCACATGAACAAACACTCAATGAAATGTCCGGTCTACTAGCTGTTAAATATAATAAAGATCCTATCCTACTTCTATAAATTTTTTGTTCAATATCTTTTCCATTTTCATCTTTATCTAGGTGAATATAGTAGTGCTCATAGGAGTTGTTTTACTACTTGATTTTTCACTCTAAACCATTTAATTAAATCTTTAATGTATTTTTTTCTTAAGAAATAAAAATTCCTTCTTTTAATTTTTTAATTTTTAATCCTAAAAAATATTTTAATTCTCCCATATGAGACGTTTCAAATTTGATTTTCATAATACTAGAAAAATCATCACATAAATCTTTATTTGTTGAGCCAAAAATAATATCTTCTGCATAGACTTGTACAACTAAAATATAATTTTTATTTCTTTTTATAAAAAGAGTAGTATGAACTTTGGCAATTTGAAAACCAGATTCTAAAAGATAATTTTTTAGTCTATCATACCAAGCACGTGTTGCTTGTTTAAGACTGTAAAGTATCTTTCTTAATTTATATACATGATTTGGATATTGTTCATGAATAAATAATGGTGGTTGTTCAACATAAACATTTTCTTTAATATAACCATTTAAGAATGCGCATTCAATGTCCATTTGAAATAGTGTAAAATTATGATGACATGTAAATAACAAGTGAATTCTTATAGCTTCAAGATGTGCTACATGAGCAAAGTTTCTTCATAGTCAATTCCTTCTCGTTGAGTATATCCTTGAGCTACAAGTATTGCTATATTTCATACTATATCACTATTTTCATCCAATTTATTTTTGAAAATCCATTTATTACCAATAACTGATTGATCATCGTGTCTTGGTACAAGTTCCCATATATTGTTACATTCAAATTGGTTGAGTTCCTCTTACATATCTGTAGATGCTTCTTTAACATTCTCTGGTTCAATATCTTGTATAAAAGCTATATGACCCATTTGAGTTAATTTTCGTCGAGTTGAAAATTTTGTATTAATATCACCAACTACATGTCTAATGGATGATCTTTTAGTGCTGTAAGTGGAGATTTCAGTTCTTTAGTTTTTTTATTTATTGATTTAGTTTGATTATTTTGAACAGATGAGTCGGATGGTACACTAATGTTATCATCATCATCATTCATTTTGATATTGAAGTTTTTGTCAAAAGGTACATGTAATGTTTCTTCAGTTGTGGTTTTTATATTAAAAATCCGATATGCTTTACATGGGTCTGAATATCCTACAAAAATTCCTTCTTCGACTTTTGGATCCAATTTTCTAAGAGGATTACTGGTATTTAAGATAAAACATTAGAACAAATATTCTAAAATATGAAACCTTAGGTTTTTCTTTCAAAAAATAATTCATATGGATTATTTTAAGCTCGTGGACCTAATGATACACGATTAAGAACATAACTGGAGATACTATTACTTCTGCCCAAAAGTTTTGAGCTACCTCATTGTTACTTAATAGAATTCTTACACATTCTTGAAGAGTTTGATTTTTTCTTTCTACGACACTGGTTTGTTGCGGTGTTCTAGGAAATGAAAATTTATGGCTTATTTCCTTTTTGTAACAATAATCTTGAAATAATTCATTCTCATATTCTCCTCCGTGGTCACTTCTAATAATTTTAATTTCGAAATCTTTTAAATTTTGAATATGTTTAGAAAATATTTTAAAAGTTTCAAACGTATCACTCTAATGTTTTAAAAATAATGCCCAAGTATAATGTGAATAGTCATCAACAAAAACAAACACAAATCCATTGTGGTTGATCGATCTTATTTGCATTGGACCAAATAAGTCCAAATGTAAAAGTTCTAAAGGTTGATTTGTAGAAATTTCATTTTTAGCATTAAATGAATATTTTTAAGTTTTCCTTTTTAACATGCATTACACAATTTATTAACTTTAAAAATTAATATTCAGTAATCCTTAAACAATATTGTTTTTTGCTAAATTCTGTATATTTTTAAAATTAACATGGCAAAAACGTTTGTGCCAAATCTATGGGTCAGAAATATCTGCTAATAAATACATATCTTTATAGTGTTCGATTTTCATATTTAAAACATAAATATTATGTTTTCTAATTCCTTCAAAAATTAAATTATTATCTTTATCAAAGATGTTGCATTTTCTAGTTTCAAAAGTTATATTAAAACCTTTATCGCATGATTAACTAATACTTAAAAGATTATGTTTTAAATTATTTCTAAGAAAAAAATTAGATATTAGTAAAGAGTTAGATATACCAGCATAAGCGACATCTCCTTGTCCAATAATATATCCTTTTGAATTATCTCCGAATTTGATGGTTCCACCATCTTTATACAATATGTTTGTTAGCATTTAAGCATTTCCAGTCATATGCTTAGAGCATCCACTATCAAGAATTCATTTCTTCTGTTTATGTTGGAGTACCTACAAAAAATAGATAATATTTAATGGTATCCGCTGTAACATCCCCCTTGTCCATAGGAATACCTTTAACTCTATTAATCTTCCACTTGCACTTGGGGCCAATTATAGTGACTCACACCCATGACTTCGATTGGTATACCCAAATTAGACAAAGAAGAGGCTTAGTAAATGGATCTGCAATATTATCATTTTGTATTTACTTTTCCATTATGCTTCCTTATTATTGATAAAATCTTTTATCAAGTATTCATTATGGAGAACATATACCGACTTCTTACCAAACTGTCGTTTCACAATGCACTCAATATTGCATTATTGTAATCATAATACGTTATTAGATTTTTTAATAGTGGAAACCACTCCTAACTCTCTTATGAATCTACGTGTATATATCGATTTAATTACAATAGTATTCATGGTGATGTACTTAGCCATTTATAATTGAATCTACCACAACCTATGATTGGAAGATTTCCAACCCAAAGCTACTTAATCTAGGGCGAACATGAATTTACGATTAGCGTACTATATTTGATGTCAGGTATGAAGTTTGAATCTGAACACTTCTTTATAAGAAGTTTATTGCCTCTATAAACAATTCTCTAGTATTTCATAAATAATCGAGAATACTTATTGATGGCAAAAATGACCATCAACACCCAAATAATGTGAAAGCACCGACAATCTAATACCCAAATCCAAATATAGACCAAAATAAGAAGAATAGGAAATTAAAAATGGTAAGAAAGTAAATGAATAAGAAAATTTATAGTGATTCAGCTGCCTTCAGCCTAAGTCCACTCCAAAAGCTTTCTTTTTACTGATTTATATTGCCGATTACAGTTATAATCCATGAAAATTGAGAATAAAATGGTGAAGTACAGCCTATGGAAGAAGATGAAGAGAGCCAGAAAGAAAATCCCCTGCAATGAGTTAATGATCCTGTATTTATATGAGAAGACGTACAAAAATCCAGCTGAAAATCCACGTGTAGAAGATCGAAGTCAAGACAGACTGATACAAAAAGGGACCCACCAGGGGCTATATAGCCTATCAAGACCGATCCTTATATGGGAGATCGGCACCGATCTAGGTAGATCCATGGTTAGGGATGGACGATCTCCATGTGGGCCCCCTCCTTCTGCTCTTCATATTTCCATAGTTGTTTCCTGAGTTGATGCGGAGTTCATCGAGTTATTGAGCGACCATCATTGAGTTGAACTTCCTATCTAAGTAGTCCACAACCATAGTGATCTGATCCATTTCTAGCCATATTGATCTGATCCGATCCATTCCTAGCTATATTGATCTGATCCAATACCTTGCCTAAGGGAAATGTAAATCCATACTTAGCCATTTCCAGGATGCTATTCACTTGAATTTGCTTGACTACCATCCATAGTCTTGTTTATGGGGTGGAACGGGGTGCTTTTGCGAAGAGGAATTCAACGGTGGTGGTTTCGTTGCGTTTCATGGAGGGTCGGAGGAGTTTGGGTTGAAGATTGTTCATAAATTTGGCTTTATGGACATGTACAGGCATAGGGTAAGTAGCAACTAGGAAGGAATAGTTTATATGGGTAACTAAAGGATTAAATTTGTAACTGGTGGAATTTATAAATTAATTTCTCAAATCTTTTAATATGTATATCTCTCTCAAACAAGGTCCAATCGAGATGAGGCCTTTTGCATTGCGGTCATTATAGCGATATCTACGTGATGGAACTAGTTTCTTCAAATTTGGAGTAAGTGGAAATTTTAGGCTAAATCAAACATCGTTTGATTTTAGTTCAAATCGAAAATGAATATTTGGCATCAATTGGAATTTCAGTGAGTTACACTCATCTTTTTGAATAATTAGTATGACATATAGTAGATAAAAATTATTGTTTGTGTTTAAATAATTTATTTGCTCTGTTTGTTTGAATATCTGTTTCAAAAGGAAAATGACATTCAAAATGAAATACAGGCGAATTTTTTTGGGCAATCTGGATTTCTCGCTGTAGTGATTTTAGTTTCCAGTTATATACCTGTTGATTTTATTTTAGTTATATACCCGTTTTATAGATTGTTAAATGCTAAAATTTGATTGTTTTGTCACATTGGTTGAGACGTTGACATATGTTAAAAGTTGAACCTTTTTAGAGAAAAAGGTAGTAACAAAATTGTCTAAGTGCTATAGTAACTATTGTCTTCATTATATTATTTTGAAAAATACTAGTAATTGTTGTTTTGATATGGAAATGGCTTCGGTTTGGAAAGATGATTATTAAATCTGACCTTTTTAGGTTTTCTAAGATATTTTAGTTAAAAATAGTTTCTGTACTTCTCTATTTTACTTCAAGCTTATTTATTATTCTTTCTAATATATGTACATACGTAAATGTTTTAAAAGTATTTGGAAAGTATTTATCTTTACAGAAAATTTATTATGTTATGAATTTTTTCTTTTTAAACGAAATTAAAAGGGTTTATCTTTTACTTTTAATGTTTTATACATTTGAAAGAAGATACAGATATTTTGGAATAAACATTTGTAAACATTTTATATAAAGTGTTGTAATAAAAGAACGGATTTATAAAAGGTATTTTATAAATTATAGAGAGATTTGTAAGCGGTGTTTTGTAAATAAAAGGATAGGTTTATAAATGGTATTTTCTGAAAGGGAAGTGTTAACATTTGACAAATTGGAGAAATAAATCACAGTTGTGAATTTATTGTAATATCTGGAATGGTCGTCTTATGGGAAATATATGAGATTTATAGTTTTATTTGGATTTTGTTTAAATTTGGATTCTGGTTTATATTTGGAGTTTGTTTTATGAAAAGGAGTTTTGCAATGTATTTAGAAATTTATAAAAGGAGTTTTATAAACGTATTCGAAGTTTTTATTAAAAAAATTGCAAATAAATTTATAGATTTATAAAATGAGTTTTATAAATAATATTTTATAAAAGTAGTTTTAGAAAAATATAAAGGATATTTATAAAAATATAAAGGATGTTTATAAAGGAGTTTGTTAAATATGTTTAAAGATTTATAGAACGGGGTTTGTTATTATGTTTATATATTCATAAGGGAAATTTTATAATTTATAAAAAATGTTTTATAAAAGGAGTTTGTGAATATAAGGAGTTCTATAAAGGCATTTTTTAAAGAAGGGATCTATAAAAAGATCGACTTCTAATTTTCATAAATGATCAGTTCAAATTACGGTGGTATGGAAAATGTTTTTTCCATACTCAACACCAAATTTCGAGATATGGTAACTCGTCAATGTCTTAAGAATTAAGAATGTGTATCGAAGCAAGATTAGTTTTCTAACTTGTTCGATCTCATTGGTAATCAAGGGATAGTACGGCCTGAAATCGGGAAGTTGTAGTAAGTATATTGGTCTAATTTCCATACAATTAATTTATTTGCTCTAAAAGTGTTTCGGTTTATGTAACGATCCCGATTTTGAGTCAAATTTAATTTGATAATTAATATTAAATTTTTAAATTTAATTGTGAATTTATTTGAATTTTTCCAAATAAATAAAATATGTGTCTATTTTATATAGATTGTAAATAGAATTTTGGTTTAAAATTCAAAAATAAATATATTGAAAATAAATTAAATTTAAAAACTCTATATTTAAAACTAATAAAAAAATTGTTTTCTAGTTTTAGCATATATGTATATGTATTATTTATCAATGTGTGTATATATATCTTTTGAAGATGTAAAAAAAATGGTTTAAAAATGTAATATGACATGTTACCTTAAGTTTAAAATTTAAATAAGATTAATAAAAAGGATAATCTTATTTCTTGCAAAAAAAATTTTTAGTTTGCATATATGTTATAATTTAAAAACATAATATTTAAATTTATAAGAAAATATATTATATAATTTACGACAACGTAAAGGATTTAAAACAAAAATTTATAAATAAATAAAATCAAGGGTTTAAACACAAAAATGTAACCATTAAACAAGTGTAAGATAATGATAAAGAAAATAAAAACATTTGTAAGAAAATTATCAAACTAACAAGTGTCTTTTATTTCTTATTTTTCAAAAATAATAAATAAAATGAAACAAAGTGTACATATACACATCTATATGCAAACCAAAGAGAACCTGGTTATTTCATTTATCAGATTTAAACTTCTCAGATCAAAAATCAAAACCAGGAAATGAAATTCAAAGCAAAATAAAAATCTGGGATAACAACAAACCAGAAAAGAAAAATCAAAGATTTCAAACCAGCATTTAAAAACAAAAGCAACAAAGCCTCAAAAATTTTCAAATCTGGAAACAAAAGATAAAAAATCAAAACCTGAAATCAATTCAAGTTCTTCAAACTAGAATCAAGCAAGTTTCAAGATCATTTCAACAAAACAAAGTACAGATCTGATCAAACTCAGGAAATCTGAAAATACAAACCTGAGAAAAATTTCAACTCAACCAAGAATTCATCTCAAACAACAAAGCTAAAACCTGATTCAATGTCCAGAGCAAAGAAATTCAAACAAATATATTCAACAATCATATCCAGATCAAAGCATCTTCAATCAAACATCAAAATACAGATGAAAGTTTGGTTCCAGATTTTAAGTCCAATGTCTGTCCTCTGTTCTTCTTTCCAAGGTGAGTAAACTACCTTTCAAATGTTTGAATCTGTTTATATATTTGATGTTGTGATGAATACTTTAAGTTGTTATACTGTTCTGTGTGTATGCATGTCTATGTGTATGTATATCTATACATATGTTACTGCCCTGTTAAATCTCAGGCTCAAAGCCACTAAAAAAATGCATTTGCTCCTCCCATAATCAATTATAGACTCTGATTATTAAAAATAAAATGCTTGAAATAATATAAATTTGTTTATAAAAATAATTTTAGATAAACACAGTTAGTAAATATCGTGAAAAATGAAAATTTATAGTGAAACTATTAAAAATCATAAAAATCAAACATTTCAATTTTATAATCTGACTACATAATCGTGTTCGTATTACAAAATGATGATTTTAGGTGAAGGTCTCATGATTTTTAAGCTTATAATCGTTGAGAATTTTTAAGATGAATGGAAAAGGCATTTTTGTCAATATCCGATGATTGACGAAGTTATGGTCGACGTGATCAAGGTGGAGGGTGGCTTGCGTGTTATAGATCGACGGAAAAATGCTTGTAAATTTTTTCGATTCAAGGGTGATGGGAGAGATCATTTTAGGGTTTAAACTGGGTGTTTTGTCGAACTGGTTCTCGAGGAAACTGTGTCGTCATCGAGGCAATTCAGGTGATCGGACCAAGGGGGATGGGAACGTGGCGTTGTGGCGAAGCGATGTACGAGGTGGCGACGACTCAGATGGTCGGAGTTGCCGTGACGAGGCGATTTTTGGTGATTGGGTTTGTTCCAGGTTAGGGGTGCTCGAGCTCGACATTGATTTCAAGTTCGAATCAAATTTCTAGGTGGTCGTGAGGCTTGAGGGGATCACCGGCAACTTGTCGACGGTCTTGGCAATGGTCGAAGGGCGTGGGTTTGTCGGTGCATGTGCACGGGGTATCAGTATGTCTAGTTGTTGTTGAGGCTTTGGGAAAAAAGAAGTGTACGCGGGTTGGTTTAGGGGATAATCTCGGGTTGGCTCAAAGTAATGAAGTAGAGGAGGTCACTCGGGTTTTGTTTCGAGATCCCTTCGGGTTAGACTCGGGTAGGTTAATTTGTGGACCAAGTTTTAATTAAAATATGTTTTAAAGTTAAAAACAAATAATTTTTTTAAATGATTTTCTTTAATCAATTTTCTTTAGACATAAATGTTTATTTAAATGTGTGTATAGATAAAAGATATATATATATAGTTTATTTTAACTTGAATAAATTAAGTTAATCATTAAATTTATATGAAATAAATTAAATGATCATTAAGTAATTGATCAAGCAAATGAAATGATTTTGATTATTTAGTAACTTAAAAGGTTTTAAGTTAAATTCTTATGTTAATGATAATTAATTTTTCAAGGTCTATTAAATAAGGATTTAAATGATAATTAAGAAACAAATTAAGATAATGATTTATCTTTGATAAATTAAGGTTAATTAATTAGTGTAAGTAATTATGGTGTAATTACTTATTTGAAATTAATTAAGGAAAATTAATTAATTAAGATTAATTAATGTAAGTAATTAAAGGTAATTAATTACTTAAATATAATTACTTAATTAAAAGTAATTAATTAATGGATAAAGTTGATTAAGTGGTAAGTGATAATCACTTATTGTAATTAATTAAGGATAAGTAATTGGATGCTAATTAATTAAGGGTTATTTAATTAATGTGATTAATAAAGAATAATTAAATAATTAAAGGTTAATTATTTAATAATTAAAGGTTAATTAATTTATTATTAAAGGTTAATTAATAAATGATTAAAGAGTAATTAATTAAAATGATTTGTAATTAATTAATGTTAATTAACCAGGATTAGTGATTAATCTGGTTTAAATAAATCAAATGATTAATTAATCTTACTTATGGATGTTTGGATTGTATTGAATTCCTTGAATTGTTTGATATATCTGATGTGTGATGCTCTATTTTGATTTGAGCTGTGATGAATGTAATTTATTTATCTGTGATGAATTTATATTATTTATCTGTAAATCTATGAATGAAGATAAGCATTATAGGATTATACTGCTTATCGATATTGTTGTGCTTGGATTGTGACGATTGATGATATTGCACTATTGTGTAAAACCCCTGGACTACTATATACACACACAAATATGGATTTCGTGAGGTTTCAGTTAAGTCATAGATATTTGAATTTAATATTATTTTATTTAAAATAATGAAATGGTTTTAAAATTGAATTTTGAATCCAAAATGGTTTGGAAATGGAATTGGGTTAAATATGAAAAGCTTTTGAAAGGAGTTTTAAAGATAAAATTATTTTAGATAACTTGTTAAAGTTTTGAAATTAAAATAGTTTGATTTGAATTTGAAGTTGAGTTCTATAAATATATGTTAAGAAATTATGGTTTAACAAGTTATATAATGTATTTATATGGGGTTTAAACCATTTTAAATGTATTATTTTGGGAATTTGAATTTAACCCAAGTTTATACTTTAGAGGCTATAACTTGTGTATATTTGATCGGATTTTTCCGAAACAAAAAAAACAATTGTTTTCAAATGAAAATGGCTTTGATATAGAGGAAAGAACCTCCAGTTTTTGTTGAAAGATTTCAAATTTGAAATGGAATTGTTTTGAAAGCTATAAATGAATCTTTGTTAAAGATTGGTGAACTTTGTTTTCAAATTGAAGTGGATTTTAAAGGGTGAATCTTTTGTTTAAAAAGATTTGAAAATGGTAATTTGCTTAAAGCATTCAAAAGAAAGGTTTTGGGCTAAAGGTTGTAACTTACTTAAGATCCCAATATATCCATATGTTTTTTAAATTAAGCGCTCATTATTCGGTTTAGCCGGGGAGGACTTTGTGTCATAAAACCCATTCCGAATAATGATATGACGAATTGGATAGCATTTGAAGACGGTGGTGAAGACCGGGTATTTTCAAAAGCGAAAGGATTACCTATCGAATGTCTCTGCACCGAATGGCCCCGGTATGGAGATATGATCACCCTTTGTGATAAGGAGTCCGAACGTGGTTAGGGATTATCTGGATTTGCAAGGGCTTCTTTTGAAGTGCCTTCAGCTCTGTTCGAACCCGGAACAGACTTGTATGGATGTATGTCTGACGTTACACTTTGGGATGTAGAGCTAGTTCTATCAAGTACATTTCTGTTTGGTGGCGGAGAATTTATTCTCTTAGCTTAACACCCTTCTCCGAGATGTACGAGCTCAGAGGTTATGTAGTTGATATTTAGCAGTGATATATTCCCAGTTTGGTAATGTGGCATACAAAGTGCTGCTGATCATTTGTTGATCAAAGCATGGCTTTTGTGAAAATCGTAGCTTTGTGGACGTGACCTCGTTGGACCTCACAACCCGAAAATGGTCGAAACAGGAAAGATGCGGCAAGGTTATGAGGGTCGCGCCCTTTAGGGTATGTCCATTTCCTTTTGGAAAAAGGTGGTATCATGGTATGGAGCCTAGATATTTAACCTATGTGGTTGCTGCAAATTTATTACTTTGTGGTTGTTGGTGTTAAGGATCCTCAAATAAAGGCCGGTAATGACCGGGGGATGCATACTCGTGTAGTAGTTACCTAGTTACAGAGGTAACCCGGCCTTGTGTTGGCAAAGAGCCGGTTAAGTTCTCGGGGTGTCCCTCCATAGGCGTACCCATGTGGCATAGAAAGTTCCTTAGCCTGACCATTTGTTGGAAATCCAAAGAAACAATACGCGCCCTGTACGGTTCTAGTTGTATAACTTGCCATGGAATGTGGCGGTAACCTG
The DNA here is from genome assembly GCA_030765085.1 of Allium cepa. Classification (NCBI taxonomy): domain Eukaryota; kingdom Viridiplantae; phylum Streptophyta; class Magnoliopsida; order Asparagales; family Amaryllidaceae; genus Allium; species Allium cepa. The sequence goes on along the minus strand of CM060941.1, from coordinate 133,859,289 downwards.
CTATTGAACATGGTAGCTATAGTAGGCATACTATGAAATGTGTATGCTGGCTAAGATTAATATTATACTTTCAAAATGTTTTCTGCACTATGCACTAACAATAATATCAAAAGGATTTTCGCGTATCAAGCATGTTTGACTATCATAAGGAGAAATCTCCTCCAATTGTGCGCTTGCATTATGTGTGTGCGGGGAGGCCTTATGGTAGTCTCATTTTCCACAAAGCATAGCGAATTTCAATTTTAAATGTTTTGCTGTTTTTGTTTTCAAATAAATTGTTTTCGTTTGCTCACACCAGTCCCATGACCGACATGGAGTTTATTGTTCCTTTTCTACACTCTGGATGCCCATAATTTTCCACACGGACAGCCTAGAGTGATATTTTCAGATAATCAACTGGTAGATATAGTTTTTGGCAACCTTTGGAGTCTTTGGATCTTGGCGATCGCAGTGCTGACTGACCTTGCTATATACCACATGATGGTGGTTCGAACTTGTTTGGTTGGAGTTTTGGAGCTTTGGCATTGTGAATGCAATCTGTTGAATTCTCGCTCTCTCTCTCTCTCTTTTGGAAGTAAAAGTTGATGTTCAGCTTAATGTTTATATTTTCGATGTTGTATCTCTGATAATATTGATATTCATGTGTATCAGATATTGTATCAATTGTTGTATCAATGATATATTGTTTTTCTTCCGCTGTGTTGTTGTATTTAATGTGTTATAAGCTCCGACAAACCAGATTCGACGTTTGAATCTGCGGCATTGGAATATGAGTGATGTATTTGGTGTCGATTTTCGAAGGTCAAGTCAGGGTCGTCACAGTTTATTGTTATTATTGTTTTTTTAAAGTACACTGTTTAACCCAATTGAGTATGATTTTGGAAATGAAACATTTCTTAAGATTTGTGAACATACTTATGCGGATGAGATAAGTATATGGGTACATATCCTAATTATTGGAAATGTAGTGTTTTATGAATATACTTATATGGTTGATATATATATATATATATATATATATATATATATATATATATATATATATATATATATATATATGGGAAAGTTTTTTTAAGTATTGGAAATGAAATTTTGTGAATATACTTATATCGTCGAGATAAGTATATGAATATTTACTATGTATTAGAAGAGTAGAATTGACTTATGAATGTATCTTTGTAAAGTATTTTGATATAGATATATACAAATTGCTTTTAATTAATGAAACGATTAATTAAAGGGGCTTTGAGGTTGCTTTGTTCTTAACTATGCTTAGTTAAATTCTGATTGAATTATTTGTTTATTAATAGTTGAATAACCGACTATCAAATGTTTTTCGTTTTTTACAATAATTTTTTGCCGGTTGGGGGAGTTCAAGATCAGATCTAGTTGGTGAAGTTCACGCATGATTGGGGTTTTCTCTTTGTGAACTCTAACGAAGCTTAGACTCTTACCCCTAGATGTCCCTTTACAGGTTGTTTCACAGGTCGAGTAGCTGTTCCATAAAATTAGAATCGAGGTTACCATTAGCGTGGTCAGCACCTCGAAAAGGATGGATGTTTCACGTGGTATTAGGGCTTGGGTTCAGTGAACACCTAGGCTTTGGTGTGGTTGGCTCATTAAAATAAGGTTAGTACCACCCAAGAATGAGTATGAGTGTATATATGATGAGCACTTATTTATTAGGGCTATAAAAATGTTTTATACCGTGTTGATTTATCTACTGAGTGATTTATAAATTCTGGTCAATATAGAAAGAACAACTGTACCGATAGGGGTTTCTAAACACTTAAATAAGACAAGTCGACGCATTATTGTTTTGGAAATGGGTAAATGAAATAATTTTACCTAGATTATATTTTATATATAAAAGAATAATTTTTAAAGAATTAATGTAGTTATCTATGGTGTGTTTGTTTGTTAGCAAAAGTTAGTATTTAGTTATTGTCATTTATCGTTTGATTTGTAATGCTCGTCCATTTTAGGAGCATTGACTATTGGATGTCGATTGATTGTTTGTGCTCAGATATTTTATGAGCATATATTGTTTAACTAAATCAAATACGAACACCTTATGAATTTAGTTTCACATTTTGATTATAAGGTGTTCGGTGATGATGTTGTATTAAAATTATAATTTTAGTAAAAGTTGTTTATTATAATCTAAACAACGATAAACATTGTGAAATATTTTATATAAGAAAGTGAAATTATATAAGTACGGTTTATAAATATAGTTTATAAATAAAAAGGATTTAAGGCTTAGAAATTAAGAATTTGAATCCCAGTGTTTAGAAATTTGTTTTTCAAGTTTTGGAAAAGAAAAATATTCTTATTTGAAAGTATTTTTGACTAGGAATATTTTTTTTGGCAACGCCAGCGGGGTTAAAATGGACCCCTACCATTTATTGATATACCAAAAACGAAGTACAAAGAAAGAAGAAATGTGCCACCTAACAATTAGGCAAGAAGAAACCTAGAAACAAGAAAAGGGGAAAATAGGCAAACTAGAAGAAAATAAAAAGAACAAAAACACAAGAATACAAGGCAAGTAAACCCACAAATAAGGACGGAGAAGAAGTAATCCAGGGTCGAATACATGCCCTGAGGCAACAATTCCAAACTTCAATCCTTCAACAATGGTTTGCTTCATTTGCATAGGAGATTTCCTTTTTGAAGTAAAGATAATAACATTCCTTTCCTCCCATATTATCATGGTAAAAACTTTAAGGGTGAATAGAAGTATATATGTCTCCTCACTTTTCCATCTCGTTGCCTTATGTATTAAGTCCCATTCAACTTCACTAACCAATTCAACTCTCCTGCCTGTGATTAGGTTATTAATAAAGCACCATAACATGAAGACAAATGGACAGTTAAAGTATAAGTGAAGAGTATTCTCCTCTGCAGATTGGCAAAAACTGCATAAAGTATCAATATTAACTCCTCTCTGACTCAACAAAGTTTTGGTTTTCAATGCGTTACTGAAAATTTTCCAAAGGAAAAGATTCTGTCTCTCCGGGTTATGCTTAAGCCATATTCACTTGTGCCAGCTGAACGTCACTCTATTCCTCCATTTAGCAAGATGGCTGTACATGCCACAGACCTTGTACCTATCCTGACAGAAGGACCAAGAAATATCATCATACTGAGAAAGGGAAATATTAACACTACTCAACTGATTCCACAATTGTCTGACATGCTGATTACTGGAGTAAGGTAGAGTAACACGACCATGTTGAATAAATTTTTTCGCCAAAGCATTCCTACCAATACCTGTTTGCACTTGCTGGTTGTAAGAAAGAAAGTTATTAAGGATAATTCCTTCCTTCACCCATGGATCATTCCAGAAAGAGATACTACCATTATAACCAATCTTACTCTTAGCACAAGGAAGAATATCAGGCCTAAGATTTAGCATACATCTCCATGTCCAACTGCAGGAATGAGGAATACTCATCGTCTAGAATTTTTTGTTGACAATAATATACTTGTAAGACCACTTCACCCAGATATTGTCTCTATAATTCAGAAGATTGTCAATATGTTGAACTATGGCAGCATGATTCCAAATTTGTATATTTTTAATTCCTAGGCCTCCTCTGGATTTAGGCACTTCAAGTTTGGAGATGGCACAAGGAGATATCTTATTTGAGATGACAGATCCATGCCAGAAAAAATTAGACATAGCACTCCTTATCATTTTTATCAGCTTGGAAGGAATGATAAAGGATCTTGACCAATACACAGTCATGGAGAAGATAATAAAATTAATGAGGGTAAGCCTACCTGCCTGACTTAGCATTCTATTAGACCACACAACAAGCCTAGCAGTGATTCTCTCATACAAAGGAATGCATTGGGAATAAGTAATTCTAGAAGTAGCTAGGGGGATTCCTAAGTACATGGAAGTGTCAGATCTTTGCAAGATGGAGGAAAGGGTAGTTATTTGATTGATCAAGTCATTGTCCACACCAGCTATCATCAAGTTAGATTTAGCCAAATTAATGGATAGGCCAGTAGTTTTGTAGAATAAATCGAGGCCATTAATAATAGAGATAACAGTGGACAAAGAGGGCTTGAAAAAAATAACTAAATCATCAGCAAACATTAATGATGTAATGAGGGGATTTTTGCATTTAGGATGGACAGAGAAACTACCATTGCTAACTTGCTGGATAAGAATTTGAGTTAAAATTTCCATCAAAATAATGAAAAGGTAAGCAGACATAGGGTCACCCTGCCTTATCCCCTGCTTACTCTTAAAATACCCCACATTACAATTATTCACCATTATGGTAAACCTAGCAGTAGAAATGCACGCTTCAATCCATGGCACAAAATGTTTGGGAAAATTCATAAGTCCCATGATACGAACAACATAGTTCCATTGTAAAGAGTCAAAAGCTTTAGATATGTCAAGCTTGAACATGGCTCTGGGGGAAACTCAAGAGGAGTTGTACCCCTTCAATAATTCATGAGTCATCGGAACATTATCAAGAATACTTCTGCCGCTAAGAAAGGCTGCTTGATTGGTAGAAATAATGTCAGGTAGAACCATCTTGATTCTATTCGCAATGACTTTAGAAATGCACTTATATATGGTGTTACAACAAGAAATTGGCCTAAAATCAGAGACAAGACAAGCATTCTTCACTTTTGGAATAAGGGCTATGTTAGTAGCATTAAGAGATCCAATCATTCTGCATTTGTTAAAGAAATTATGGATAGCCTTCAAGAAATTAGGCCCAACAATACCCCAGCAAGTCTTAAAAAAATAGGCATTAAAGCCATCAAGTCCTCATGAAGAATTAGCACTGATAGAGAAGAGGGATGTTTTAATCTCAGCATCAAAAATTGCAGTAGAGAGGAAGGCATTATCTTCAGGAGAAATTCTGGGGATGTTGATCGAGTCAAGAAGCTCAAGAGATGGAGAGAAGTCATTACTGTTACCAAGTAAGTTGCTAAAGTAGTCAAGGAACATAATATTAATAAGGGGAGGGTCAGAAACAAACTCACCATTATCATCTTTAAGAACACCAATAAACTCCCTAGATTGTTTTGCCTTAAGAGAGGAATGGTAGAACGCCGAGTTTCTGTCACCAGCCTTGAACCACTCCATTCTAGATTTTTGGTTGACCATCATGCTCTCATACCGAAGAGCCACAAAAAGCTGCGATGACAAGGAAGCTTCAAGGGCAGCCCACTCTCTGTTAGTAGGATCAGATAGCATGTTCTCTTGGATTTGATGATGTTTGAGGGAGAGACATGAAGAAGCCAAGTTGCCTTTGCCAAATTTACTCAAAGACCACACCTTTAATTCAGTTTTGACAGCCCTAAGTTTACACTGCAAAACAAACATTGGATTACCAAAACAGCGAGTGGTCAAAGCTTTGTTAACAATTGGGAAAAAATTAGGGTGAAGAACCTAGGTATTACAAAGGATGTTTAAACAGATAAGAAAGCATTGAACTCACTTCTGTCGTTGGAAAATAATTCGAGTGATGACTACAGCATCATCGGTGTTCATTTTCAAGTTTCTATAAGAGGGATTGCTACCATAGTACTTTGTTATATGGTTGTTTCGCAAATCGAATTTTGATTTAAAATTCCAAAAGTACGATTTGATATACAAAAGGAGATATGTGTATTATTATTATTTCAAAAAGACTTGAAATAAAATCTGGATGTTTGATTCTGAAGTTTTCAGTTAAGCTACTACATGGACTCATGTATCCTATCCTATGCAATAGGATAATTTGGTTTGTGCATCATAATATGATTTTTTTGTTTGGAAATTTTCAATTGTTAAATTGAAATGGAATTTTCGACAATTTTGGACAGTCAAAACTTACGAATTGATATAGAAACCAGAGCGATGTGTTTTTGAGAAATTATAAGAAAATTAGTTTTTGTACCTAATAAATTTGAGAAGATAGCAAGTTAAAACAAGTTTTAAATTTGTTGGATATTCATGTTAAATAAAGCAAATTTGGAATTGTATGTATACCCTTAGGTTGTAAAAGAGTATTATGGAAATAAAAACTTAAGTTTAAAGTGTTGATAAACCTTAGTTGTGTTCTATAAGATTTTTATAAACTTAAGTCATGGTTTTTATGAAATGGTTGATAAATGATTTTAGTATCAAATGAAATACTATTAGTTTAATTAATTAGGACTTAAAATGAATACGAATAAAAATAAATTGGTATAACTAAGAAACAAATAGAATATATATGTAAGTTGTACGTCGATCATTTTATTTGCATAACTCTTTTTAATACATATTTGAGTATATGATTCCATGGTGATTACACCGGTCCGAGTTAGAATTTTTGACTTGATTTTTGATGACGAACACTTGATATACATTTTTGATAAGATTTTAAAGTTTTCTGTCACGGTTTATGGCTATGGAAGGAGAACAGATGTTTCTAATTAAGGAACTAAATCGGAGTCCATGCTAGAGTGGTCGAATGAGCGATATTAGTTCAAAAATGGAATTTGTGTAATCGAGTGAGTGATCGGATTTGATTTTGCATATGAATGTTATATGTATATCATGCGTGATTTAATAAATTGTCTTCTTTTAACATTGTAAAATGCATGTTATATGGTTTTATATCACTTGTAAGCGAGATACAAGTTCATGGAAGAAAATGCTAGTTTAATGCTTTTGGTTTCATGAGTACAGTTGGTTTGCTTGACTAATAGGTACAAATTTATATTGTTATTAATGATTATGCCCCAAAAATATAGGAGGCCACTTTTAGGCTTTAGTTCTTTCTTCTGATTTGGGCCCGTTATGGTAGGTTATAGTTTTTCTGATCAAGCCGTGCAAAGAAGGTGCTGCAGAAATTTTCCGTAACTCTAGAGACTTTAAAGTTAATAATCAATTTTTATTAATTGATTTTGTAAGCCTAAAAATGATAAGTTTTTAAGTCTAAGGGTGTGAAGACATTTTTCTTCCTTAGAAAATTTCGAGGACGAAATTATTTTTGAAGGGAGAGAATGTAACAACCCGAAATTTTTAACGTTTTGAATAGGAATATTTAATTTATTTAAAATTTCAATTTTGATTTGAATTTAATAAATAATAATAAAATTAATTTTTAATATAACGAATTGATTTGTAATGACATATTTTTAATTTAATTTACTGGATTTTTCATAATTTTTAATTCAAAAAATATTTAAATTATCGTTTGACGAATTTTCGAGAAACGGTGGTATTTTTTAATTTTACTGAATAAGATAATCGATGTATATTATTATTGTTTAGGGATTGTGTGGCATTTTTATGCACGATCGTTTTTTGTTTAGTCGTTCGTTGGTCGTTCGTGGACAAAATTCTATGTGGCGACGTGTTGGAAATTACAAAATAAACCCAAATTCAATCCTTCAATAAATTCAACATTCACTTCGCCTTTTTCCCTCTCTATCTTTTTCAATCTCATTTTACAATAAGTTCAAAACTTAAAAAGAAAGTAAGTTTCTAAATTTTCAAAAATCAAAATAGAAATCCTCCACTGAAATTCCAAAACAGGGATCTTTGATCTCATTTAGATGAGATCTACATTCCTATATAAGTTTAGATGGGTTCAGTGGAGTTTAAGGGGGATTGACAATTTTGAACGAGAATGAGCTTAAACTAGGGTTTGATTTTTCTCAAGCTTTGGTCGACGATTGGTGATTTAGAGAGTACGGCGGTGTTTCTCAAGTCGAGGAGCAGGTAAGGTGGAGTTTTGGTGATGCGCGGTTAAGAGGAGTGACATGCGACTTTTTAGGGCTATAGCTTGACACGTACGATTGCGGTTTGAAGGCGAGTGTCGAGTGTGTCCTGATGGGGTGGAAGGGTTGCTTTCGTAAAGAGGAGTTCAACAGTGGTGTTTTTGTGGCATTTCGTGGAGGGACAGAGGTGTTTGAAGTGAAGATCGTGCACGAATTTGGCTTTGTGGACATGTACATGCATAGGTAATTAGCAATTAGGAGGGAAGAGTTTATATGGGTAATTAAAAGTTTAAATTGTAATTAGTGGAATTTATAAATTAATTAATTATTGAATATTATAAAATGTATATCTCTCTCATACCAAATCCAATCAAGACGCGGTCTGTTGCATCACGCTCGTTATAGCAATAGCTATGCGATGGAACTTATTTCGTCAAATTTGGAGAAAGTGAAAATTTTAGAAAATAGTTCAAATTGGAACGCTTCATCGTCAACTAGAATTTCGGTGAGTTAAACTCACCTTTCTCGATAATCTGTATGATATGTAGTAGATAAAAATTATTGTTTGCGTTGAAATGATTTATTTGCTTGGTTTGGTTGAATATCCACTTTAAAAAATGAATGACATATAAAATGAAATATAGGAAAATTAGTTGAAAAATCTGGATTTCCCAACGTAGTGATTTTAATTTCTAGTTATATATCTGTTGATTTTATATCAGTTATATACCTATTATATAGATTGTTAAATGTTGAAATCTGATTGCTTGGCCATATTAGATGGGACGCTGATATATGTTCAAAGTTGAACCTTTTAAAAGACAAAGGTAATAATCGCATTGGTTAAGTACTATAGTAACTATTAGTCTCGTTATAGTATTTTGAAAAATACTATTAATTACTGTTTTGATCTGGAAATGGTTTCGATTTGGAAATCTGATTTTTAAATCCGACCTCTTTGGATTTTCTAAGATATTTTATTTAAAAATTAGTTCTATATTTTACTTCAACTTCTTTCATTATTTTTTTCTAATACATGTATATATGTAAATGTTTTATAAGTATTATTTTTTGAAAAGCATTTATCTTTATAGAAAAGTTATTATATTTATGGACGTTTATTTTTAATGGAAATTAAAGGGTTTATCTTTTATTTTAAAGTCGTTTGCTTTTAAAACAAGATACAAATATTTTGGAATAAACATTTATGAAACATTTTATATAAAGTGTTGAAATAAAAAAATAAATTTAGAAAAGGTATTTTATATATTATAAAGAGATTTGTAATCGGTATTCTGTAAATAAAAGGATAGGTTTATAAATGGTATTTTATGAAAGGGAAATGTTATCGTTTGACAAATTGGAGAAATAAATCGCAGTAGTGAATTTATTGTAATATATAGAATGATCATGTTATGAGAAATATATGAGATTTATAATTTTTATTTGGAATTTTGTTTATATTTGGAGTTTGGTTTATATTTAGAGTTTGTTTTATAAAAAGGAGTTTTGCAATTATATTTAGAAATATGTAAAAGGATTTTTATAAATGAAGCTGGAGTTTTTATGAAAAGAGTTGCAAATAAATTTGAAGATTTATAAAATAAGTTTTATAAATGATATTTTATAAAATAGGTTTTATAAAGAGTTTTATAAAAGTATAAAAGGATGTTTACAAAGGAGTTTATTAAACAAGTCTAAAGATTTACGTAAGGAGGTTTATAATTATATTTATATATTTATGAAGAAAATTCTATAATTTATAAATAATGTTTTATAAAAGGAGTAATAAATATAAGGAATTCTATAAAGGCATTTTATAAAGAAGGGATCTATAAATAACCGAGACACGATTTTCATGAATGATCATTTTAAATTACGGTGGTATGGAAAATATTCTTTCCATGCTTAACACCAAATTCTAGGGTAAGGTAACTCATCTCTATCTTGAGAATTAAGAATGTGTATCGAGGCAAGGTTAGTTTTCTAACTTGTTCTATCTCATTGTTAATCGAGGGATAATACAGTTTGAAATCGGAAAGTGGTGGTAAGTATATTGGTCTAATTTCCATACGATCAGTTTAGTTACTCCAAAAGTGTTTGAATTTTTTGTTATCGATATTTTTAAAAAAGACATTGTTTTAACTCAACTGAGTATGGTTTTGGAAATGAAACATTTCTTAAGATTTGTGAATATACTTTTATGGATGAGATAAGTATATGGGTATTATAACGATCCGTATTTTTGGACTTCGAATTTGAATATTTAATTTGTTTAAATATTTGGATTTAAATTTATATTATGATAAAATCTTTGTTACAAATTAAGACTTGATTTTTGATGTCATATTTTTAATTTATTTTATAGAATTTTTTTTATAATTTTTAATTCGAAAAATAATTATATTTTCGTTTGATGCTTTTTGCGGCAAACGTCGGTACTTTTGAAACTTTACAGAATAAGTTAACTTGTCTATTTTATTACTATTTTGTGATTGCCTCGTATTATTGAGCGTGATCATATTTTTATTTTTGTCATTTGCGACTCATACGCGAGTATGATTTTGTGTAGAAGGGTACTCCAAAACTTTTGAAAACTCATATGCGTTTACACACTCAAGCATGCATGTCTCTTGGCTTGAAATATGAGTGTGTTTGTTGCCTTATCTTTGGAAAGTTGTTTTATAAAACTTAAATCATTTCGTTTTTTTATTTATTATAAAAGAAGGAAAGTGGATAAGTTGGAACACAATTTACATTTTACATTTTTCATATATATATATATATATATTCATACCGTACAAGGCAAATCTCAACTCTATACTTCTCCTTCATCCCTTTCTTTTTCGACCATGTTTTCATACTTTTTCCCATACCATTTATCTTACATGCACACGCACCCTGCTTGTTGACCTTTATTTCTTAGCCTAAGTAATTGTGGTTTTATATATGCAGGGACAGAGCCAGGAATTTAGTGTGACCTGGGCTGAGTTAAAGAGATGAAAAAAATAAAGCTAAATAAGATCAAAAATTGCAAAAGTTAATTTTTAATTATATATTAGCGAAAGCTTACAATAACATGAGGTGTTCATGTATATCTCATGTGTAACTTAGATAAATACAAAAGCAGACACGATAACCTATACAAGTTGGACTCTACACTTTTTTCGTGAGTTGAAATCATAAACTACCGAATCCAAATCAATATATTCAGCAAGCTCCATTTCTATGTTGATAATCATGCAATCCTCAAGAAAATCATCACCCATTTTATTACGTAGAATAGTTTTAACATTTTTCGTAGCTACAAAAGCTCGCTCCGTCGTTTCCGTGGAAACTAGAAGAGTTAAAATAAGACGAATCGGTCGATCAACCAAATAATAAACATCTTTTTTTTCTTCTCTTAAATAACTGTTTACACAACTCAAAGATAGTTGATAAAATGATCTCCGCCGTTATCAACTATGATTCTTTGAATTTTGCAAGGAAGTTCGATAGAGCTTGAAGAAGTTTCATTTTTTAGGTCCAAAGAGTTATCTCCTTTTAACTTGTAAAATGACTACAATGTTCTATACTTTGAGTTTGACATTACCTAAAAAAATGCCTAAATTACATAAGTTTATTAAAAATACAATCAAAGATAAGTGAAATACATCAATTTTTGTTTCTGACAATTGACATGCACATAAAAAATGAAATCAGTTTAACAACAATAATAATGAGAGTAAAAGATTAGGGTTTTATATTTAAGTTCTTTAATATCAATTTTAACTTAAATCAAGAGAAATGTAATACACTCAACCAATTGATTCTATTTGAATAGAATAAAAAAACGATTATTGAGCAAACTAGGGTATCGGTTGATTACAATATGGAAAATAATTTGAAGTTTGCAACTACTTTATGAACATAAGATGAGACTAATGATTAAAAAAGAATTAGAAAATAAAAAAAGAAATATTTTCCCTATTTTGGCTCTTGAATGGATCAGAGCAGCAGCTGCGTTTTTCGTTTTGTGTCGAAGAAGAGGCAAAGGAAGTATTGTGTAATTTTGGCATGTTGGACTATATGAGTTTTCTAATATATTGAGCTATATTGGGCTGAATAATACTTGATGTGTTTTTTTACAAAAGAGCACCCGGGCTGTAGCCCAGGTAACCTTACACGTTCGTCCGTCCCTGTATATATGGCATACACATGAAACATCTTCAAACAGCATGAACACATTTTTGAAATATAGATAATGTTTTATGTAATATATGACAATTCATGATAATTTTTAAGCGTGAATTAAAGGGGAAAAAATTATGATCTTATAGTTTTCTTGAGTTTGATGAAAACAATACATGGACGGTGAAAGAGGAACCTCCATTATTGAAATTAATGCTTTGTATAATGAAGGAGGTAACTTTTTATTCATTTTTATCAAATTATTCATCTATGTTTTCATTTTTGCTATATTAATTAATCGTTGCATGTATGTTTTTCTTTTTGCACACTACAATGGGAATACATAAGTAGATAACAATGACGATTTAGAAGTGCCGTTGGATGATATTGAGGTTGATGTCCATGAGAATGATGATAGCGAAGTGGATGTTGATGATGTTGGAAATGTACCTGGTTTACAACAAATACATAATGGAATAGAAACTTTTGACTTTGATCCGCTAATATTTTATATCAAAATGTTACAAGAAGTCGATGAAGTGGGAGGTAATAACAGACAATCATCGTTATGGACAACAAATATGTGAGGGTGTGGTGGATTGTTATATTTTGCATGGGCGTGCGCTTTTGTTGTGGGTTTAAAAAGTTGAAGTCTATGTATGAGTTTGGTGTGAAACATGAAGTTAAGCACTGTTAGATTACAGTTAGTTTAAGTATAGTATGTGTGTTCTATGTCTGTGTGGTGAAGGCGGTATGTGAATTAGTATCATGTTATAATAATTTGACTACTAGTGTTTTAATCTTATGTGAAATATAGACGATGTTCTATGTAATAAAAAGTGTTCTATGCTACTAGTTTGTGAAATGGTACTGACAATTATGCTATTATATTGTGATATTAGTGTTTTCACATTCTTCTGAAACATAGAGTCATAGACAATGTTTTATACTTTTGTATGTCATTTGTAGCCTTATTTGTAGTGATGTGCAGTGGGTTTTTGTTTGTATTGTTTATTTGTTCATTAAAGTTCAAAAATATTATCAAGTTTTATTGTGTATGCAAGATACAATTATGTTGCTGCCATCATATATGTAATGCTAATTGTTCAGTTGTAGTCATATTTATGCATTCATTTAATTAAATTTTAACATGTATAAATTAAATAATAAAAAATGCACGGTTCTGACGATTCGACTGGTCAGACCATCAAAACATTGAACCATAAATCACCGTGGTTCGAATCACGGTTCGACCTTCGTAACGTTGCTATATATTATATACGCATGAAACATTTTCAAAAGGCATGAACTCATTTTTTACCTTTCTTTTACTACTCTACAAATGAAAATATAAACATGAGAGCGCACATTTCTTTCAATTTTAATTATTCCAATAACTCTTCACACACTAAGATTTAGCCAAAACCTTCAGCAGAAGAGTTGTAGAGGATGATGAGATCGACATTTTCTGTTTATGTTGCACTCGGAATGGTGGAGCGTAGAGAGCCGTGCGAAGGTATGTAGGTATATGGAATAAAGAATGCATGGCCATGGGTTTCAATATGTAGCAGGCGCATGCAAAATAACGGAGAGAGGAGAGAGCGTCAAAAAATAGATGCAAGAAAGAAAAATGAAACGAGGCCGTGCGTCTTGCACACATGGTATAAGTACCAGGCGATGAAGAATGAAGATGGGTAGTGTAAAAATGAACACAACATGAGAAGTGAGTGGTTTGGTTCAAGGCAAGCATGGAGGAGCAAACGCATGCATAGAAGATGAGAAATAAAGTTGGAGATACATGCATGGAAATGTGAGTTGCATGGCTACAAGGGAAGATGACGAGAATGCGCATTGTATTTGATGGACATGAAGGACGTGTGCATGTGGAGAAGATGAGAATGTTGAGGGTTGCATGTGTTTAGGCCTTGGTCCAATTGGGTGAGATTATATATAAGTTACGTTATATTTCGTTTTATAAATTTAGTTAGTTTGATTTAGTGATTAAATGGTTTTAAACTTTGGAAAAGTTCAATTTTTCCGTATTAAGTCCGTTTAACCAGCGATTTTCGACGTTAGATTCGTATTAACAATAGAACACACTATTGTAGTTTATTGACACGTTTAGAGAAGTATAAAATATTGATAAAATATTAGTGACATTTTATTAGTAGAACAAATCCACATGCTGCTAATATAAACCATGTAGATTTATTATTACTCAATAATTGTTCTGTTTGATATTGATTGTTAATTATTTAATAAATAGATGCATTGCTATTTATTGTTGTTAATCGATTGTTTGATTGTTTGGATCGAGCTCGGCCAGTTTATGAGCACTGATTATTATTCATTGATTCTTGACTTTGCTCGACCAGTTTATGAGCAATTAATTATCCATATGCATGAGCTGGGTAAAAAATAATTATAGGCTAACACCTTGTGATTTATTTTATGATTTGACTATAAGGTGTTTAGCGGTAATATTTGGTTCACTTTGTTAGAACCTCCAATTTATGTTTCAATGATAACAACTATACAATCATATATATATATATATATATATATATATATATATATATATACCTTATCAAGATTGCAGGTATACGCTACAAGAAGACGACATGCTCAAAGATATCGAGACTCAAAGAAAAACGAAAATTCATTGACCATACTACTGTTAGTAAGGTTATTCTACTATAAAAAGGACATAGATAAAATATTGTTAAGGTCTCCTTGAGTATATATTCATACATGATTACATACATTTTCATGTGCATCAAAATTAAGTTGAAAAACTAATTTTACACCTCACAGACGTCTAAGATAAAGTCTCAAATGTCTATGATAATTCTCGAGTTAAAAACTCTCTGAAATCGCAAACGTTTAAGTTTTACCACATACGTCTGTCCTGTGCAAAAACAGTCAATTTTGAAAAGACACTTCTATTTCATTTAAAAAGAATTCACCTTTCAAGGAAAAGGTTGTAACCATTAAACTGAATAGTCTTTCTCAAATAGTAACAACTTTTCATCTGCGCCTTTTTGAATCTATAAATACTACTTTGAATGAGAAATAGAAATTAACTAACTTGAACTAATCTATTTTTCCTCACTTGATTTCTAAACACTTTCTTGTATATACATTGTTCACAAACTCTCAATCTATTATAACCAAAATATAATTTTGGTAAAATCACTTCCTACAGCTCAAAGCATTCATATTCATATACTCAGTGGACATCATAGGAAGATTTGTACTATAAGTCAAAAACTATGTTATTTGAAACACAAGATTGTTAGAAATACTTTTGTATTAGCCTATTCCTTCAAGAGAAGTAAAGGTAATTTGGTTAACGGAAATACTAAAAGGGAGCTTCGGAACTGCACGTAGGACGGGAGGTCCGAAAACAGTACAAAAGCACTAGTTTGCACGCTTTTTATACTTTACTATTAATTTTCTACTATTGCATTAACTTATACACTTGCATATTATACACAAATTAAATAGTATACTATCCACTAGAGTTTCTATTATTATCAGAACAAGGTTATTTCAGTCTGTAGTAACTCGTAAATGAAATCATTAAAATGGCAAGTACATTTCAAGAAGGTTAATCAGCTGCTCATCCCCTACTGTTTACTGGTTCTAATTATGCCTATTGGTCAATACGCATGCGAATTTTTATGCAAGCAAATGGCTAGCAACTCAAAATAAATATGAAGCACCTGACATTGATATTGGCACAATGACTGATGCACAAAAAGCAGAGGCGTCTAAATTTACCAAAGCTATGAATGTTTTATTTTGCTCACTCGATAAAAATGAATTGTTATGAGTCATGTTTTGCACTACTACTTACGATATATGGCGTACATAAGAAATTATCCATAAAGGTACAAACAAAGTTAAGGAAATAAAAATTTCTATCCTACAAAATCAATTTTCATCTTTTAAAATGAAATCAAATGAATCAATTATTGACATGTATGCTAGATTTCAAACTACACAACACGATCTTATGGCATTAGAAGTTAAATTCACTGATTTTGATTTAGTCACATAAATTTTGAACTCTCTGATAAATGAATGGGAAAGAAAAGTTTTAGCCATCGAAGAAGCTAATGATCTTTCCTAACTCAAAATCGAAGAGTTAATAGGAAATCTGATGTCGTATTAAACTAATTTACGTGAAAAAAAAGAACAAAATCAAGAAAGAAAAAACATCGCATTTTAGGAAAATAATGACAACTCCGACTTAGAAGAAGATGAGATTGTTTTCATAGCTAAAAATTACAACAAGTTCAAGAAGTTCAAAAAGATGACGAAATTTCAAAACAACAGAAACACAAATTCTTTAAATCAAACATAAATAAAATGCTTCAGGTGTGATAAATTTAGCCATATGAAGAAAGACTGTCCGCTACTCAACAATGATAAAAAGAATAAAAAATTCAATGAATGAGAAGAGAATTTCAAGTAACTTGGAATGACTCTGACTCTTTCTCTTCATCCGATAGTGACAGTGACGCGAAACAAGCGAATGTTTGCTTTATGGTTAGCACAAATGAGGTACTTCCTGAATTAACATATGATGAAATTCTTGAAATTAGTATATAATTAGATGACAAGTATAGAGAACTCAAAAATTAAATAAAGAAAATATTGAAATTAAATAGCGTTGAATTAGAAATTGGATTGTCAAAAGGCGAGAAAACTATTTTAGAAGAAGAATTAGAATTAGCACAAAAAGAATGTAAAAAATTATCATCTCAAAATGCTACTCTAACATATGATATAGAGAATGAAAAAATAGAGAATTATAAATTTGAAAAAGAAAAGTATGAGTTGAAAAAAAAAATTAGAATTAGCTAATATAGAAGTTTCTGATCTCAGAAATAAATTTGATAAAATAACTGACAAAGTTTCAAAATTTAATAAAGGAAAGAAAAAGCTAGATAATTTGATAAAGATTTCAAAACCATCAGGAAATTGGAAAGGATTAGGATTTAATGAAAAAAATCACAAATGTTCTAGAAATAATCTGCTTTCTAATAATAATCAAAGATTTAAGAAGCATAATACATTATATATAAATTCTAGAAAAAAAATCTAAATATAAAAATGAGGGAACAAAAATTATTAATATACGGATTCCTAAAACAAATAACAAATTGATTAGACTAAAACACATAGACGTATATCTTAAAGATATAGTTCATAACGAATATTACATCTCTAAAGGTTCCAAACCCTCATAGGTATGGCTATCTTCTCCTATTAATACATATGACCCTAACGAGGGAACTGAGTATCGATTAATACTGTTTATCATTTTTCACCCAAAAACAAAATTAATAATAAGAAGAAATGGATACTTGATAGCGGATGTTCCAAGCATATGACGGAAAATGCACACATGCTATCAAACATCACTTAAATGGACGATGACACAGTCACTTTTGGGGATAATTTCAAAGGATATGTTATCGGAACTGGAAACATCATCAATGTCGCACTACAAGAATTTTTTTCTTTTAATTGCATTTATTGGTAGTGTTTGTATCAAGTTAACTCATAAAAATGAACAAATAAATGTGGTCAATTAGTTTCCGCCAAACATTCATGAAAATTTTCCTAAAATTTTACGTGGCCGCTCCTTTTCTCTTTTAAACACTTAACTTTATTTTCCTTATCGCTGTCGTGGTTGCTCCTTATCTCTTATCTCTCTCATTTTCGTTTTCTAAAGCACCCATCTTCATCATTGCAAAATCCCTCAACTTCGTCTTCTAAGTCTTCCCTCTTCGCCATCGATCTATTGACGAACGTGAAAATCTAAATCAATTTTTGACAATCCATTTGGCTACGATCGATTGGCAAATTTCACTCGGAAAGCTAAATCATCATCTCACCAGCGTTAGCGAGCTTTTCGATTGACCGATTCAACCTAGGTATTGATTTTAACTTTTGTTCGTAATGATGGGTTACTATTGTTAATAAGGAAACTAATAATTTGTAGCAGAAAAAACTATTTAGTGTTTCATTACTAGATTTAGATTTGGTTTATAGAAGCTCTTACGTATCAGTTGCTTAGAAGCCTAGGTATTTATTTTCTTATATATCATGATTTGTTCCCTCAGAATTAGTTATTACAGCTGCTTTTAGTTTTGATTTACTAAGAAATGGTTTACTGAGTTCACATCCAATATATTTCCTCTGTTTTTGGATGGATAAATGATTACAGGGAAACTTAGTTTATTATGGTTTGATAAACTTATTGCTAAAACAATGCAAATCCTAAAAAAGGTTTTTTTTTTCTTCTGAACATTATTTTAAAGAGTTCTATAAAAGGCAAAAGTATAGCTAATTTTTTTATCTTATGAAGCTCAATAAAAAAAATTGAGTTGTTACCAATTACTTGTTAGAAAAAGTTACTTAAAATCATGTAGTAGGCTTAGGCATTATTATACAGAAACATAAGGATTAATGCATGTATATTTTTTGTAATCGCACGACCTTGCTGCTATATGGCATTGGAGTTAGTCTATATAGAGGTATAAAGTTCTTTGGTATCCAAAGGAAGCTTGCAAACATGAGAGATATGACCATTATGTGAAATTTAGCATCGGTACTTCTGACATTTTATTTACAAAGTGTAACGACTCACCTTTTAGACAATTTAAACCGATCGTTAGACTCAAACCATTAAAAAGGAAGAATTATTATGTCGTAAATAAGAAAATGCAGAGAAAGAAAGAAAAACAAAACACAGAATCTCACAGCAGAATGACAAAATATAATAATCAGTTAAACATATCATGAAGTTGTTTTACAAATAATATTTGATTACAATATTATAATACAGATCAGAGTTATACGCAATAAGAATAAATAAATGCAGCGGAACAATATGATGTAGTGGAATAAATATAATAAATAAAAATAGTATACATATCTCCGTCTTCATCCTCCAGGAAAGCAGTCTTCGATACACCGAAAAGCTCAAACTGATCCGAGTGAATTAAAAAGACAAAACACTCGAGTCGGAACTAAAAGATCTTATACAAGTTAAATCAACATGAATAAATATGAGTGTAACAATGTTGGATATGTTTACAGGGTTTGATATCTCCTATCCCATGTCTAACGTGAATGCGGTAACTTAAGAGATGTTCGAGATTACCATCTCCTAAGGATCTGTTAAACCATCTATCATGTAGTACAATATTCTATTATAATATGTCTATAGTAAAGTAAAGTATTAAAATAGCGTTAATGCGTTACCTATATCCCTCTTAACACATTTTATTTATTCCCATCGTCTATACAGTACTGTAAGCTCCACCATACCTGTGGTTTACCCAGAGGGCACTCCACATATATGGTACAAAACAAACTCATAGTGGGTGCGATAAGGCATGTGACAAGGCAAGCGAGGTAATGCTAGGGTAGGATTTTACCACTTGCACTCCCGAACTGGTGGTAACACATAGCAACTACTACCGCCCACCTCGGAACACACTCCCATAATCAAATCGAGGGGTGGCCACCAAATCAATCACAAAGTCATAATATAGTATCGAAGAAATGTGCCCGATAGGAGGTGCGACCTCACTTGGCCCGGTATATCTCCTGTTTTAGCCACATCAAGCTGACTCACGGGAGTCGGGGTAACGTAAATACCTCATACATCATCGTTCGCCAAATCATCCTACTTCATTCTGGAATCTCCACCACGTACACTATTGTTAAAGTGGTTTTCTGTATTGGTAGAGAGTATGACAATATCTGATCCTAGTCTCTTTAACAACCAAACACTTATTTCATGCCGGATGGTTCTTTTAAACTTCCAAAACCTTTTCATAATTGATATTAAAATATCATATTTTCAAAACCATATCACTTTCGAAATCATATTTACTTTCGAAACTTATTCACTTTCGAAATCAAATCACCTTTGAAATCATATTTACTTTCGAAATCTTATTCACTTTCGAAATCAAATCGCCTTTGAAATCATATTTTCAAATCATCATATTTACTTAAAATATGTCATTTCACTAGAAATTATCATTTCAAATCCTAACTTGGATTATAACATCATTTTACAATATCTGCTTTTAAATTAAGGATTTAAATATAAACACTTCAACTTTACATAGTCTGGAATTTAAAAATAGTTTGGATAGTCTAAAATAGTTTTAAAAATAGTTAAAATAGTTTAAAATAGCTTTTAAATGGTTAAAATACTTCAAATATAGTTTAAATGGTTTCTAATTGTTTAAAATAGATTACAATAGTTTAAAATATTTTAAAATAGTTTAAATACTTTAAATTAGTTTAAAATACTTTAAAATAGTTTAAATGGTATTTAATAGTTTAAAATAGATTAAAATAGTTTTAATACTTTAAAAAGGTTTAAATGGTTTAGATATATATTAAAATAGTTTAATATAGTTTAAAATAGTTTATATAGTTTAAAATAGGTTAAAATAGTTTAGAATAATTCAATAGTTTATATTAAAATAATTAATTTGGAATTAATATCAAAATTAAGCCATTGCTTTCATTTCAACACATCTGGACCATGTCCAGCTTTCAAATCAACTAACTAAAATTGATCTTTCAATTCAGATTCTCAGTTAAAACCATTTAATCAATATCGATTTCGAATCTATGTTTGAATTATCAATTTGAACTACTTCAAATTAAATAGATTCCAAAGTTGTATTCAAACATTTCAATAACTCAATTTCGATGAATTTCATTTATGCTTCAAAAATTCAGCTTTGAAATTTCCATTTTAATTCTTTAAACAATTCATTAAATCAATTTCAATTTCAACATTTAACGCTTGGATTTCAAAATTAATTCAGTTTATATAGATCAAATTCTATTTCAAAATATTATTTAACTGAATTCAAAATTTAATGATTTAAAAATCTTTTAATTTAACCAATTTGGTGTCCGTATATAATTTTCCATCATTTGGTCTAGTGATAAGGATATATATATATCATTTCAACCCGTAATTATTTAATTTTTTCGGGAATATATCATTTCAACCCGCAATCCGAAATTTAATTTCAAATCCATGTAATCGCTCGAGTCTATCATTTTATCCCTTAACGATTTCTCTCTAATCTATCAGATCGTTCGGGTGTGTATCATTTCAACCCATAGGGAACTTGCGGTGTTATGACAATATAAAAATATAACATCCAGTCATCCAATTTCAATAATCAAACATCCATCACAATCACCATTCAAACCAATCAATAAACAATAATTAGTGACTGATTATCAATAACGGGTATTAACTGGCAATTTAGAATTTAATATTAAATTAATAGCGATAATATTCAATAAAAGTCGGATTTAACTGAAATGACAATCTAAATATCCAAACGTCAACCAATCAATTTCTAATCGCATCACAAATTCAATTTAACTAACATAAGATAATGTAGTAGTTGTGAGTGGATCAAAACACTTACTTTTGATTTCAAATCGATTTGAAATCCAAAATAAGGCTCAAAATTGAACAATCTTAGAATTCGTCCACAACAGTTCTAAAATGTCTATAATTTCGATACGTTCCCAGTGGAACAAACCACGCATGAATCGGACCTCGTATGAAAAAGTTATCGACATTAGAAGATAAATGATTTTAAATTAAATAATAAAAATAAAATTAAACAAACTTACATGTCATCACCATTCTCGGGAAACAAACCCTAGCAGCCCACTTCCGTTCAACCTAAATCATACACACGCCGCCGCCGCCTACCTTCATCATTCACTGCGTCGCCTACAGCCAGCCGCCCCCTACCGCATATCACCAGATCAACCGCCAACCACGCCACGACTATCTGGACCAACGTGAACCCCAATCGTCACAATCGCGAGCACATAGAGTCAACCGTCGTCGTTTATTTATAAACCCTAATCGAATTTTTCCTGATGATCTGACCAATATACGACCACAAGAACACCATAGATGCACTCCGCAATACACTCTCCACGCAACGGTATCCTTGGTTCGACGATATTTCACAGTTGATCAAACCCTAATGAACAACCGAGATTTAATCGCCATTTTCTGGCGAAACGGTGAACCAAATCAAAAAAACAGACCACTATAGTAGATTGCGCTCGTCGAGTGCTTCGAATTGGTATATAATATGATAGGGTTTCGAGAAGTTTGATTTTGAAATTGAATTTAGGTTTTGAAATCTGAATTGGTTTCTTCCATTTAGAAGAGACAAGCAGACGGATGAAATTGTACGTACTGAAGTAAGAAATAAATAGGCTGCTAGGGTTAAGAAAGATCTATTTAAAAGAACAAAGCCTGATAAGTATGAATAACACCCGAATTGATTTGAATTGACAATAACGACCCGAAAAGCCCGTTCTGCCTCCGAAAATATAATAGGTCATCCCATATATCAAAATAGATATTTTCGATATTTTTAAACTCAATGGAATAGGCTTCAAGTCCTAATTCCATCATATGAAGAAGTTAGCTTTTAAAGTCAGTTTAATTCAAATTGATTCCAATAAATTGATTCCTACGTGTTTCAAGCCCGCACGATCAAACGACAAGTCCGATCACTATGAAACTTGAACCTTACAATAATTCACTGTTACGGATCCGATGAAACCGGTTTCTTCAAAATTCAAGACAGTGGCCAAAATGGCTATTTTCACGTTAAGTAAATAAATTATTAATAAATTAATTAAATCACCTTTTAAATTTTATATTTAAAAGTCAATAATTTTTGTCGTTTTGGCTACATATAAACTTATAATCCTTTAAAACAAATTTTCTAGGTCACTTTCAATTATTAATGTTGGTCTAGTTACAGCCTTCCAATTTCAATTGCAATATGTTCATTAATATAATTTAAAACCCAATAGATTGATTTAATTTGATTTCAATCTTTTTATTCAATCAATCATTACTTTATGGACATAGTTAACATTGGTTTACAATCTATTGCACTAATATTCTACAATTATCATCTTATTTCAGATTGACGTAATATTTAATTGCATTTGATTGCAGCTGATTTCCAATTTAATTCAATAGATTAAATAAGTAGGTAACAAATAACAATTATCACCTTTTCCTTAATTCTATCACATTGATGGGTTTATTATCTACGAACAAATGCTATAACTATTTACACAACACTGATTTTATCCGATTATAATTTATTACATATTTTCTCAGCAATTAATATAACATTTAAATTATATCCTTATTTACAATCTATAACCAATTATAAATTTTTAACCATTACAATTAATCGAAGTTACATTGAAATAGTTATTGATTGCCTTACATTGACATTGTTACAATTACATTCTGGTTATTTTTTGATTATTAAATCTTAAATTTTAATTTCTTCCAGTATTAATTACAAAGTCTTGCTAATTCATTATTTTAATTATCGGAAAAATGCGGGTCATTACACTCTCCCCCACTCAAAACTTTTCATCCTCGAAAAGGGAAAACAAGGAACTAAGAAATTAATATATTTTATTCAAAATATTCAATATCTAACAATCAATTTACATAACTAAATAATTTATGTTAAATATATCAATTGATAAATAATTAAATCTTTCCATATTCAAGTTCAATAAAAGTTTGAAAAACATTTCTACTTTCACAAAAATTTCTTAATCTACTATTCATGGAAAATTTCGATAGAGTCTCCGTTGTATGGAGTGGTCTGTAAGAAATAATAATATCAATAATAACAATATATACCACATATTTCAAAATAATATATCCCAAGCACGGGAAATCATTATAATATCGCTAGAAAACAGTAATCCAAAAACATACCTATTTGTTGGGCAAACGATGCTTATTTATGAAACCAAAAGCAATAGCTATTGCTTCCATAAACCTGCGTTACACTTATATAACCCAACGAAGTTAGTAATTATATAACAGAGAAATATTCAAGTTGTTTCAATTTATATAAAAAAAATCATCACAACATACAATAGTCATTTGCGATTGTGACAACCCGGATTTTTGGACATCTGTTAATTAGTAATTAACTAGATTTAATTATTAAAAATACTGATTTATAAGTTGAACAAATAAATTCTGATAATTAAAAATATCTGGATATAAATATTAATTTGATAATCTTTTAATATAATTATTTAAATTTGCAAAACTTATCATTTCAAAACAAAATAAAATATGGTAGCTATTTTACTATTATTCATATATATATGGTTTGTGAATAAAACTATGATTTAAAATTCAAAATATATATCTTAAAAATAAATTAGATTTAAAACTCTATATTTAAACACTAAGTATATATGTAGTAATTAATTAATGTATAAATAGGTTTTTTTATCATTTTATTTTGAAGTTATATAAGTATAAATAAAAGAAAATGTATAAATAAAACTATAAAATACAACAAGAACATAAGAAAATATATAATGCATACATTTGACATTTGCAAGCTTAGGAGTATCATGCAAATACAAGTGTCAAGAAATTCTTGTTTAAATGAATTTCCTTATTTTCAAAATATAATAAAAAGGAGAATAATAAGAACCAAGGCTGTATACACTTATATATCTCAACCCTTTCTTTTTTTTATCTTAAAAGAATCTAAAACCAGAGAAGAAAAACAAAAAAAATAAAAATAAACAAACAACTCTTTCCAGTTTCAACTGTACAATGCTAAATTCAAGTACCGATTCAAAGCTTAATCAAGTAGATCAAGGTCAAGTTACAGCTTCCAGCTTCAAAAATCATCCTCTGTTCAAAGTTTTTGGAGTGTAAACTTCAACCTTTTAAGTTAAATCACCCGTAATGTTTATGCATGCAACAATTATGTGAATTATAATTTCAAACCTGAATAAATAGAATATTTTCCAGAAAAGTGGATTTTTGGTCAATCTGGCCAAACTTTGACTTTTAAATTTAAATTTTTGAAATTTTGAATTTTATCTTTTATTATGAAAATATATTAAATTTTGAGAATACTGCTTTTCGTTTCGTTGAAATCCGATTTACAGTGTGAAAGTTATGCTTTTTACAATATTGTATCTAAATTGATTTATTTAATAAAATTGACATGTTAGGTATGTATTTTTATTTTAAAATATTTTAAACTGATGTTATAATTTTTCCAAAACTTATTGTATTTATTTTCAATTTTTACAACCTAGTTTCTATTTTTAAGCTATTTTCTTAATTTAAATATATTTATTTAAAATATATTTATTTATTTTTATTCGTTCATTATATTTTCATGTTTTATCTTTACTTATATGTATTTTACATGTATTTAAAATGCAAAAAGAATTTGGATATTTGAAGAGTTTTTGACCTTTAGTATCCTTTGCCTTTTCATATTCAATTTGCCTTTTCACACCAAACAACATGTCCATTCAATTGCTTACTTTATCACCATTCCTTCAGATGACTTCCCCTCATTTTTCACGTACCAAAACTTTCTCAAACTCAAAAAGTACGGCCTTCATTTCCTAAGAGAAATTTTTTGGTGAACTTTCATTCTTTTTCATTTTTTTCCCATTGTTTTTTTATTGATTTTTGTACTTGTATTCACCTTCTTGTGTTCGGCCTCCCTCCTCCAGCACCATAGCTGCCTCCACCACCACCTACTCCATCCATCATCCCCTCCTTCCACTGACATTACATGGTTGAGACCCTCCAAGTTGAAGATCCACCAAAATTTTGATAAAAACTCCACTTTATTCATGCTAGCCAAACTCCCCTTGTCTCCACCACTCCAATCATGCTTTGGCCGACCCATACACCACCACAACCTGAGCCTAGGACCTCTGTAACACCTATAGTTGACCTTCCCAGATCTGACCTTGTCCATCCATGCTTGGCCGAGTCCTTAAATGGCAACAAAACCCACTTGTGTTGCCTTGTTTTGTAAATTCATGCACACATACCCTTTTATCTCCTTTATATTGTTATGGCCGGCCCCTGTTGGACCTCAACCTGATCCAAACCTGATCCAAATACATCCCATTACAGTGCTTTTCCAGTCCATAGCTGAAGCATAAGGCGTTGAATGCAAGTGCAAAAGCATTAGCTTTGTGTTACATGTTTATCTCTAGCATTGTTTTGTAATAGTTTGGTTTGTAAGTCATGTTTGTATTTGTTTTGTTTGATATTAAACAAGGAAATTAGCTTTGGCTCTCTTACTCTCAAATCATTGTCGTGTTATCGTGCCTTTGATGTTCCTTTTTTGTGCATTTGGTTGTCATCTCCAGCTTATACACGTGAGTAATTCTCACCGGACAGTATTTATACTTATATGACTAGTAAACCGATCACATTTGAATCTGTAAAATATATCACCATGTTATATCTGCTATGTTAGATCATATGATATTCACCCATGCTTATTTACCTATTATATCATCTGTTACTGTTATTTAATGCTATTCCGTTATTTATATCAGTTTATCACACTGCAAGTTCCCTGTAGATTAGAAGCACTATGAGTCGAAATAATACATACCCGAGCGGACTTTAGAATAGGAAAAAATCGTTATGGGCTGAAATGATAGGCCTAAACGATTTTTAATTATTTCATTTTACTTGGGACTGCGGGTCTGAAATGACAAAACCCGGGTTTTCTTTGTAAATTACGGATTGAAATGGTATAATATCCGTATCACTTTACCTAGGCTAGAAATTGATATACAGACCCATGGTTAAAATATATTTTTCTAAATTTTTTAAAGTATTTTAAAAACGTAAATAGTATAATATTTTGATTTAAAATTAGTTAAAAATGATTTAATAAAGTATTATTGATTTTCTAAAAATTTATAAGTGAAATAAATTAATGGTATAGTTAGAAATTTGAAATATAAGTTATTTTGGAAATTATGGTTTGGTTATAAATGGAATTAAATTAAGTAGGAAATATGAAAATAGATATAAAATTTGATTTTTGTAAAGCGTTAATGATTTTTGAATAAGTTAAAAGTTTAAATAAATGAATATATAAGTTGAATTTTGAAATATAGCTTAGATTGGAAATTTGTTTAAAAATGAATTTTGAGTTAAATAAATAAAAAGAAAAATAAGTTATATTTGGAAATGTAAACTTAAGTGTTAAGTTAAAATTTAATTATAAAGAATTGAAATTGAATGCTGAATTATATAAGTAAATTATTATTAAATTGATTTTTGAATGAAAATTTAACTTTATAAAATCATGAATATAAGGGTATGTAAATGATTGTTTTAAAAGTAAAAATATATGATTTTATAAGTTTAAAATGATTTAAATAAAATTAATTATTCGTGAAATTATATTGAATATTTGGAATTTAATTAACAACATTTTTAAATGTTATTATTTCTAATGTAAAGGATATTACTGCATTTGTAAATGTTGTAGTTGATAGAAATGAACTAAATGGCTAAATTGAATTAAGGGCTATTATAGCACTTTGTAAGTGCTGTAGTTGCTGAAATTTACTAAGGCTTTGTTTGAACTAAAGTAACCCTATTGCAACATTTTTAAATGTTGTCTTTTGTTAAATTGCATTGTTTTAAAAGTAACTTTCCGTAGCATTTTCTAAATGCCACGAAAGTTGAATTTTCATTGTCTTATAAATTTAAGTGAATAAACGAACTTTGAAAGATTAAAATTTTGGAAATTTAGTAATTTAATTATTAAATATAATAACTTCATTTTAATTATTTAAAATGAAGTAATTTGTTTTGAAATATAAACTATTTTGAAATGTGTGTTGAAATGGTATTTTAAATAAAATGAACGTGGTTTTGAAAAGATACGATATTTTGAAATGGATTTTGAATGATATTGAATTTTAAAATGATATTTGATTTCGAAGTATAAATTACTATTTTGAAATTTTAACCATGGGATGTATTAAATTTATGGTTTAACCGATCCTTAGTGGATGGGTGATCCCAAGCATCCTTTAAGTTATAGTGCGTTTCTACTACAGTTCACTTGAGTTGGTTTACGTTATATAAGTATATATGTCCTGACTCGAGTGTTTTGTGTTTTACTTTACGCTCGGGTCAGCCTGAGTATTTACAGCTTAGCTTTGGATTTCTTTTCTGGTGCTAGGAATCGCTGGAGATTCTGCTTGTCTAGTTATTTGTTCCCTTTCAGTTTCAGTTGTTCTATTTCAGCTCTGGTGTTTATAAACTGCTATGTATTTGATATTTCTATTGTATATATTTTTCAGACTGATATTATGTATTATGTTTTGAGAGTTTGTTATAGTAGCTTTGTGAACTACTATGGTATTTTAATTTCCGCTGCGAGTTATTCTGATGTTTCTGTGTTTGTAATTCTGTGATTCTGTGATTGTATTTCATTTGCTCCAAATTTATTTACAACGCGTTATTTTAAGCAATTCAAATCCGGCATGTGTGGATGCGAATGGCTGAAAATATCCGGTTGTTACAGGTTGTATCAGAACTTTGGTTTTAGGCAAACCTTAGCCTACGGAGCAAAAACTCATTAGAGATAGGGTATAAATACCCTAGAATGAGTGAAATCAATCTCAGAATCCTTTCTTTGTGAGAGAACTTATTTTTGAAGTATAAAATAATTTCCGAATGATTTTTAAAGGATTTTCGAAGATTATTTTGGTATAAAATTTTTCTTATTTTGAAATCAAGATTTTTCTAAACTTCATCCCTTCAGTATCCACCTTGTTAGAAATCTCTTAGTTAGGATTCTTATCGATTAGGATTACTTGAACTTTGGAATGCTCCCACTCGTTGTGAAATCCAGTCTTTTCTTCCCTATTTTACCCTTTTGATCTTGGAGCATTCCATAACTCCATATTTAAATGACCTCTCTAAAGATCGGTGATTCCGCAAATCTTTAAATGATTTGTAAAGGGGTGAAACTCCTTTACAATTGGCATTGATTAACCAAAGATTTCTGTATCCTCGGTTTACGATGCTATCTACCTTCTGCTATATCTGGATTCTATCTCTGGCGATCGAATGTTGATTTGCCTTAGATTTCCAAATTAATTATATTCATGAAATCACGGTTGACAAGTTAAGGTCGCCCGCGATTTATAAAGGCTTATTCATCTTCTATTTGGTAATTAAATTATCTTATCTTCATTGGAGTTTATCTTCGAACCAGAATTCTATTTGATTAAGGTTCCTCAAAAATTGAATATCTTTTTGTTGGAAATTTATCCTTGAATCCCTTGAAAATTTGTGTTTGGTTGTGTTTTGAAATTGTGCATACATCGAAATTATTATTTTGATAAGGATGATCCTATTTTGTATATAAAAGTGAAAAGTTTTTGATAAAGATTATATATCTTTTAAATGAAAATTTGAAATTTCAAAAGGATTTAAAATTTTGAAAATTTATAAGAAATTTGATTTAAATAAAAATGATTTATAACTGAAGGGTTTTAAATTTGAATTTTGAGGAATCGAACTTCGGTGTTTTGAACTCGGTTTTAAGATTTTGGAAAATATATAATAATATGATTTAAAGATATTTTCTGAATAAGAAATGTTTCAAATGTATTCGAATGAATTCCAATGATTTCGAAGAGATTTCAAAGAAGTTTCAAGAAAATAAAAGTCCAGAACCCACTAATGTCGTTGGAAAATAATTTCGGTGATGAATGCATGCATCATCGACATTGACTTTCGAGTTTCTGAGTGGGGGAGAGGCCACTCTAGTAGCTTTTTTATGCGAGTGATTTTGTGAAACCAAATTTTGATTTCAGATTTTGAAATATGGTTTGATATTCGAAAGATATATGTATGTATGTACGTATGTGTATATATATATATGTGTGTGTGTGTGTGTGTGTTTATATATCTTTGAAATGATTTAAAGTAAGCCGGTGTTCAGTCCTCGAGATTCAGATTTGTTTTGGTATAACTCTATCTTTTGGTATTGGTTTACTAATTTGTTAGTGATTTCCAACTCTTGGATTGAAAATATGATTTCTTCGACTATTTTGAAGGTTCGAGCACTTCCAATTCAAGGTTAACTTTTCAAAACTAAGTAATTTTGAATGGTACAGGGTATTTGATAAAGAATATAAGTTAGTTTGGTATGATTAATGTATAAAGTAATATGATTTATATAAGTTTGAAACTGTTTGTTGAGTGAAATAAATAAGACTATTTTGAATTATTCTAGTATGAAATATAGATTTGAAATGTTTTGAATAAAGTATACATATAGAATAATAATCTTTCCAATGGTAAATTAGATTTTTCATATAGAAATAAATAGTTTGAAGGTTTTAAAAAGAGATGGTTTTAAACTTTGTAACCATTTTAGATATTTTAATGGTTGTGAAATGGTTTTGAATGATATAATCTTTATTTGATAAAGAATGTGAATTTGGAATGACAATTGATTTTGATAAATGAATATTTGAAGTTTATATTTGGATGAAGGGATATTTGGTTTACTTGTAATTTGAGTTTATTTAAAAATGATAGATTTATGAAATGAATATTTCAAAACTAAGTAATAATGAAGTAAAATTTGAGATATATGAGATTATAAAATTTAGTTTTGGAATATGGTATATTTAACCTTTGAAATATATTAAAGATTTAATAGTTTATTTTATGGATCAAATCTTTATTTGAAATTTGATAATATTTGAAATGATTTTGTTGAAAAACTAAATTGAATTGAAACTGATGGTTTGAATTGAATTAAAATTGGAAATTTTAGATTTGGGTTTAATTGAATAAATTTGTGAAATGTAAAGAATTATAAGAATGTTTTATGATTTCAAATGTATGATTTCGAAATGTTATGATTTTCAAAGTGTAATGATTTCAAGTATTTTGGTTTCGAAAGATTTATAACTTTGGAAGTATTATGATTTTTTGAAAGTGAATATATGTTGAAATGGAAATGAATTTGTTTGACCTAAATTTTTGTTGATTTGGGAATTTGGATTATTTCTAAATATATTGTTTTAAGAAACTTTGAAACTGAATATATGAAAGTAGGAAGAAATGATCTAGCGAAATCATATATGATTTTGAAACTGAATTGATATTGAAATGGTTTGAAATTGAGGACCTTGTTTATTTAAATACTTTGATTTTGCAGTTATCAAACTTATATAAAATTTATTTGTATAAGTATGAAATTGATTTGAAAACTGTTGATTCGAAAAGGTACTCATACTCAATTTGTAAAGAGAAATCTTATATAATCAAAGTCTATATAAGTATGATTTGATATACTACTGATTTGGAAAGTATTCGATTTGAAATGAAATCTTATATATAGTGGACTTTATATAAGTATGATATTTGAAAGTGATTTTGAAAGTTACTATATGATACATATTTTCGAAATAAAGACATGGGAAGTGCCTTCTGCTTGATATCTGCTTTGTGGCCACACTGTGGATTCATTCTATCGATATTATTCTCTCTGATTTGGGTTTTTCGGATATGATACACGAGTGTCCAACGAATTCCATAGCGATCTCCATGGTCTTACGAGCACGGCTGCATAGCGTAATTCACAGGGGCTGCGAGAGCCTAAGGGTACGGATGTTTCCTGAGGGATCCAGGCGTAACCATTGTGTATCTGTGATCTATTGGGTCACTTGGTAGCGTAATCCGCAGGGGCTATGAGAGCCTAAGGGTACAGATGTTTTCTTGGGGATCTAGGCGTAACCATTGTGTATCTACGGCACTGCCAGTCTTCATGGCGTAATCGCAAGGCTGTGGTAGTCAGGCTACGGGTACGGATGTTTCTTGGGGGATCCAGGCGTAGTCATTGTGTATCCGCGATCCATGATCGACATGTTTGGTTTGGTTTATTTGTTTGGATTGTACTTTCCATATCTATTTTTTTAAAAGGTTTTCCAGTATTTTCACTGGGTGTTGAAACAAGTCTACTAAGTACGTGGAGAATTCTAGCTTTGTGCATGATCAACGCATGGCCAGAGTCTACAGGAACGAAAGTAAACTTGTTAAGACATCAAGTTATAAAAGTATTTTGATAAAGTATTATATAAAGGATATTTTGATCATTTATTTTACTTGTCTAAATAATTTAAAAATGTTTTAAGTACTGTTTACTTCGAAATATCAGATTTGAATCAAGTGACTATTCATCATATTATAAAATATTTAAAATGTTGTAAATAAAATTTTAATTGAAATTTATATAGTTTTAAAATAAGGGTTCATCCTTTGCTTTCAACCTATTTTTCCTTCTAGCTATTCCTACCTTTTTTCTCTTCGAGGGTTCTTTCTGCATTACGGGAAGAGCTGGTTCTTTGGCTTATCATTTGGATTTGCCCAAGAAGCATTCTGGAGTGCATGATGTATTCCACGTCTCACATCTTCTCTGGTATCTTCTTGACCTATCTCTTTTGTTCAGCCTTCTGCTCTTGATGGTTGGGATATTGAGCCTAATCTGACTGTCGAGAGTAAGCCACTTCGTATTGTCGACAGAGGTAGGAAGCAGCTAAGAAGGAAATCTGTTAGTTTGATCAAAGTACGATGGGGTACTGATGATCGAGATTGTACCCGGGAAACGGAGGAGAGTATTTGTGCTTCGAATCCGAAATTGTTTTTCCAGGTACTTTTTGTTGTCTATCGTACTTTTCCTTGTTCGTTCTTTTTGAGGACGAAAAGATTTGAGTGGAGGAGAGTGTAACAATCCAGTATTTTGTGATTATTTTAATTGTTTATTTTAATTATTTAAATTGAAACTCCTAATTTAAAAACTTTTTATTTATTAAAATGAATAATTTTTTTTGATTTTAAATATATATTTTGAATTTTATGTGAATTACAATTTCAAACCTGAATAAATAAAATATTTTCCAGAAAAGTGGATTTTTGGTCAATCTGGTCAAACTTTGACTTTTAAATTTAAAATTTTGAAATTTTGAATTTTATCTTTTATTATGAAAATATATTAAATTTTGAGAATACTGCTTTTCGTTTCGTTGAAATCCGATTTATATTGTGAAAGTTATGATTTTACAATATTGTATGTAAATTGATTTATTTAATAAAATTGTCTATTTTAATTTATATAAATAATATTTTAATTTATATAAATAATATTTTTATTTATCATATTATGTTCTAATATGTGTTATATGACATGTTAGGTATATATTTTTATTTCAAAATATTTTAAAGTGATGTTATAATTTTTCCAAAACTTATTGTATTTATTTTCAATTTTTATAACCTAGTTTCTATTTTTAAGCTATTTTCTTAATTTAAATACATTTATTTAAAATTTATTTATTTATTTTTATTCGTTCATTATATTTTCGTGTTTTTATCTTTATTTATATGTATTTTACATGTATTTAAAATGCAAAAAGAATTTGGATATTTGAAGAGTTTTTGACCTTTATTATCCTTTGCCTTTTCATATCAATTTGCCTTTTCACACCAAACAACATGTCCATTCAATTGCTGACTTTATCACCATTCCTTCAGCTGACTTCCCCTCACTTTTCATGTGCCAAAACTTTCTCAAACTCAAAAAGTACGGCCTCTATTTCCTGAGAGAAAATTTTTGGTAAACATTTATTCTTTTTCATTTTTTTTCCATTGTTTTGTATTGATTTTTGTACTTGTATTCACCTTCTTGTGTTCGGTCTCCCTCCTCCAGCACCATAGCCGCCTCCACCACCTCCTACTCCAGCCATTATCCCCTCCTTCCACTGACCTTACATGGACGAGACCCTCCACGTTGAAGATCCACCAAAATTTTGATAAAAACTCCACTTTATTCATGCTAGCCGAATTCCCCTTGTCTCCACCACTCCAATCATGCTTTGGCCGACCCATACACACCCACCACCAGCCACAACCTGAGCCTAGGACCTCTGTAACACCTGTAGTTGACCTTTCCAAATCTGACCTTGTCCATCCATGCTTGGCTGAGTCCTTAAATGGCGACAAAACCCACTTTTGTTGCCTTGTTTTGTAAATTCATGCACATATACCCTTTATCTCCTTTATATCGTTATGGCCGACCCCTATTGGACCTCAACCTGATCCAAACCTGATCCAAATACATCCCATTATAGTGCTTTTCCAGTCCATAGCTGAAGCATCAGGCGTTGAATGCATGTGCAAAAGCATTAGCTTTGTGTTACAAGTTTATCTCTAGCATTGTTTTATAATAGTTTGGTTTGTAATTCATGTTTGTATTTGTTTTGTTTGATATTGAACAAGGCAATTAGCTTTCGCTCTCTCACTCTCAAATCATTGTCGTGTTATCGTGCCTTTGAAGTTCCTTGTTTGTGCATTTGGTTGTCATCTTCAGCTTATACAAGTGAGTAATTCTCACCGGACAGTATATATACTTATATGACTAGTAAACCGATCACATTTGAATCTGTAAAATATATCACCATGTTATATCTGCTATGTTATGATCATATGATATTCACCCATGCTTATTTACCTATTATATCATCTGTTACTGTTATTTAATGCTATTCCGTTATTTATATCAGTTTATCACACTGCAAGTTCCCTGTAGATTAGAAGCACTATGAGTTGAAATGATACATACCCGAACGGACTTTAGAATAGGAAAAAAATCGTTATGGGCTGAAATGATAGGCCTAAACGATTTTTAATTATTTCATTTTACTTGGGACTGCGGGTCTGAAATGACAAAACCCGGGTTTTCTTTGTAAATTACGGATTGAAATGGTATAATATCCGTATCACTTTACCTAGGCTAGAAATTGAATACAGACCCATGGTTAAAATATATTTTTATAAATTTTTTAAAGTATTTTAAAAACGTAAATATTGTAATATTTTGATTTAAAATTAGTTAAAAATGATTTTGTAAAGTATTATTGATTTTCTAAAAATTTATAAGTGAAATAAATTAATGGTAAAGTTAGAAATTTGAAATATAAGTTATTTTGGAAATTATGATTTGGTTATAAATGGAATTTAAATTAGGTAGGAAATACGAAAATAGATATAAAATTTGATTTTTGTAAAGTGTTAATGATTTTTGAATAAGTTTAAAGTTTTAATAAATGAATATTTAAGTTGAATTTTGAAATATAACTTAGATTGAAAATTTGTGAATTTTGTTTAAAAATGAATTTTAAGTTAAGTAAATAAAATGAAAAATAAGTTATGTTGGGAAATTTAAACTTAACTGTTAAGTTAAAAATTTAATTATAAAGAATTGAAATTGAATGTTGAATTATGTAAGTAATTCAACATAAAAATCCATTTTCATAATCGCTGAAAACTACATAAAAATCCATTTTCATAGACAAGTAGCGTTTGAAACTTCCAAGTTACTGGAATTTCTTAGCGTTGATTTTTAGTTCAAGCAAAGATTTTACGTCCCTTTTAATCAGTTGCCCACAATGTTAAACTAATAATTTGCTTCTCTATTTGATTGTACTGCTACGCAAAGATTTGCTTACTGTTATAATTAGTATAAAAAATAATCATAATAAAATTGTCAAGCAAGATACAAAAACATCTAACATCTGAAGAACAAAACAAATTTGCTATCATTATCAGGCGATGCCATAATAACAAAGTAAATCTAAACAGAAATTACGTTATATTATTGAATTCAAAAGCTAATATAATTTTCTAACTCACACTGTAAATTTCGAATTAATTAATAATATGCCTCCTACATGCCTTCTGACTGACGACATCAGTATTTAATATTTTTTAACATATAACTGGAATTGGCACAGAAATAATCGCATTGTGCCATGGTATATCTTTTGTGAACCTTTAAACAATTGATAGTCTTCCTCTTGCTCCTCATATGTTCAGTGGTTCTGCCTTGGTGTCTCTCTCCTTCATTGATATATGAGACTCTGCAATTCATTTGTCAATAGAAAGATGTCAAGTAGGCGAATATATCAAGAAATTTCACATTACATAACGGCATTTGCTCTTTGCAGAAACATCTAGTACCAAATTATAGCATATACATCACTTTTATAACAAAATATGTAATGTAAAATATGTACTATAAATTTACGACAGTATTAGATATTTATTAGCGTATATAGCAAATTAAAACAAAAAAGTATCGGAATTAAAAAACCAGAATTAATGCGGAACTTCCGGAATTTCCGAAACGGATCCGAAAATTTTAAAATTACCAATGGCCGGAACGAAAACGGAAAACAGAATTTCGAACCTTGCCTCATGCAACTATATTGTACGAAGATAAATGATGTAAATTCAGAATCAGGTTTTGCAATTTTTATAGTGGTTCATTGTACGTTATACAGCGCCAACTTCTCAACTCGTGACAATATACAAAACCAATCAAAGAATAAAATCTTGAATGTGTTGTAGAAAAGTATTGTTTATAAGCACTTTGTCAATGTGAGTAGCAATACCTCTACGTCTCCATGTGAATTGAAAATCTTGTATATATATATATACACTCATATATATATATATATATATATATATATATATATATTATATTTACGTCTAATGTCCTAATATATATGATATAGGAGGGCAACATGTCTTTCAGTATAGACAAAAAGTGGATAAATGAATCTGATCAAAGATCTACATACTATATAGACGGGGTGAAGAAGTTTATTAGTTTTGTTGATGAAAATGGTGGTAAGAAAGGAGTGTATTTATTCCCTTGCACTGGGTGCAAAAATATGAAGACGATCAAACTAGATGACATTCATTTTCATTTGCTTAGATGGGGTTTTAACCAATCATATACCGTATGGTATTTTCATGGGAAAAAAGGGTAGAGAAGGAAAAACAACAACCAGTTAGTCATGCCACAAGTACCGACGAGTCTGAACATATTATGATGGAAGATCTAGTCAATGATGCAGATAGATTTCATCATTT
This sequence comes from Allium cepa, assembly GCA_030765085.1. Classification (NCBI taxonomy): domain Eukaryota; kingdom Viridiplantae; phylum Streptophyta; class Magnoliopsida; order Asparagales; family Amaryllidaceae; genus Allium; species Allium cepa. Next base: position 133,822,475 of record CM060941.1, on the reverse strand, counting down.
TCAACCTGAAAATCCGTTGTCTGATCATGCTAATGTTGGAGAGCCGTCTGCGGTTGATGGCAATTGGCAGGCCAATGAAAGTAAGAAGTATAAATCACTTTATGGTAGCGCAAAAGAGCCACTGTATCCTTCATGTTCAAACGGGTTGACGAAGCCGTATGCCATTGTGAAACTGAATAGCTTGAAGACCCAATACGGCTTTTCAAATAATGGTGTGACTGCACTCCTCGAACTAATAAAGGAGTTACTCCCCGAAGGTAACACACTGCCGACAAAGTACTCCGACGTGAAGAAGTTAATTAAGCAAGTTGGGATGAATTACAAAACTTATGATGCATGCATCAATGATTGCATATTATACCAGAAAGATGATGCGAATAGAGTTTCGTGTAGAAATTGCAAAGAACCAAGATATATGACATCATTCAACGAAGAAAGAAAAGGCATCAAAGTACCTCGAAAGACATTAAGACATTTTCCTTTAATTTCTAGATTGAAGAGATTGTATACTGCTCCATGGATAGCAGATGCGATGACCTGGCATGGTCGTGCCAAGTCTGATCCAACCGTAATGCGTCATCCATGTGACACTTCTCAATGGAAAGCCGCGGATTATTTTGACCAAACGTTTGCTGTCGAGCCACGAAATGTCACACTTGGAATAGCAACAGATGGTTTCTGTCCACATACTTCTCTATCTAACCATTACGGTTGTTGGCAAGTAACTGTAGTACCATATAATCTTCCTCCGTCTATGTGCATGAAACAAGAGTTTTCAATGTTAACACTGTTGATTTCTGGGCCAAAACAACTAGAGAAGGATATTGATGTTTATTTACAGTCGTTGATAGACGAGTTAAAGCAGTTATGGGAAGGAGTCGTTACATATGATTCATTAAATAAATCCGAATTCACAATGAGAGCTAGGGTGTTGTGGGCAATCCATGATCACCCTGCTCTTGGGACTTTATCGGGATGTACAACTCACGGTTATTTTGCAAGTCCAGTTTGTGGGGAAAACACTTGTTCTTATCATCTTTCTGAAAGTAAGAAGGTGTGTTACATGGGACATCGAATGTTTCTTCCTAAAGAACACAAGTTTCGATACGACAAGACAAATTTCAACAACGAACAAGAACTTCAACGTCCTAAACGGACATTGGCTGGTTTTGAAGTTGAAAAGAAAGTAGCGAATATCAAAATGAAAGTTGGTAAACACAAAGAAGAAATTAGTCGAAAACGGAAAAAGTCAATTTATGAAGAAGTTGACAATGTTTCTGCATGGTACAGGAGGTCTATCTTTTTTTATTTACCATATTGGAAAGCAAATATGATTCGCCACAATATTGATGTTATGCATACGGAGAAAAATGTCACAGAGCATCTCATCAGCACCATTATGGACCATAAAGATAAGTCAAAAGATGGCATCAATGCACGCAAGGATTTGAAAATCATAGGTATAAACAAAAGTTGTGGGTGATGAAAGATCCTGAAACAAATAAAATAATCATACCAAAGGCAACTTTCACTTTGAGCAAAGAAGAAAAGATACGGTTTTGCACCGTTTTGAAAAACCTGAAAGTGCCCAACAAATTCTCTTCAAACTTCCACAACAATGTGAGCATCAATCCTCCCGGACTAAGAAATATGAAGTCACATGATTACCACATCATAATGCAACATTTGCTTTCGGTATTGCTTCAACATTCTTATCCACAATATAAGGATCTGCGAAATGCTATTCATCATATTAGTCTATTCTTTAACATTTTGTGCTCAAAGGTGATCAATAGGGAACACCTTATAAAAGCAAAGGCTAGTTTGGTAGAAGCAATGTGTGTTTTTGAAAAACATCTTCCACCTGCATTTTTTGATATCAGTATCCATCTTATGGTTCATTTAGCCGATGAAGCATTAATTTGTGGTCCTGTCAGGTATAAATGGATGTATCCCTTTGAACGGTAAATAACTAATTTCAGTTATGTACATTATTGTTCGATAGAAATAGCTATTATGTACAATATATAATTGATCACATTCACAGGTTGATGAAAACATATAAAGGATATGTGCGCAACATAAGATACATTGAAGGTTGTATTGCAGAAGGATATATCGTACAAGAAGCTAGCCTTTACTGCATGAATATATGCCTAACGGAGGTGATGGCAATCATAAACATACCCGCGAAGCAATTTTAGACGAGGACGATGAGTTTACTGGTGAGATACCTTTAGATAATGGTAAAAATATAACGTTAACCCAAGTGCAGTTTGAATAAGTGCGTAGATGGGTCCTTAATAAGTATGATCGATTGGATGAATGGAAGAAGTAAGTTCACACCTTTGTTTTGAATTTCAATTTTTTAATTCAATTTATGTATTCGTTTTGATATGTGTTTTCCGTAGGAGGTATAACTCCTATGCGAAAAGTACTAGATTTTAATCACGAGGCAGAGGTACAACTGTCAAAGTCGTTCAAAGTTTTACTCTATGGTTACGCAACGAGGTATTACAGCATCTTAAGTATTTCACGTGTTTATAAGTTGGCAATACACCTTCGTGGCCATGTTTTGTTTTACTTATTGTATTTTATGTAGTTGTTGAAGTGCATCGATGTTGATCCAACTCTCTGGCGGCTAGTGCATGGGCCGAAGTTCACGGCGCTTAGTTGTACTAAGTACCAAGTGAATGGTTTTTTATTTTCCACGAAAATGTATGAAAATCGTATGGTAACACAAGATAGCGGTGTATGCATGAAAGCAATTACAAAATTTAGATCGAGTGGTAAAGATAAAAATTATAAGGAAGCAGAAACAACGTATTACGGAGTCATTCAGCAGATACTTGAGTTGGATTGCACTGACTTCAAACAAACAGTTTTTTATTGTGATTGGGTAAAGGTCGAGGATAAGATCAATGGTTGCAAAATAGATCCTGTTTCAAACTTGATCATGGTTAATTTAGGGAAATTGAAGAGCAAAGATAGCGTGAATGATGAGCCATTTATTCTTGCATCAGAAGCGAGTCAAGTGTTCTACTTAACAGATTTAAAAAATAACGGTTGGTCTGTGGTTTTGCATACACCAAAACGGTTGACTACAAATGTGGATCACATTGAGTTTCCTACCGTCTATCAATCATCTTTTGAAGATAATGAAAAATTAGAAGACCTTACCAAAACCATTTGTTAACTGATGAATTGTTAAATGCTTCATTTCTCGTTTGAATTCCTATTCCTTCGAGTAGTAGGAGTGTGAGATATCATTGAACCAAACAAAAATTCACATAAAGAGAAGGTTTCTTAAAATGTCTATATTGTTGTTGGTTTCTGTTATATTGAAAAGTTTCATGATAGTATGTTTTTTATAGACTTGTAGATAATAGGGGATTTATTTTAAAAACTAAACGTGGAATCGAAATTACAAATTTAAACCATTTTCATTAGTTGATTGTAGTCAAATTTGAAATCCAAGTAGTTCTTCTGTTGTTATTGCTTTTTTACTTTTGTTATTGCCATGAATTGATGGTTGATGAGACCGCTTTTATTGGCTAAACAACAAATTTTACAGGGATGTTGATTTCATTTTTATTTCAGGACAGCTGAGTTGATATATTCGTAGATTATTTGTTTATTCTTTTCTTTTTGTAATCTGTGATACAATTACAAATCAATAATGGTTATTTAACCGTGTGCAGGAAACTATGTCACAAAATCCAGCATCATCACATTCATCATGTTCAGAAGAAAAAATAGTTGATCAAAACTTATTTGGTATTCCAGTCTCAGAAAATGCTAGAAAAATCGCCACTATGCAGGGTAAACTAGTAAGAGCTCATATGTTGATATCATACATAAATTGGAACAAAGTACCCGGTACATATAAGGATGATGTTTGGAACCAATTGGTGGTAAGTTTTTACTTTGATTCATTTCTGACGATATTTAAAAAATATTTATGGTCAGTCACTCTATTTTGCAATGTATATGCACTACCTGTTACAGTCGGTTTCTGAAACCCGTTTTAAGTCTGATAGAATTGATTAACTTGTTTATGTATTTTACTTTTTGCAGAAAATGTATGCGCTCGAACCGCTTTCAAAGGAATTTTTTTAAAAAGAATGTCCGAGGCTTTTAGGAGACAAAAAAAAACTTGAGAGCAAGTTTTTATGACACTTTCGACAATGACGAAGAACGAATGAAAATTGTCCACCTACAATTGCTCAAGAAGATTGGAACGAGTTCATAAAAAATGAAGCAACACCTGAAGCGAGCGGAAGAAGGGAGTTAGCTAAAAAAAATAGATCATTGCTCAGTTATGCTCACCATGCAGGCCGTAAAAGTCACGCTAGAATAGAACACGAAATGGTAAGTTATATTCATTTTTTTTCAAAAATGGTAAAAATCACAACTAACATATTTTATATATTGCAGATCGTTGCAAATCCATCTGCAAATATCAACCGTCGTCATGTATGGGAGAAGACACACACGAAAAAAGATGGTAGCATATCAGATGTCAATTCTTCATACTTCGTAAGTTATTTTGTTTGGTTGACGCAATGGGAAATCCGATTTTACAGAAATTTGGTAGTTTGTTTGAAGAATTTGGGTTAATAGTGTCAGTTTGATGAATTTAGGTTTCCGTTTGACAAATTTGGGCTGCTTCACTTTGTTGTATGAGTTTGATGAAGTTTTAATTTTTTCAAAACATCGTTCAATGTTGGTGGGTGAAGATTTAAGTTTGCTAAACCTTTAAGTTTGATCCACTTTTTAATTTTTTTAATGTATGACAGAAAATATTTTAACTTTCTTTGAATATAACGTAGTTTTAGTGGTCTTAGCATAGTTTGAAACAGGGTTGAAACTGATTTTGACATTTGATCTAACCTGACTGAAATTGCTACTAAAATTGAATTTTATTTCTGATTGCACTGAAAAAACATGTTCGAACTTGAACTTTTTTTCACATGACTTGAAAATGAAACAAATTTTAACAATAATCAATCTTAACACAATAAATTATTACACACACATTATTAGAAACCTATATTTTAGATTAAACTCATTTCTTAATTCACAATACAACCTTATTTTAGATTAAACTACCAATACAACCTTATTTTTTGTAATTACTGAAATATAACTAATTCTGTTGAAAACTTCAATTCAATCCTTTCAAACCTAATCAAAGACCATTTTCTGATTATATGTCAAGATTTTGCCCAAACTTTTCAAATTCTTGAGTATTTTACAATATTGTTCTTTGTAGTTTTCAGCGTTCTACGCTAATCTTTCCCTGTGGCCATTTGTAGATTAAACAAGAGTTATACATAAGTGTTGATGTTTCATATGCCACATAAAACAAAATTATACTGCTGCGGGTTTCTGCTAAGTTTTCATGTCATGTTTACTTAGCATCCGTGTAAGAATCTGAAAGTGACACAGTGATCTTTTTGGCACCCTAATTATGAATAATATACCATAAACTTTTGGAGGACTAATAACTGTGTTTATAATTATTCAAATGGTTAATGGTAAATGCACTTCTGATTTATATTGTTTTGGCAGTTAATATTTGTGTTTTAATATAGAATTGTAAAATAAAGTGCCAACACCCTCCAAAATAAAATGGACTTTTATTTTTACTTTCAAGCACATTACATCTGTATGGGTTTATTAGGTACAGTTCCGTTGCACACTATCAATGACATTTGGCATGCGAAGAGGTTCATCGAACAAAAGGAAAATAATTGCTAAGTTATGTTATACATCTGCATATGTTTTCAATATGAATGACAGTTTTATTCCACTCATAAATCAACATATTTCAAACTGTTTGCTACTTCTAACTTAGGTCCAAAGCTAACATTGAAGGAGGAACATCACTACCAATTCTATCCAGCACCAGCCTAACAACATCTAAGTATGTTAACTTAGGAAAAGAAAATCGTAAATTTTTTTTACACCAAACATAGTAATTGGTGGACTACAAATCTGAAAAATAATATCTTTAATCTAATGGTTTCACGTAATTGGATTAACCCTACATTAATAGAGCAGAGGTGATCCAAGACATTCATGACTCAGTTATAATTATCGATTAATATTAATCATCTGACAACTACAAATAGCATATGCAGTTATATTATATATCTACACTCTACAAATAGTATGCCAGCTGTGTTTTATTTGCTACTTAAATTATTTATGATTTGTCAGATTTCTTTATGACACTTATCTTGGATAAGGCTGTTATCATTTAGAATGTCCATTCTCATCTTGCTTCATGTCTGTCCATGCCAACTGATGAGGCTAACATTTATTTCGGTCACCAATCCACCTGAACTTGTTCTTAATACAGAATCAAACTAGTCTGCTATTCTTGTTTCTGGTCCAACAAGTTCCTCTCACACCTCCGTCATGATATTTGAAATTGCCACTGTATTCCATAAGAAAATGGGATGGGTGGCTTTTCAACTTGACGTTTGCATCTGTCACTGCTAATTTGGATATTAAAGTATTGAGCTAACAAAATTCACCGGCAGATTAATTTTCCAATTATTGCCCGTTATTATTTATTTTGTTCATGTTTGTAAAATTTACATTAAAATTTTCTTCGATCATCGATTTATTTCTCTTTGCACACATAGTTATTACTAGAGTATAAATAACTAGAGTACGCCGTGTCTTCCATTTTTATTTGAATTTGACCCATATTTATTGCATGTTGGATATTTTTTTCTTTCTATGGCAATGAACGTTAGCGTCATGTAGCGGGAGATCTAACATATGAATCAAAAATAATACACTATGTGCACAAAAGATTTTGATGATACGTTTTAATTGAATTGTATTTTCAGCAAGTTATTTTCTCTGTAGGGAAGTTTTGTCAAAACTGCTCCTAAAGTTAAACATGAGCAATTTTCTTTCTTTTATGCACTATGTGTCCATATAAGTATTATGCAATCTCAGGATCAAATTGCGAAATTGAAGGAAAAGATCACCGATAGTGATGAAGAAAAATTGACAGTGGATGAAGATATCGTATCACAAGTGATGGGAAATGATACAAGGGGTAGGAGCCACGGTGTTGGGACCGTCATACCAAAGACTAATATTAAGGCATCTGCTATTGCATATAAACGATTGAAACATGTTTGTGGAGACAATGCTGAGTTGGAAATGAGGATGGAAGTTTGGAGGGTACGGTGGGAAGTTTGGAGAGTACAGTAGGAAATTTGTCTGGGCAAATGGAGCTTCTGATCAACATGGTGGGAAACATAGAACAAGGAGAACACAACACACAACTCAATGCTTCTAAACTCGTTGTTTCTCAATCCCAGGATACGACCAATGTGGTAAACAATCAAAAATGTGAAATCCTCAACTCTGATCTAAACATAATAGCAACAGGTATTTATTAGTTGATTTTTATTCTTACTTGTTTTCGATGCAGTTATTTTGTTGGATAGATCTAGACAATAAATTTTATTTCAATAGGTACTGTATGTCGAGATTCTACATCGTCCAAAATCCATGGGAAATCTGTGCCATCCACACATGAAAAATTGGTTTTGGACAATATACTGCTACCAGATGAGAGAACCAACAAAATAAATCATCAATTTGCAAAGACCTTTGTTGATGTTGGAGTGGGTGGGTATGTGTGCCATCCGAAGATTATGATTCGATATCTTTAGCAGGTATGTGAGCTCATCCAAAAATTATTTATCTGGTTTTTGATTATATGCCATCCAAAAATTATTTATCTTTAACATGCCATTCCTTAGTAGCAAAGTGTATGTCCATATCCAATATATCTTTCTTACAAGTATGGTGCAAGGATACATATGTGCACTATATACTAGTTAACATCTGAAAGCTAAAAGTTTGCAAGGATACAAATTGTTGTTGTTTGGAGTAAGATGACAGGCAGAGTTTGATAGGGTTTGCGTTGTATGAGGGAATGAGAATGTTGTTGTTTTGTGAATGAATGTTCACAAAGGAGTGTGATGAATTGGAAGTGAGGGGATTGATGTACTGGTGGCAGTGGCAGATGTCAGGTGACTAGACAGAGGAGTTATAGGCAGTAGAAGTGGTTATGGGAAGGACTGCAGTTTTGTATTGAGGTGCAGTTTTGTATTGCAGAAGTGGTATTGTAGAAGTGCGGCAATGGTTTGAACTGGGTAGTTGAATGAAGTAATGCTAGTGATGGACTGATTGATTGGAAATTTGTGACTGCAAGTTGTTTTTGAATTGCTATGCAGGTGAGTCAATGTTTGCAGTGTTGGCTGTATTTGCAATTTGAGGTTGTATATGCAGTGACAATTTGAGTTGTATATGTAGTGTTGATTGTAACTGCAGCAATTTGAGGTGAATCAATTTTTGCGATTTGAGTTATGGAATTTGGAGTGGTATGTGAGATGAATGGTAATGAATGGTATGAGGAGAGGTCATATGATGGATGTGACAGGGGAATGTCAGATGCACAGAAGACAGATATGTCCGGTGTTGCATGCAGATATGTGAAATGCAATGAAATGGGATGTAGCGAAATGTTTGTGAGTTTATAAATTTGATGTGCAGTAGAGGGAAAGAAGTTTTGATGTGCAGTAGGCATAATAGACAGAAAGAAGTTTTGTAAGTTTAGAAATTCGTTGTGCAGTAAGGGGAAATGAATGTTTGTGAGTGTTAACAAAAGTGGGGGAAGTAGTGATCGCTAGCAGTGGAGTTATAATGTTGATGCAGTGCAACAGAGGAGGAATGGTTCGGGGCAGTGGGCGGTGACTGGTTGAAAGCAGTAAGAACTGTTGCTTTCTTCTGCTCTATGCCTATTACATTCCAGCTATAGTCGAACTAGATTGATGTTATATAGGTTTTTACCTAAGATGTTGATACCTTGTATTCTGTTAGTTTAAACTTATATTACTGATTCAATAATAATAAAAAAACCAGGGCTCATTTTGGATGCCTTTTTACAGATAGTTGAAAGAGTCCGAGTCTGGGGGTAAGCTTGGTGATCTGGATGCATATGAGATTGAAGAAGGCGAAACAAAAGCTGAAATACTTCAAAATCTTGCAGAGTTCCAGTTTTCTTGTGTATGCAACATGGAAGTTCATATTATATTTATTTTTGCTGAGAAAGTGCTGTTGTATAAAACTTCAAAATCTTACAGAGTTCCAGTTTTCTTATTGTATATTATAACATATATGAGCAACATCTTTTCCAGTTATTTTGTATAATATTGCTATTGTATAATATTGACCATATTCTGTATAATACTGCTTCTATTGTAATCCAACTATTGTCGTATCTATTTCTGCTTTAAATACTGCTTCTATTATATAATATTGCATCTATGCTGTTGTAATTCACGGTTATGAGCTGTGTGAATTAGATACTGCTTTTATTGTATTATACTGCATCTACGGTATTGCAATTTATGGTCATGAGCTTTGTGAATTAGATACGGCTTATTGCTGTATCTATTACATCAATTAGATACGGTCAAAAGCCGTATCTAATTCATGTGCTTAGTAAATGAAATAGATACGGCCATAGGCCGTATCTAAATAGAGAATTAGATAGGGCCATAGGCCGTATCTAACTAGAGAATTGGATACGGTCGACGGCCGTATCTAACTAGAGAATTGGATACGGTCGACGGCCGTATCTAACTAGAGAATTAGATACGGTGGACGGCCGTATCTAATTAGAGAATTAGATATGGTCGACGGCCGTATCTAATTATTAAACACGCTTTCTTTTGATATGGCTTACGGCCGTGCCTAATTGCTTTAGATACGGCAAGCACTGCCTAATTCGCCTTTCTGGTGTAGTGATGTAAATGCTTAATTACATTAAAGAAACACGGAGGTAATATTTTCTCCAATTTGCATAGTAGTATATGATTTCTTCCTCAAGTTTACATAGACGATCAACTTTTGACGTAGTTGAACGAAGATCCTTATAAAACAAACTAAGTTCTGCTATAATCGTCCAAACTTTTATGGGCAACGGTTCTTTGAAAGCGACGGGTAACAAATATTCCATCACTATTTGACAATCATGACTTTTCGCCCCACTTAGTTTACTGTTCTTATATTCGACACATTTACGCAGATTAGAGGAAATTCCATCAGGAAATCTTAATCTTTCCACCCACTTTAACAGTACTTTAACTTGGTTACTATATACCCTATAGCATGCTTTGGGTTTTTTCGTGTCATTTGGCTTCATATGAAGCTCATGACGATTGCATATTGCCTCTATATCACATATTGATTTCAAATCGTCTTTAGTCTTTCTTTAACATTCAGAACTGTGTTAAATACATTATCGAACACATTTTTTCGTTGTGCATCACGTCGATATTACGACGAATTAGGAGATTTTTCCAATAAGGCAACTTCCAAAATAGACTTTATTTGCACCAATTATGAATTGTCGATTTACCTTGAATTTCAATTTGTTTGCCAGTTTCATGTATTCTTTGGATAATCCTTTACAAGGTCATAAATATCTTCAATTGACCAAATTGTTGGTGGTTGCAAGGCCTCAAGTCTTTTACTTGTAAAGTTTTTTTATCTTTTCTAAAAGGATGATTAATATGGGGAAAACAGCAATGACGGTCAAACCACGAAATTTTCTTCCCATGAGGTAAAAAAAACGCTCGTGTTTCTTCAATGCAATAAGGAAAAACTAGACAACCAACCGTACTTCAACCCGAAAGTATTGCATAAGCAGGAAAATCGCTCATAGTCCACAATAGAGAAGTGAACATACGAAAATTCCTTTTTTTTTGAAATGTCGTATGTTTCAACACCTTCATACCACCATATTTTCAACTATTCAATCAAATATGCGTCGATTTCTTATGTCGGATCGTCAGGGCCAGAGATGACAATAGTGAGAAACATATATGGAGTTTTTATACACATCCACAGAGGTAAATTGTAAGGTGTAACGATTATATACGAAGATAAATATTTTGAACCAAATTGAGAGAAAGATGAAAATCTATCCGTAAATAAACCAAGTCTAATATTACGGCTCTCCACTGCGAAAACGGAGTATGTCTTATCCAAATGCTTTCATGCTTCTCCATCAGTTGGGTGGTTAACGTACATTCTTCCCGTGCTTTCACAAAGTGACATCTCATATGATGTGCGGTTACAGAAGATGCATATAATCTTTGATGCCTAAGAGTGATGGGTAAGTAATGCATACGCATGAATGGAACTTCCTTTCCCTTCTTTTTTCTTGGTTTGTATCTTTCATAATTGCATATTTTACAATTTCTAAGATTGATGTCTTCTTTCCAAAACAACATGCAACCATTTAATCATGTATCTATTTTTTGATTCAGCAAACCAAAATAGACGTAAGTTTTTTCACTTCATAATGATTTTCGCACATTAAATTATTGGGTGACATATACCGTTTTGTAGCTTGTACTGTAGTTGTAAATCCGGCTTCTGTAAAGTGTTATTTTGAATTCATCGCAATGTATTCTGCAGTTACCGATAGTTCAGTACCGCTTGTACAACCAACCAAAGGGGTTTCTTAGCACCATCCAATAAATTATAATTTTTTTTGCTCCAATACTTGGTTCTTCTTCGACAATAACATCGCACCATCAACCTCAACAGTATGGAACATTTAACGTGCTGCACCTTCAACCATATCTTCTATAAGGTTCATCGTTACAATTTCAGTATCTGCCTTCTCCTCCGAATGTACGGGATTAGGTGCTATAAGTTCTCTATAATGATCCCACATCAAATAATTCGGAACGAAACCATATTGGCGCAAATGAACTGTTACCATATCCGATATCAAATGCTTTAGTAATTTGCACCTACTACATGGACAACGAAGACGTATACACCATTTTGAAAATGTTCACTTATCGAGCCTCCAATTTCTCTTCTTTGTTGGTACATACAGTTCCGATCGATAAAATAATTGACTATTTTTCCTGCTTTAAAACATAAAAACGTATTAATCATTTACTTGTTGATATTTTATTTCTCAATTAAATCATACATATAAATTTTCGCAAATATATAATATTATTATATTTAATATTTCCAAGCGGATTTACACAAATTATTATATGAATATAATCTATAATTTTTAGGTTATTGTTTTACACTTTGTTGGTTGGTCATCCTACTTCCCAATATGAACACGGTAGTAACTATATTTTGTAAATCATTTCAATTTAAATGATTCAACAAAATTTCGGCAGCACTTTCCCTTTGCTCCCTGTATCGTACACATATGCGTGTACAAAGGGAACAAAAAGAAAATGTTGTTGGAATTTTATAAACCGTTTAAAATGAAATGATTTGCAAAATATAATTACTCTATTGTGTTTGTAACTTATCCAATACAGGGATAAATCCGATAAATATTGTATCAGATGACTATAAATGTCCGTTCTGTGATAAAAACAAACATCAATACAATGATCATGTACAATACTTTACAGACGGAGCCAAAAAGTTTCTAAGAGATTTATAAAAAGTAAAGCGTGCTATACAACAATTTTTACAATAATTTATTTATATTCTAAGAAACACATAAACTAAATCATGGTTTTCATCATCTTAAAAACGCATACACTAAATCCTGAGCATCGACTCTAATTAATCCAAACTAGCCTTAACGTGCGTATGCACTAATTAATCAAAAACATATACACCAATTAATGCACATATACACAAAACAATTTTTTTTCTTTATTTTATAAAAAATAGTACAATCTTTCTGATATACATCCATTCACACTAGCCATGTCTATTTTCTTTTCTTTATTTTATAAAAAATTCAAACTACTTATTTATTTCTGATATATTTTTTATTTGGGTATTCGCCATTTTGGCTTTGTATGATTTAGTACGTTAGAGAACTACATATTATCACAAAACCAATTGGTGATGTGAAGTGATGTCTCTTAGTATTTATGCATGATTTATATTGTAAATTGTCCGATGTGAGACTAATCTCAACATGCCTTCGCACGTGTGGCTTATCATCAGCCAAACACGTGGACATTCATTGAGGGTGGCTTGTGACACAATTAAACCTGCTAACCCGCTCTGATACCATGTTAGAAAACCACATATTATTACAAAACCAATTAGTAATGTGAATGAAGGTCTCTTAGTATTTATGTATGATTTATATTGTAAATTATCCGATGTGTGACTAATTTCAACACGCCCCCGCACGTGTGGCGTATCATCAGCCAAACACGTGGACATTCATTGAGGGTGACGTGTGATACAATTAAACCCGCCCTGATACCATATTAGAGAACCACGTATCATCACAAAACCAATTGATTATGTGAAGGGAGGTCTTTTAGTATTTATGAATGATTTATATTGTAAATTGTCCGATGTGAGACTAATCTCAACGTCTCCGCACGTGTGGCGTATCATCAGCCAAACACGTGGACATTCATTGAGGGTGACGTGTGACACAATTAAACCCGCTCTGGTACCATGTTGAAATATTGAACAACATAAAATAAAATAGAAAAAAAATGAGGGGGAGAGAAGAAGAATGAAATAACATCAAAGGCTACATCTTTATTAATGACTTGATTAATAATTCAATAATACATAATTGATATTTATAGCCACATTGCTTAGACCTAAGTAATTATAAAATAGAAAAACAATTGTAATATTGAAAATCAAAGATATTAAAATATCTTCGATTTATTCTTACATATAAATACTAAGAAAAATGGAATAACATCAAAGGCTACATCTTTATTAACGACTTGATTAATAATTCAATAATACATAATTGATATTTATAGCCACATTGCTTAGAGCCTAAGTAATTATAAAATAGGAAAACAATTGTAATATTGAAAATCAAAGATATTAAAATATCTTTGATTTATTCTTAACATATAATAATGATCTCTTAACATCATCCTCAAACTCACGATGCACAACAACGGAAGTTTGCCAATGTAATAAACAATCAGAGAAGAACTAACAAGAAATAATTTCATCTGAGTCATTCAAAGAATGTGAAACCAGTTGGTCAAATGCTGTTATAAAGTAACATCAAATATAAATTTTAGCCTGATTGGTAGGAAGTTATCTACAAAGACGATAATAATGAATCAAAAATCTGAAGTTGAAATTCGAAAAGAGAAATTAGGAACATAAATTCCTATGGGATTGGAAGTGGAATTCCAATATGGATTGGTAGAGTAATTCCAATCAGAAATTCGAAGTTGAAATCCAGATAAAGAGAAAAGAGAAAATAGAAATAAGGAGTTTTCATGGGATTGGAAGACTTATTCCAATCAGGATTCATTACTATCGTTGTTGGAAGACCGATGCCAATTATAGAAGAACTAGAAACTAAAATACGAAATGCTAACAACAGTTATAAATTGTTTCGCAAGTAAGCTCAGTAACACATTCGAGGGAAGTTTGGTGGATCGAATTTGAAGTTTGTGAATCCAAATTACAATATAAATAATGCATAAATACTAAGAGACCTTCCTTCACATCGCAACCAATTGGTGCATAAATACTAAGAGACCTCCCTTCACATCACAGCCAAATGGTTTTGTGATAATATGTGGTTCTCTAACATGGTACCAGAGCAGGTTTCAGTCCTGTTGGAAATTCAATGGTTTAATTTATCAAAGCATTTCTTTCCTCGTATCTCCAAAAACCATTACTTATCATGCATGCCTCAAATTGGATTCACAAACTTCAAATTCGATCACCCAACTTCCCTCGAATGTATTACTGAGCTTACTTGCGAAACAATTTATGACTGTTGTTCGCATTTTGTATTTTAGTTTCTAGTTCTTATATAATTGGCATCGGTCTTCCAACAACGATAATAATGAATCCTGATTGGAATAAGTCTTTCAATTCCATGAGAACTCCTTATTTATATTTTCTTTTTTTTTTTGATTCCAACTTCGAATTTCTGATTGGAATTACTCTACCAATGCATATTGGAATCCCACTTCTAATCCCATAGGAATTTATGTTCCCGATTTCTCTTCCCGAATTTCAACTTCAGTTTTTTGATTCATTATTATCGTCTTTGTAGATAGCTTCCTACCAATCAGGCTAAAGTTCATATTTGATGTTACTTTATAACGACATTTGACCAATTTGTTTCACATTCATATTCTTTGAATGGCTCGGATGACATTATTTCTTGGCGGTTCTTCTCAAATTGTTTATTACATTGGCAAACTCCCGTTGTTGTGCATCGTGAGTTTGAGGGGTGATGTTAAGAGATCATTATTATATCTTAAGAATAAATCAAAGATATTTTAATATCTTTGATTTCCAATATTATAATTGTTTTCCTATTTTATAATTACTTAGGCTCTAAGCAATGTGCTTATAAATATCAATTATGTATTATTGAATTATTAATCAAGTCGTTAATAAAGATGTAGCCTTTGATGTTATTCCATTCTTCTCTCCCTTCATTTTCTTCTTTTTCTATTTTATTTTATATTATTCAATATTTCAACAGAAAGTAAGAAACAACAATGGTAACTTGTCTTATTCTCATCATATTTACTATTTTTTGTTCAGATATTATATTTTTGTTCTATACATGTGTATTGTTAATAATGATTATTTTGGGGATACCATCATATGGTTAATTAGGAGTTGATTAATCGAACTGGTTTTGCGATATTTGATAAACATGTTGTATTAACTCTTGGATCTATACTTTGACTAAGTCATCATTCCAAACTTCATAATTCAATGGTTGCGTGTTATTTGCATTCAGATATCTTCAATGATTAATAATTTTTAGTGTTAATTTAGATAATTAAAATTTCTTGTTTAAAGAATTACAAACATAATGCTAAATAACCATGTATTTAATTTGTTCTTCAGATTTGTATACATTATTTTGTTCTTTGTATTACCAATAGTTTTCACACAAATGGACATAAACTCAAACATCATTTTGTTTGCTAACTCAAAATATATTCGTTAAATTGCAATAAATAAGTTATAAAGTACTTTTTTATGTTTATTAACACATATCTAATAATAATTATGTTGTCTAAGACATTCACTATCGGAACTAATATATCTTATTATACCTTCAGAGAATACCCATCATTTTCCATGCTTATGATACACCGAATAAGGTGTATATATACCAAATTATGCAGTCTCTAGATTTAATATTAAGTTCACTGTATAGAATCAACATTCATTCACTTGGTTTTAACTCATGATTAATGGCATTAGCCTGTGTTTTTTTTCATTAGAAAATGATTTTGGCATCAGTAAATATAGGAAATATGTAGTTTCAGTATATCTACTGCAGTAATAAAGTAAGAACCAACAAGTTTCATGTAACCAATTTTGAACCAAATAATGATTTATATGGTAATTTGCATATAACATACTGCTTTAATCTGGATATAAGTAATGCTTAATATCGCATAAAATGATCTGTAGTTTATTGGGTCATTAGTGATTAGTGTTAGATAATCATATAGTAGACATATTTAGATCTGAATATTATTAGCTTTCATATTTTGTCTAAGGTACTTTATAAACTGACACCTATGTTTGTACTAAATTTCTCGTTCTGGATTGCCAAAAAAAAAAGAAAAAAATAGAAGAACTACAGTTCCTAAATTAAGCATGTTTGGAGAAGAACTTTGGTGTGGACCGTGTGTAACTTACATGCTTTGGAAGAGGGCTCTTCATAATGACATGTAAGGTATGTAAATTGCAAGGTTCGAGAACTCGGTTTCGGTTTCGGTCATTTGAAAATTTGTTAGTTTCGAAAGATTTCGTTAATTTCGGTAATTTCGGTTTTGTTTCGGTTTCGGTCTAAATTTTGGTATTTATAGTTTATTGTTATATATAGTTTGTTAATAAACTTGTAATAAAGTTCTTTGTAAATAAAATATAAAAAATAGAATATAAAAAATAAAATGTCATATGAATCTCTCTCCTGTAAAATATAGTTTAACATTGTGTTGTTTGACATGCAGGTTTATGTTAGTATAGCCATTCACGTTTCCTCTTTAATTAAAGGCTTAAAGCCCAAAAGAAAAAGGCAGCCCAAAGCCTAAAGCTATTTCTCTACTCTAATTCCAACTGCACAAAAACCAGGGCATGCAAAATCCAAACAAAAGAAAACCCGCAGATCTCTAAAAAAAGAAAAAGAAAAGAAGATAACCTTCGACTTCCCCGATTGCTGTCGAGAAAGGCGTAGAACCTTCGCCTTATTCAACTTCGCCTTCGCTGTATTCGACTTCGCCTTCCCTGATTTGCCTTAGCCTTCTCGAGAAAATAAAGGTGATTTGTTGTCGATTGCTTTAATTTAGAGTCGAGATCGATGTTTTCTCTGTGTGATTTTTTTTAACGTAACAGCCGAGACCGATATTTTGCTCTAATATCGGCTCGGTGATGGTCGAAACCGGTACGGTACACCCGAAATTTCGGAGTACCGGTCGAAACCTTAAACCATGGTAAATTATGCTGGTTATCTACCTTACAACGGCAAATATGGGGAAAGTAGAAGCTCAGAATTCCGCCTTGCTGCTGAGGTAAGGTATGTTGTTTCCTATGCCACCAAGTACATTTTTATGATTACATTACAAGATTGAATATAGCATTGCTCCACTTTTCGATACTTTTTGTTCCACTATGGTTGATAAGTTGCTATTAAAAGTGATCAACCATAAATATGTTTGAGATATTGCTCAAGATCTACACTCTGATACACTTCCCTACCGTTCTGGATTAATAACCAAAGCACTCAAAGGCTGATTGGTGAATTCTCAGACAATGACCTTATTTTCTATCTTGTTTCTTCATTATTCCATCACTGCAAAAGATTTTTGTAATCAACAGGTAAGTTTAACTAGTTAAATGATAATTATACCAATTTTCTTCAGCTATTCGTGTGGGCTCAGTCTTGGTTGGTCCACACTAGAAAATATTGTAAAATCTGCTGTGGCTTTGCTTTGCGTTGCTTTTTTTTTTTTTTTTTAGTATAAATGTTTGTTTTTTACCATTAAATAAGTTGGTCGTTCAATTAACCACAACTAAATGGGACAGGCATTCACTGATATTTCCACTTAAAATATTTTGAAACGTCTTTGTAAAGAAAGACAAACACCACTTAAACTTGGACAATCGTTTGAAACGTGTTCCTAATCTTTCATTACATATTGGGAATATGCATGACGTTTAGGTTTTTTCTTTTTCTTTTTCTTTCAGTACTGCCTAACATCTACTCTCTCTCTCTCTCATATGCTGAATTCTTGATCTTTTGAAATGCATGATGGTATAGAACATGATTTTTTTTTTCTTTGGTTAATTGTTGCCAACACCATATTAGATTGAATACTTTTGTAACAGTACTATCACACTATCTTTTATTGTAACAGTATTTTTTTTTCCTTACATATCAACATTTCAACTTTCCAATTATTCTTAGTATTTTTCTTTTAGAAATTGGTATTATAGCTGGTTACTTATTACAGCTCCATAATATGCATACAGTGAAGTATTATAGTTGGTTAGTTATTCATATCCTATGTACATTTCAGCTGTGCCAGGTTGTGGAATGGCGCATTATTGAAAACTAGCACTAACCCTTGGAGATAAAAAGAAAAGAAAAAAAGAACCACATTCATAACCTGAATGAAATAAACTCAATTTTTTTATTCAAGCCATTTTTATTCAAATGTCTATGATCATGCTTGAAGAAGTCTTAAAATGGAGGTGGGAAGTTGAAATTTGAAAATTATGAAAGTGAATTTGATTAGGACGTAGAACATTAAAATAGCCACCAAAGAAGAGAATCTCAACCATGAGATAATGTTTCAATATACATATATAATCAAAGTCAATATGGAACTATAATAAATCTAGCAAGAAAAGAGCTACACGTTTCTATTTTTGATGCTGTTATAAGAAAAGTCTATGCAGAAATAAATACATAAATTTGGTTCCTTTTTTTGAAAAATAGAAAACGCAAGAGACTTTTCACTTTTTTGACAGAAAATGCAAGATAACTTGCACTTTTTTGAATTTGATTTTGTTTTTCTAAAATTTTGAAACTTTTGAAATCTTTGAAAAGCACAAGTTAGTTTGCGCTTTCTGATTTTTGAAAATTTTGAAAAACCGCAAGTTAACATGCGCTTTCTATCAGGAAAGCGCAAGCTAGTTTGCGCTTTTTGATTAGAAATATGGACCTTCTGTGCAAAGCCCTTAAATCTAAACTAGAAGTTGGACCATATGTATTTCAAAGAAGCCTTGACTTGAGTCTATTTCATTTTACACTGAAACCATCAGAGATTCAATGAATCCGATTAGTATGAACATTAGACGACAGCAAGTTGCTATGTTATTGGATAGCCAAATACCATGTAATATTCTAAAAACATGTTACGACCTCATTAGGTAGAACTCACCCCCAAAAGCTAGCTTGTAAGGGGAGGGTGCTTAATGAGTTTTATACGCATCACCTATCCCATACTAAACGATGTGGGACATTGCATTCTACCACTCTTCGAAAGTTCGACGTCCACGTCGGCTGTCGGCCCACTCTATTCCCTTATTGATTGATTCGACGGTAGCCTTTTTCCTTTTGGACGGCTTCATTCACCTATCCGTTCAAGCCTATAGGTCGCCCCTCTGATGACTCGAACTTTCGTCAGTGATGACCTGCTCTGATACCACTTGTTACGACGCCATTAGGTTGAACTCACCTTCAAAAGCTAGCTTGTAAGGGAGGATGCATAATGTGTTATATATGTATCACATATCTCATACTAGACGATGTGAAACATTACAAAACAACATAGTATTATTCGTACTAAGGTTTTAAAATTAATTTGTTCACAAATATTGAAAACTACACAAACTTCATGTAGGCTAATAGAAGCTAGGTATTAAATTAACTGCGGTCAAAACCATACTAAATCCTTGCCAAACCATAGTACTGCCATTGATGCCGTCATTCAGTTTCTTTTCTGTTCGGATCTCCTAACTAATTACACCATGTTGGCCACTTTTGCACTATCAAACTGCCCATAACTGTTTGATGCTCTCTAATAGTATAAAATTTTGCGCTTTAACTTCATTTATTATGAATATATAACATATATCACCTTACATTTTTATTACTTCATTTATTATGAATAATACTATGAGTTAAGCTTAGAGTTATACGATAAAGCTTTGAGAGAGAGTCATTGAACATCCATTAAGAAGAATAACAAGCGTTTCAAAAAACCAATTTGGCTTCATGCTTGGGAGGTCGACCACAGAGGCGATTTTCTTGATAAGACAACTTATGAAGAGGTTTAAGGAGCAAAAGAAGGATCTACACATGGTATTTATCGATTTGGAGAAAGCTTATGACAAAGTTCCGCGAAAGGTGATGTGGTGGGCTCTGGAAAAGAAGAGAGTCCTAACAAAGTACATTACTCTTATTAAGGATATGCACGATGATGTTGTGACTAGTGTCAGAGCATGCGATTGTGTAAACAGTGACTTTCCCATTAACATAGGATTACATCAATGGTCAGCTTTAAGCCCCTACATTTTTGCCCTAGTGATGGATAAAGTTACAAAAGTTATACAAGAGGAGATTCCTTGGTGTATATTATTTGCTGATGATGTTGTGCTAATTGATGAAAGTAGGATTGTGGTTGATAGACAACTTGAACTGTGGAGATAGACTATAGAGTCAAAGGGATTTAGGCTTAGCAGAACTAAAACAGAGTATATAAAGTGCGAGTTCAGCGGTATCGGGTCAGTGGATGGAGATGTCACTCTGCCCGGACAAATAGTTCCTAAGAAGGAATCCTTTTGATATTTAGGGTCAATGTTGCAGTGTAATGGTGAGATTGATAAATATGTTAGTTTTAGAATTCGAGCAGGATGAGTGAAATGATGACAAGCATCTGACATTTTCTATGACAGTAAAGTCTCATAGAAGCTTAAAAGAAAGTTCTACAGAACGACAATCAGACCTGTGATGTTGTATGGCGCATAATGTTGGCCAACTAAAAACCAACATGTCCAGAAGATAAACGTAGCGAAGATGCGTATGCAGCGATGGAGTTGCGGTCATACAAAAAGAGACCGAATTAGAAATGATGATATACGTGAAAAACTTGGAGTAGCACCAATTGAGGAGAAGCTGATTCAACCTCGCTTAAGATGGTTTGACATCTTCAACAAAAGCCGCCTGAGGCACCTGTGCGCGTTGGAATTATAGACCGCGTCGTATGCTCAAAGAGAGATAGAGGTCGACCAAGGTTGACATGGGAGGAAGTAGTAAAAGAGGACTTAATAGATTGGAATATATCTGTAACAACCCTGAGATTTTATAATTAATTTTCGTTGTTAAGCGATTAATGTTGGCAGATATTTGCTCTTAGGAGTTTTGATTTGGGTTAAAATTCTTTTGAAATTTGTTTAAGAATTTTATGGGCTTTAAAAATTTTAATCTTGGTCCACGTTTTAATTGGGCTGCCTTTTTAATTATCGTGTTATAACCGGTTACCCTTATCCAATTTTCATTCAAAAAAAAAACCTAACAAAAGCATACGAGAGAAAATGGTGGCGGCTTCTATCTCGTTCGTTCTCCTTTTCAAATTAGGGATTTGTATAAAAATCGAAGATGCCACTTTCAATTGTTCGATCGTTGCTCATCTCTTATGGTGCTTGCGGCCGCTTGATTTGTGATCGTCGGCGCTTCAAATTTGGTAGAGTTTGAGATGATTTCGGCTGCTTCAAATCGTCGAACGCCTACACGTGAACGAGTTCGTCTTCGCTTCAATCAAGGTGAGTGAATTCATCACTCACATTTAATTCAAATTCTTTGATCTCGTCTATTTATTTCGTTTTCATTGTTTCGGCTTCGACTTGATTTTATTGATGTTGATTTGGTTCGATTTTGGCACTGACTTGTTTAAAATCGGCCTTGGCATTTTTGTGACAGTTGATTTTGATTCCGTGACTTTCCCCTTTGACATTGGCATGGGTCTTGACTTTAGTCTTGTCGTTTAATTGAATCAGATGTATTTGTTTGCTTATGTGCTACTGTATTATCTACTGGTTCATCCTCTGTTAACATTGCTCATTGCAAATTATTTGCAACCTTGAAATTGGTTACGCCACCATATTGGCTGTTACCTTGACTGTGCTTCATCCCTCACTCGTTGCTTTCATCCATAATTTGTTGCCTTGACTCTGTTCATCCTTCACCGCCCTGTTGCTGTGAAAATGAGTCACGAATGCCTTACAAATCTGTTCGCATAATACCCTGCGGCCATGGAAATTTGTATGCATATTTCACTGTTGGTTTTGTTTGCTTTGGAAATTTAAAGTACACGTAACCCTCACTTGCCTAACGCGCCCCGTGTTGCCATTTTCTTTTGGAATTTTCATGCCTTACATTGCCCCGTTTGCATTGTCGGCTTATGTGGTCTATGTGGTTCCCTTTGTGTACATGATATATTGCGTAGTCTTTGCATTTCTGGTCTCTACTGGCATACTGCTGCTTTTTCCTTTTTGAAATTGAACTTGATTTTGGGCTTATTTGTATTACTGATTTTGAATCTTGATGATTGCTGACTTGTTTTGTTGACTTGTGTATATCACTGTCATTTTGGTTTCACTTGTTTTCACTACTTTGCTGGGTTTATGCGAGTTTGAATCTGGCCATTGATTTATGTCGTAACTTGATTTTCTGATCTCTGTAGCATGTATCTCGGCTGCAGCATGTTCATTGGTTTGCACAATGCACTGTGTTGCACTGTATATTTCAGTATGCATTGATCTCTGACTTTGGCCACTTCGTTGATTTTAAACTAGTGGCTTCGGTCTTGACTGTGGTGATGATTTCTGATTATCACTGCACATTTTTCTTTTTGCATTCTCTGTGTATTGACACTGCTTCATGTTCATGTATTCATTTGAAATCCTAACTACATATATACATGCTATATCTGAGTTTTTCTTGCCAGAATATTCATATACATATTGAGTCAGGTCGTGTTGCTGTTGTAATTGCTCCAGTAATTCATATTGTATTGCACTGCGTCACCATGTTGCAGTGTTGTTTCATTTCTCCTTGACCCTTTTATATTTGAGCATGTTGCATAAGTGTAGCATACCTAGCTTGGTTGTCTCGACCATATTTGGTTTTTCTGTTCTACCTGAGTTTGTCTTCGAGACAGTCCGCAGTTGTTTTCATGATGTAATATCTTCATATTACATTGTACGGTTTTCACTCTTGAACCACATATGTAATTGTTAATTGGTACCCTGTATCTATTGTCTTCATGTACATTGGTACTGCTTCCTGTTCTTATGCAATTGTGCCATGCTGTGCATACGTACATTTACAACCTTGTGTATGGTATCACCTCTGTTGGTTTATATGTCTGCAGTTCCATGTTGCACCTCTGTTTCATTTTATCCATATGCAACTAGTAGTGTGCATCCATTGTGTACATTTGAGTTCGCATTCATGTTGTACAGGCTTGTTCCTTTGCATTGCTGTTAGCTCTGGGCTTCACTGACCACTCTTGTTGTACCACTGTTCTCACATTTTCTTGACATTTTGGAACTTGAACTGTTGCATCCATGGGTGACTGCAGTTTCATTTTGTATGCAGTCCTGCCCTTGTTGGTTTGCATTGCATTGATGCAATTGGATTTGTTTTTCTAATTCCACTTGAGTTGAATCCGGTATTCGGGTTTGACCCTGTGTTCATTTGTGAATTTTCATTGTGTACATCATCACTGTAGTGGCAAGGCAGTGCACACAAGCGTGAACTGCAGCCACACGGTATCGATTTTAATTGGTACCTCTTTTGCTCTTGATGCGTTGATCTTTTGTGTAATGCATGTTGTATTGGCGAGGCAATACACGCGTGCTTGTGCTGCAGCCCTACCTGAATTGATGTTTTTAAGTGATGTTTCAATTACTTTAATTGTTTTGTTCAATTCAATATTTTGAATTTGTTGATTTGTTGTTTAACACCGTTATGTGTTATATTTACCGTTTTCCGGTTTCTTTATTTAAGAATCGGATAGGTAAATTTATTTTGATTATCGTCTAATATGTTATTTATTTTTATTGCTTCTGTGCATTAATAACTGAGTTTGAATTAGACCGACCCGTATATTATTTTATTTTGAATGTAATACTCGGGTCAGACCGAGTTATTCAGGTTGTAGATATCTGGCTTTGGTTGCTGCTAGAGCTATGAAGTCTTTTTATACTTTTGGGGGTTGTCGTGTCATAGTATAGGAAGATATGTATTCATGTATATTATATACGATAATGTACTTGTATATGTAACTTCCAGAGTCGACAGTTGTAGTTGTATAATATGTATTGTATCACATGTATTGTAACTGACATCAGTTATTATATATATGAGACTTTTTGTTTAATCTGTGTTCCGCATTTATATTATCTGTGTTATTATTATATTTATTGTCCTAAACTATTATGAGCCATCGTAGTTCGTTTTATAATGGGATTGAGTATGTCGATGGGAGTAAATAAATAAATGATGAAAAATAAAAATATATACCACTCTTATCGAAATAACCAATACTAGTGTAAGGCCTAACTACGGATGCCCGCTCCTATCCAGCCTTATTCTTCGTAATAACAGACAGTATTTTCTTTAATACTCTTTGTTATTATGAGCATAGAGGTGGGGCGTCACAGTTGGTATCAGAACATAGGGTTTATGGACATAATATAAAACATAACTTAGATGGAACATGTGTTACAACTATTAGTCGATGTTTTATTGTGCTTTGAGTTAAAAACTAAAGTTTTGAAATTATGATGAAATTTTTAAAATTTCCTTATTTAAAAATAGAAGTGAATTTGTGTTTTGATGATTGATTGACTGTGTTCTGTTTATCAGGGTGCGCAGCGGAAACAGTGACTGTCTTCGCTGAGTACAGCTGATATCCTTTTTGATTTAAAAATAAAAATATGAAATTGAAATAAATTTCATTTGTTGTTTACATAGCTGTGTTTAATTTATTTTCATTGAAAATTTCGAATCCGATTTGAGGATTTGAAGCGATTGCAGTTATGTGATTTTGATGAGATTTTGTTGTTTTAAATTATCTTCATTAAAGATATATTTGAATGATTTCTTTGTTCATTTTGTGGTATACGTGCAAACTTATGTTGCACGTTACTGCATTATTTTTACGTTGAATCGATGTTTGGTTTTAACGTATTTTGTTGCCGTTATTTTATAACGGGATTTTCACACCTATGCTAAATCTTGAAGCATGGTGTTTTGTTGACATTTTAATGAATGAAAATTCACTGAAATTATATTTTGATGCAAATTATTTTGATGAGATTTTGACGTATAAAAATCACTGTCGCTTTGACTTCAGTGATCGTCAAATTTTTTTTTAAGTGGATTTTCAAGCGGTTATCCCGCAATGCTGATTTTGAGATCCGTTCTAGGTATTTTGAGAAGCGCAATTTCCTTATCGAAATTGTCACTAATGTTGCTGTTTTTATCACGGATTGGCAAATCGTTTTAAAAATAAATTGTTTTCCAAAAAATTTAAAGTTTACGTTTTCAAAAGAATGAGAAAGCGATTTAAACGATTCAGCAAAATCGAGGATTATGAACCCTTTCTTTTACTGATTCGCTTAAGTCCGGACTTGTTCGTTTGAGAATGTAAATTTGTTACTTTTATAAAATAAATGAAATTGTTTTCAGAAGTTTTGCAGTTTGCGCTTTCAAAGGAATGAGGAAGCGATTTAAACGTTTCAGCAAAATCGAGAATTATGCCCCTTTCTTTTATTGATTCGCTTAATTCCGGACTTATTCGTTTGAGAATGTGAAGTGTTATTTTTGGAATACACAATTTTGCACTTTCAAGGAAAGGATGAAGAGATTTAAACAATTTAGTAAAACACGTGGTTATGGGACATGTGCGTTTGCTATTTTGGTTAACTCCGGACTTGTTAATTGAAGCATTTGCTGTTTGATGATTTTGATGATTTTAACTTTCAAGGAAACGATGAAGAGAATTAAACGATTTAGTAAAACTCGTGATTATGGGACATGTGCGTTTGCTATTTTGGTTAACTCCGGACTCGTTAATTGAAACATTTGCTGTTTGATGATTTTGATGATTTTACACTTTCTAGGAAACGATGAAGAGAATTAAACGATTTAGTAAAACTCGTGGTTATGGGACATGTGCGTTTGCTATTTTGGTTAATTCCGGACTCGTTAATTGAATATATGATGATTTTCGTGTGCTTTCGAGCCACTATGAGGACCTTCGGGTCATATGTTGGACCTTTGGGTCAATACCAGTACCAGACCTTCGGGTCATTTGTTGGACCTTCGGGTCATTTGTTGGGAGCCAAAATTATGTTGGGTACTTGGTAGGCTTCGGCCATTTGTTGATGCACGTGTGGCGTAGCTAAAACTCGCCATCTGATGGGATCGATCCAACCTTTTATATTGATTTTCTAGATTATCTTAATTGATTTCTAGATATTTGTTGTTTCCAATTATCTGTAGGTAATTGGATATTTGTTGATATGAGTTCTGATTATCGCTTATGATAGTTAGATATTTGAGATTTGATTATCGTTTTTGATAATCGAATATTTGTTGTTTCTGATTATCGTTTTTGATAATCGGATATTTGTTGATTTTGATTATCATTTTGATAATCGAATATTTGTTGTTTCTGATTATCGTTTTTGATAATCGGATATTTGTTGATTTTGATTATCGTTTTTGATAATCGAATATTTGTTGTTTCTGATTATCGTTTTTGATAATCCGATATTTGTTGATTTTGATTATCGTTTTTGACAATCGAATATTTGTTGTTTCTGATTATCGTTTTTGATAATCCGATATTTGTTGATTTTGATTATCGTTTTTGACAATCGAATATTTGTTGTTTCTGATTATCGTTTTTGATAATCGGATATTTGTTAATTTTGATTATCGTTTTTGATAATCGAATATTTGTTGTTTCTGATTATCGTTTTTTTTGATAATCGGATATTTGTTGATTTTGATTATCGTTTTTGATAATCGAATATTTGTTGTTTCTGCTTACCCATTTTGATAATCGGATATTTGTTGATTTTGATTATCGTTTTTGATAATCGAATGTTTGTTGTTTCTGGTTATCGTTTTTGGTAAGTGGATATTTGTCGATTTGTTGATTTGTTGATTTGATGATTTGAGATTTCTGATTATCGCTTGTGATAATTAGATATTTGAGATTTGATTATCGTTTGAGATAATTAAATATTTGTTGATTTGAGATTTGATTATCGTTTTTGATAATCGAATATTTGTTGATTGAATTATCGTTTTTGATAATCGAATATTTGTTGATTTGATTATCGTTTTTGATAATCGAATATTTGTTGATTTGAGATTTGATTATCGTTTTTGATAATCGAATATTTGTTGATTGAATTATCGTTTTTGATAATCGAATATTTGTTGATTTGAGATTTGATTATCGTTTTTGATAATCGAATATTTGTTGATTTGAGATTTGATTATCGTTTTTGATAATCGAATATTTGTTGATTGAATTTTCGTTTTTGATAATCGA
The DNA here is from genome assembly GCA_030765085.1 of Allium cepa. NCBI lineage: Eukaryota > Viridiplantae > Streptophyta > Magnoliopsida > Asparagales > Amaryllidaceae > Allium > Allium cepa. Next base: position 133,794,801 of record CM060941.1, on the reverse strand, counting down.
ATATTTGTTGATTTGATTATCGTTTTTGATAATCAAATATTTGTTGATTTGAGATTTGATTATCGTTTTTGATAATCGAATATTTGTTGATTTGATTATCGTTTTTGATAATCAAATATTTGTTAATTTGAGATTTTATTATCGTTTTTGATAATTGAATATTGCTAATAATTGCATTTATTCAGCTTTGTTGTTTTCTGACTATTTACTTGATAGTTAGATTTTGTTGAGAATGTGTGAATTTCTTTTATGAAGTTAAAAGATTTCTTTGGGCATTTATATTCTTGACCTTTATTTTCTAACCTAACCAATTTATGTTAGAAAAATAATTGTTATTGACGACTTTAATTATGAAAATTGCGGGGACGCAATTTTTATAAGGAGGGGAGTCTGTAACAACCCTGAGATTTTATAATTAATTTTCGTTGTTAAGCGATTAATGTTGGCAGATATTTGCTGTTAGGAGTTTTGATTTGGATTAAAATTCTTTTGAAATTTGTTTAAGAATTTTATGGGCTTTAAAAAATTTAATCTTGGTCCATGTTTTAATTGGGCTGCCTTGTTAATTATCGTGTTATAACCGGTTACCCTTATCCAATTTTCATTTTTTAAAAAAAACCATAACAAAAGCATACGAGAGAAAATGGTGGCGGCTTCTATCTCGTTCGTTCTCCTTTTCAAATTAGGACTTTGTATAAAAATCGAAGATGCCACTTTCAATTGTTCGATCGTTGCTAGTCTCTTATGGTGCTTGCGGCCGCTTGATTTGTGATCGTCGCTGCTTCAAATTTGGTTGAGTTTGAGATGATTTCGGCTGCTTCAAATCGTCGAACGCCTACAGGTGAACGAGTTTGTCTTCGCTTCAATCAAGGTGAGTGAATTCATCACTCACATTTAATTCAAATTCTTTAATCTCGTCTGTTTATTTCGTTTTCATTATTTCGGCTTCGACTTGATTTTATTGATGTTGATTTGGTTCGATTTTGGCACTGACTTGTTTAAAATCGGCCTTGTGATTTTCTCGAAAGTTGATTTTGATTCCGTGACTTTCCCCTTTGACATTGGCATGGGTCTTGACTTTAGTCTTGTCGTTTAATTGAATCAGATGTATTTGCTTGCTTATGTGCTACTGTATCATCTACTGGTTCATCCTCTGTTAACATTGCTCATTGCAAATTATTTGCAACCTTGAAATTGGTTACGCCACCATATTGGCTATTACCTTGACTGTGCTTCATCCCTCACTCGTTGCTTTCATCCATAATTTGTTGCCTTGAATCTGTTCATCCTTCACCGCCCTGTTGCTGTGAAAATGAGTCACGAATGCCTTAAAAATCTGTTCGCATAATACCCTGCAGCCATGGAAATTTGTATGCATATTTCACTGTTGTTTTTGTTTGCTTTGAAAATTTAAAGTACACGTACCCCTCACTTGCATAACGCGCCCCGTGTTGCCATTTTCTTTTGGAATTTTCATGCCTTACATTGCCCCGTTTGCATTGTCGGCTTATGTGGTCTATGTGGTTCCCTTTGTGTACATGATATATTGTGTAGTCTTTGCCTTTCTGGTCTCTACTGGCATACTGCTGCTTTTTCCTTTTTGAAATTGAACTTGATTTTGGGCTTATTTGTATTACTGATTTTGAATCTTGATGATTGCTGACTTGTTTTGTTGACTTGTGTATATCACTGTCATTTTGGTTTCACTTGTTTTTACTACTTTGCTGGGTTTATGCGAGTTTGAATCTGGCCATTGATTTATGTTGTAACTTGATTTTCTGATCTCTGTAGCATGTATCTCGGCTGCAGCATGTTCATTGGTTTGCATAATGCACTGTGTTGCACTGTATATTTCAGTATGCATTGATCTCTGACTTTGGCCACTTCGTTGATTTTAAACTAGTGACTTCGGTCTTGACTGTGGTGATGGTTTCTGATTATCACTGCACATTTTTCCTTTTGCATTCTCTTTGTGTATTGACACTGCTTCATGTTCATGTATTCATTTGAAATCCTAACCACGTATATACATGCTATATCTGAGTTTTTCTTGCCAGAATATTCATATACATATTGAGTCAGGTCGTGTTGCTGTTGTAATTGCTCCAGTAATTCATGTTGTATTGCACTGCGTCACCCTGTTGCAGTGTTGTTTCATTTTCTCCTTGAGCCTTTTATATTTGAGCATGTTGCATAAGTGTAGCATACCTAGCTTGGTTGTCTCGACCATATTTGGTTTTTCTGTTCTACCTGAGTTTGTCTTCGAGACAGTCCGCAGTTGTTTTCATGATGTAATATCTTCATATTACATTGTACGGTTTTCACTCTTGAACCACATATGTAGTTGTTAATTGGTGCCCTGTATCTATTGTCTTCATGTACATTGGTACTGCTTCCTGTTCTTATGCAATTGTGCCATGCTGTGCATACGTACATTTATAACCTTGTGTATGGTATCACCTCTATTGGTTTATATGTCTGCAGTTCCATGTTGCACATCTGTTTCATTTTATCCATATGCAACTAGTAGTGTGCATCCATTGTGTACATTTGAGTTAGCATTCATGTTGTACAGGCTTGTTCCTTTGCATTGCTGTTAGCTCTGGGCTTCACTGACCACTCTTGTTGTACCACTGTTGTCACCTTTTCTTGACATTTTGGAACTTGAACTGTTACATCCATGGGTGACTGCAGTTTCATTTTGTATGCAGTCCTGCCCTTGTTGGTATGCATTGCATTGATGCAATTGGATTTGTTTTTCTAATTCCACTTGAGTTGAATCCGGTATTCGGATTTGACCTTGTGTTCATTTGTGAATTTTCATTGTGTACATCATCACTGTAGTGGCAAGGCAGTGCACGCAAGCGTGAACTGCAGCCACACAGTATCGATTTTAATTGGTATTTCTTTCGCTCTTGATGCGTTGATCTTTTGTGTAATGCATGTTGTAGTGGCGAGGCAATATACGCGTGCGTGTGCTGCAGCCTTAGCTGAATTGATGTTTTTAAGTGATGTTTCAATTACTTTAATTGTTTTGTTCAATTCAATATTTTGAATTTGTTGATATGTTGTTTAACACCGTTATATGTTATATTTACCGTTATCCGGTTTCTTTATTTAAGAATCGGATAGGTAAATTTATTTTGATTGTCGTCTAATATGTTATTTATTTTTATTGCTTCTGTGCATTAATAACTGAGTTTGAATTAGACTGACCCGTGTATTATTTTCTTTTGAATGTAACACTCGGGTCAGACCGAGTTATTCAGGTTGTAGATATCTGGCTTTGGGTTGCTGCTAGAGCTATGAAGTCTTTTTATACTTTTGGGAGTTGTCGTGACATAGTATAAGAAGATATGTATTCATGTACATTATATACGATAATGTACTTGTATATGTAACTTGCAGAGTCGACAGTTGTAGTTGTATCATATGTACTGTATCACATGTATTGTAACTGACATAAGTTATTATATATATGAGACTTTTTGTTTAATCTGTGTTCCGCATTTATATTATCTGTGTTATTATTATATTTATTGTCCTAAACTATTATGAACCATCGTAGTTCGTTTTATACTGGGATTGGGTATGTCGATGGGAGTAAATAAATAAATGATGAAAAATAAAAATATATACCACTCCTATCGAAATAACCAATACTAGTGTAACGCCTAACTACGGATGGCCGCTACTATCCAGCCTTATTCTTCGTAATAACAGACAGTGTTTTCTTGAATACTCTTTGTTATTATGAGCATAGAGGTGGGGCGTCACAGTTGGTATCAAAGCATGGGGTTTATGGACATAATATAAAACATAACTTAGATGGAACATGTGTTACTTAGTCGATGTTTTATTGTGATTTGAGTTAAAAACTAAAGTTTTGAAATTATGATGAAATTTTTAAAATTTCCTTATTTAAAAATAAAAGTGAATTTGTGTTTTGATGATTGATTGACTGTGTTCTGTTTATCAGGGTGTGCAGTGGAAACAGTGACTGTCTTCGCTGAGTACAGCTGATATCCTTTTTGATTTAAAAATCAAAATATGAAATTGAAATAAATTTCATTGGTTGTTTACATAGCTGTGTTTAATTTAGTTTCATTGAAAATTTCGAATCCGATTTGAGGATTCGAAGCGATTGCAGTTATGTGATTTTGATGAGATTTTGTTGTTTTAAATTATCTTCATTGAAGATATATTTGAATGATTTCTTTGTTCATTTTGTGGTATACGTGCAAACTTATGTTGCACGTTACTGCATTATTTTTACGTTGAACGGATGTTTGGTTTTAACGTATTTTGTTGCCGTTATTTTATAACGGGATTTTCACACCTATGCTAAATCTTGAAGCATGGTGTTTTGTTGACATTTTAATGAATGAAAATTCACTGAAATTATATTTTGATGCAAATTATTTTAATGAGATTTTGACGTATAAAAATCACTATTGCTTTGACTTCAGTGACCGTCAATTTTTTTAAGTGGATTTTCAAGCTGTTATCCCGCAATGCTGATTTTGAGATCCGTTCTACGGTATTTTGAGAAGTGCAATTTTCTTGTCGAAATTGTCTCTAATGTTGCTGCTTTTATCACGGATTGGCAAATCGTTTTAGAAATAAATTGTTTTCCAAAATTTTTAAAGTTTACGCTTTCGAAAGAATGAGAAAGCGATTTAAACAATTCAGCAAAATCGAGTACTATGAATTACTGATTCGTTTAAGTCCGGACTTATTCGTTTGAGAATGTAAATTTGTTATTTTTATAAAATAAATGAAATTATTTTCAGAAGTTTTGCAGTTTGCGCTTTCAAAGGAACGAGGAAGCGATTTAAACGTTTCAGCAAAATCGAGGATTATGACTCCTTTCTTTTACCGATTCGCTTAATTCCGGACTTATTCGTTTGAGAATGTGAAGTGTTATTTTTGGAATACACAATTTTGCACTTTCAAGGAAACGATGAAGAGAATTAAACGATTTAGTAAAACTCGTGGTTATGGGACATGTGCGTTTGTTATTTTGGTTAACTCCGGACTCGTTAATTGAAACATTTGCTGTTTGATGATTTTGATGATTTTACACTTTCAAAGAAACGATGAAGAGAATTAAACGATTTAGTAAAGCTCGTGGTTATGGAACATGTGCGTTTGCTATTTTGGTTAACTCCGGACTCATTAATTGAAACATTTGTTGTTTGATGATTTCGATGATTTTACACTTTCAAGGAAACGATGAAGAGAATTAAACGATTTAGTAAAACTCGTGGTTATGAGACATGTGTGTTTGCTATTTTGGTTAATTCCGGAATCGTTAATTGAATATATGATGATTTTCATGTGCTTTCGAGCCACTATGAGGACCTTCGGGTCATATGATGGACCTTCGGGTCAATACCAGTACCAGACCTTCGGGTCATTTGTTGGGCGCCAAAATTATGTTGGGTACTTGGTAGGCTTCGGTCATTTGTTGATGCACGTGCGGCGTAGCTAAAACTCGCAATCTGATGGGATCGATCCAACCTTTTATGTTGATTTTCTAGATTATCTTAATTGATTTCTAAATATTTGTTGTTTCCAATTATCTGCAGGTAATTGAATATTTGTTGATATGAGTTCTGATTATCGCTTGTGATAATTAGATATTTGAGATTTGATTATCGTTTTTTATAATCGAATATTTGTTGTTTCTGATTATCGTTTTTGATAATCGGATATTTGTTGATTTTGATTATCGTTTTTGATAATCGAATATTTGTTGTTTCTAATTATCGTTTTTGATAATCGGATATTTGTTGATTTTGATTATCGTTTTTGATAATCGAATATTTGTTGTTTCTGATTATCGTTTTTGATAATCGGATATTTGTTTATTTTGATTATCGTTTTTGACAATCGAATATTTGTTGTTTCTGATTATCGTTTTTGATAATCGGATATTTGTTGATTTTGATTATCGTTTTTGATAAACGAATATTTGTTGTTTCTGATTATCGTTTTTTTTATAATCGGATATTTGTTGATTTTGATTATCGTTTTTGATAATCGAATATTTGTTGTTTCTGATTATCCTTTTTGATAATCGAATATTTGTTGATTTTGATTATCGTTTTTGATAATCGAATATTTGTTGTTTCTGCTTATCGTTTTTGATAATCGGATATTTGTTGATTTGATTATCGGTTTTGACAATCGAATGTTTGTTGTTTCTGATTATCGTTTTTGGTAAGTGAATATTTGTCGATTTGTTGATTTGTTGATTTGATGATTTGAGATTTCTGATTATCGCTTGTGATAATTAGATATTTGAGATTTGATTATCGCTTGTGATAATTAGATATTTGAGATTTGATTATCGCTTGAGATAATTAAATATTTGTTGATTTGAGATTTGATTATCGTTTTTGATAATCGAATATTTGTTGATTTGATTATCGTTTTTGATAATCGAATATTTGTTGATTTGAGATTTGATTATCGTTTTTGATAATCGAATATTTGTTTATTTGAGATTTGATTATCGTTTTTGATAATCGAATATTTGTTGATTGAATTATCATTTTTGATAATCGAATATTTGTTTATTTGAGATTTGATTATCGTTTTTGATAATCGAATATTTGTTGATTGAATTACCGTTTTTGATAATCGAATATTTGTTGATTTGAGATTTGATTATCATTTTTGATAATCGAATATTTGTTGATTTGATTATCGTTTTTGATAATCTAATATTTGTTGATTTGAGATTTGATTATCGTTTTTGATAATCGAATATTTGTTGATTGAATTATCGTTTTTGATAGTTGAATATTTGTTGATTTGAGATTTGATTATCGTTTTTGATAATCGAATATTTGTTGATTGAATTATCGTTTTTGATAATCGAATATTTGTTGATTTGAGATTTTATTATCGTTTTTGATAATTGAATATTGCTAATAATTGCATTTATTCAGCTTTGTTGTTTTCTAACTATCTACTTGATAGTTAGATTTTGTTGAGAATGTGTGAATTTCTTTTATGAAGTTAAAAGATTTCTTTGGGCATTTATATTCTTGACCTTTATTTTCTAACCTAACTAATTTATGTTAGAAAAATAATTGTTATCGACGACTTTAATTACGAAAATTGCGGGGACGCAATTATTATAAGGAGGGGAGTCTGTAACAACCCTGAGATTTTATAATTAATTTTCCTTGTTAAACGATTAATGTTGGTAGATATTTGCTGTTAGGAGTTTTGATTTGGATTAAAATTCTTTTGAAATTTGTTTAAGAATTTTATGGGCTTTAAAAAAATTTAATCTTGGACCACGTTTTAATTGGGCTGCCTTGTTAATTATCGTGTTATAACCGGTTACCCTTATCCAGTTTTCATTTAAAAAAAACCCTAACAAAAGCATACGAGAGAAAATGGTGGCAGCTTCTATCTCGTTCGTTCTCCTTTTCAAATTAGGGCTTTGTATAAAAATCGAAGATGCCACTTTCAATTGTTCGATCGTTGCTCGTCTCTTATGGTGCATGCAGCCGCTTGATTTGTGATCGTCGCTGCTTCAAATTTGGTAGAGTTTGAGATGATTTCGGCTGCTTCAAATCGTGGAATGCCTACACGTGAACGAGTTTGTCTTCGCTTCAATCAAGGTGAGTGAATTCATCACTCACATTTATTTCAAATTCTTTGATCTCGTCTGTTTATTTCGTTTTCATCGTTTCGGCTTCGACTTGATTTTATTGATGTTGATTTGGTTCGATTTTGGCACTGACTTGTTTAAAATCGGCCTTGGAATTTTTGTGACAGTTGATTTTGATTCTGTGACTTTCCCCTTTGACATTGGCATGGGTCTTGACTTTAGTCTTGTCGTTTAATTGAATCAGATGTATTTGCTTGCTTATGTGCTACTGTATCATCTACTGGTTCATCCTCTGTTAACATTGCTTATGGAAAATTATTTGCAACCTTGAAATTGTTTACGCCACCATATTGGCTGTTACCTTGACTGTGCTTCATCCCTCACTCGTTGCTTTCATCCATAATTTGTTGCCTTGACTCTGTTCATCCTTCACCGCCCTGTTGCTGTGAAAATGAGTCACGAATGCCTTAAAAATCTGTTCGCATAATACCCTGCAGCCATGGAAATTTGTATGCATATTTCACTGTTGTTTTTATTTGCTTTGAAAATTAAAAGTACACGTACCCCTCACTTGCCTGACGCGCCCCGTGTTGCCATTTTCTTTTGAAATTTTCATGCCTTACATTGCTCCGTTTGCATTGTCGGCTTATGTGGTCTATGTGGTTCCCTTTGTGTACATGATATATTGTATAGTCTTTGCCTTTCTGGTCTCTACTGGCATACTGCTGCTTTTTCCTTTTTGAAATTGAACTTGATTTTGGGCTTATTTGTATTACTAATTTTGAATCTTGATGATTGCTGACTTGTTTTGTTGACTTGTGTATATCACTGTCATTTTGGTTTCACTTGTTTTCACTACTTTGCTGGGTTTATGCAAGTTTGAATCTGGCCATTGATTTATGTTGTAACTTGATTTTCTGATCTCTGTAGCATGTATCTCGGCTGCAGCATGTTCATTAGTTTGCACAATGCACTGTGTTGCACTGTATATTTCAGTATGCATTGATCTCTGACTTTGGCCACTTCGTTGATTTTAAACTAGTGACTTCGGTCTTGACTGTGGTGATGATTTCTGATTATCACTGCACAATTTTCTTTTTGCATTCTCTCTGTGTATTGACACTGCTTCATGTTCATGTATTCATTTGAAATCCTAACTACATATATACATGCTATATTTGAGTTTTTCTTGCTAGAATATTCATATACATATTGAGTCAGGTCGTGTTGCTATTGTAATTGCTCTAGTAATTCATGTTGTATTGCACTGCGTCACCCTGTTGCAGTGTTGTTTCAGTTTCTCCTTGACCCTTTTATATTTGAGCATATTGCATAAGTGTAGCATACCTAGCTTGGTTGTCTCGACCATATTTGGTTTTTCTGTTCTACCTGAGTTTGTCTTCGGGACAGTCCGCAGTTGTTTTCATGATGTAATATCTTCATATTACATTGTACGGTTTTCACTCTTGAACCACATATGTAGTTGTTAATTGGTGCCATGTATCTATTGTCTTCATGTACATTGGTACTGCTTCCTGTTCTTATGCAATTGTGCCATGATGTGCATACGTACATTTATAACCTTGTGTATGGTATCACCTCTGTTGGTTTATATGTCTGCAGTTCCATGTTGGACCTCTGTTTCATTTTATCCATATGCAACTAGTAGTGTGCATCCATTGTGTACATTTGGGTTCGCATTCATGTTGTACAGGCTTGTTCCTTTGAATTGCTGTTAGCTCTGGGCTTCACTGACCACTCTTGTTGTACCACAGTTGTCACCTTTTATTGACATTTTGGAACTTGAACTGTTACATCCATGGGTGACTGCAGTTTCATTTTGTATGCAGTCCTGCCCTTGTTGGTTTGCATTGCATTGATGCAATTGGATTTGTTTTTCTAATTCCACTTGAGTTGAATCCGGTATTCGGGTTTGACCTTGTGTTCGTTTGTGAATTTTCATTGTGTACATCATCACTGTAGTGGCAAGGCAGTGCACGCAAGCGTGAACTGCAGCCACACGGTATCGATTTTAATTGGTATTTCTTTTGCTCTTGATGCGTTGATCTTTTGTGTAATGCATTTTGTAGTGGCGAGGCAATACACGCGTGTGTGTGCTGCAACCCTACCTGAATTGATGTTTTTAAGTGATGTTTCAGTTACTTTAATTGTTTTGTTCAATTCAATATTTTGAATTTGTTGATATGTTGTTTAACACCGTTATGTGTTATATTTACCGTTATCCGGTTTTTTTATTTAAGAATCGGATAGGTAAATTTATTTTGATTGTCGTCTAATATGTTATTTATTTTTATTGCTTCTGTGCATTAATAACTTAGTTTGAATTAGAATGACCCGTGTATTATTTTCTTTTGAATGTAATACTCGGGTCAGACCGAGTTATTCAGGTTGTAGATATCTGGCTTTGGGTTGCTGCTAGAGCTATGAAGTCTTTTTATACTTTTGGGAGTTGTCGTGTCATAGTATAGGAAGATATGTATTCATGTATATTATATACGATAATGTACTTGTATATGTAACTTCCAGAGTCGACAGTTGTAGTTGTAATATGTACTGTATCACATGTATTGTAACTGACATCAGTTATTATATATATGAGACTTTTTGTTTAATCTGTGTCCCGCATTTATATTATCCGTGTTATTATTATATTTATTGTCCTAAACTATTATGAACCATCGTAGTCCGTTTTATACTGGGATTGGGTATGTCGATGGGAGTAAATAAATAAATGATGAAAAATAAAAATATATACCACTCCTATCGAAATAACCAATACTAGTGTAGGGCCTAACTACGGATGGCCGCTCCTATCCAGCCTTATTCTTCATAATAACAGACAGTATTTTCTTTAATACTCTTTGTTATTATAAGCATAGAGGTGGGGCGTCACAGTATCCGAAGAGCTGGTAACGGATAGGAGCGCGTGAAAGTTAGCGATACACGTAACAAAACAATAAGCTATGAGTTTTATAAATTTTAGATTATAGGACTAGGGAAACGGAGCCTTAGACGTAGCGCTTGGTCTTTGATCAATATTACTATCAGCGCCATTATTACTATATATACTATTATCATTATTTATTTGTTTGTTTATTTATTTTTTATACATATATATGTATTTTTATCTTTATTTCTACTTTACTTAGTTACTATTATTATTAATTACTTATTTGACTTTATTTTATTATTTCTATTGTTATTATTATAACCTTTAAATTAGCTTTGTCATTTAATATTACGTTTCACCTCTAGCCGACCCCAATTTGTTTGAGAATAATGACTTTGTTGTTATTTATTATGAATATTTATAGCATATTAGTTTCTAACATGGTTAGAGGTTCCGCCGGAACCACGAGATTTCGACCATCTCGTAGCGATTTCAGCCGGTAGCGGGATGAGACTTGGGCAAAATCCCGTCCCGATTGAAGAAGCAGCAAAAAAATACTGCAGATCACAAGAGAGGGTAGAAGAACGACAATAAAAAAAAGAACGAATCGTTCAGTCCAAAAAAAAATCTCAAAAAGAAAAATTGAAAGTGATTGAACAGTAAAAGAAATCAAAATTATGCGTATAAATTAACCATTCGAAATCATAAAATTTACCAAGCTTCAAAACCTCGACAACGATCTTAACTTCAAAATCTCGACCTCGACCCCAAATCAAGCTTCAAAACATCGACTTCGAGGTAGCAATTTAGATCGGCGGCAGCGAACTTCGACATAACAACGACCTCGACATCCACCTCGCTTCTTCAATCTTCCACTTTGACCTCGTCTCAGACATCCACTTCAACATGTTGGTCGACGGTGTTTTTTCGTTTTTTTCTTTCTCTTCGTATGTTTGATTTGAGATAAATGTTTGCTTCGTAATTTTTTGGTCTTCTTAGGTGTGTTGTTTGTGGGCTTCGGGTTTGGACCGAACAAGTTTGGTGGGTTTTTTTGTTTTTGAATATGGAAGTAAACTATATTCTAACATTTTTTGTTTGTTTTTAAATATGGTACTATCTTAAACAATGAATCTATTCTTACATATATAGTTGACTAAAGACATTTGAACTGACCTGAATACCTTATTGATCACAGAGTGTTGCATACTATATACTCTGATTTGTATACATTGACATTTGACCTGATTGAATATGCTGATTTGAATATGGACTTGCATATGCTGGACTTAGAATATCGAACATGAACGTGAATACGTTGGACTTGAATATCGAACATGAACATTGAATTTGATTCAAATTATTGGACAATGAACATTGAACATTGAACTTGAGTCAAATTATTGGATTTGAACATTGAACTCTAACGTCTTCGATTTGGACTATATTCATGTTGAACATTGAACATTTTTATTTTATTTTTAATTTGGTTTGGACTATTAGTTTGTTTGCTAACTTTCGTTTAATTATAATTTTAGGTACATTATGACAAATCCAACAGAAATTGATTGGAATTACGGTACTGCGATCGATGGCAACCTTCGGAAAACGAATTGTAACTTTTGCAATAAAATAATTAATGGCGGTGGTGTGATACGTTTGAAATAACATCTGGCAGGAATGGACGATGACGTATCAGCGTGTTTAATTGTCCCTAAAGAAGTTAGACAACTTATACGATCACATATTATTCAGAAGAGAAATGAACGAAACAAAGGAAAGCTAGACAAACAACGTTTACAAGAAGAATTAATGAGCAGATCGCAACAACAATCGGACATTGAAAATGAAGATGATGAACTTCAACGTATCATGCAGAAAAAAAAGATGTATTTAGAGACGAAGAGTTGCGTAGATCTCATACTGTTGGACGATCGGGTGATTCAAGTAAATCATTGCACAGATCTCATACTGTTGGAAAATCAACCGGAGTGGATGACGATTTTGACATTCATGCTGCTGGACGAATCGACTCATATATGCAAAACCCAAGAGGTAGAACTCAACCTTCTATTAAATCTGTAATGAAAGGTATTAAAGATGCCAGAAACATATAGGCCGAGCAATTTTTAAGTTTTTTTCCAACCATATTCCACATAGCGTTGCTAATAGTCCATATTATACAACAATGGTTGACGCGATTGCAGAATACGGTCATGGAATTGATCCACCAACTACATCTGAAATATCACTCGTACATTGAAATGGAAATAGAAGAAATTGAACAATATATTAAAACATTGCACAATTTCTGGGATGAATATGGTTGCACATTATTGTGTGATGATTGTAGTACACAGAATCGACGAAAAATAATAAATTTTCTCGTATAGTCTACACATGGAACAATATTTATTAAATCCGTAGATGCCACGAATGAATTCCAAAGTGAAAAATATATTTGTGGATGAGTGGATGATGTTGTTGAAACGATTTGTGAAAGTAGAAGTGCAAGTTGTTACAGATAACGGAGCAAACTACAAAGCTGCCGACCAATTATTGATGCAAAAAAGAAGGCATTTATATTGGACACCTTGTGCAGCACACTGCATTTGATTTGATTTTGGAAGATATTTCTAAAAAGCCAGAGGTAATAACCGTTATCACAAACTGTCAGTTAATAACGACATTTATATACAATCATGGTTGGTTACTTTCCATCATAAGGAAAGAGACCAATAATAAAGAATTGATTAGACCGGCGGTAACACGGTTTGCAACTCATTTCATCGCACTAGATTCTGTACATGAACATAAAGATGACATGAGAAGGATGATTGCTTCGAGAGAGTGGACGTCAAGAGTTCCCAAACTCAATACTAAAGACAAAAGAACAGCAAATATTGTCTCTTTACTAATTTACAACGCTTTTTAAACTGGTGTTGCTTCTGTCATCATTGTTTTTGAGCCATTGGTGAAAGTTTTACGAATGGTAGATGATGATGACAAAGCAGATATGAATATCTTTACAAAGCAATGGATTGAGCAAAAGAATTGATTAGAAAAAATATTGGTGTAAGGCAACGTCAAAAATGGTGGGATATAATAGACAAAAGATGGAAAAGACAGTTACATCGACCTCTTCACGCCGAAAGCAATTTGTTTTATCTTATCGTCATTCAAATAATGAAATATATAACCTTTAATAATATTTTAAATCTTTCCTGTATAGGTTATTTTCTTAATCTCATTATTCAATATGGGGATGCAACAAACGATGAAGAAGTATTAAACAGATTTAACGTTGTTGAAAGAATGGTGTCAGACATTGTAACACAGAAAAAGAGTTAAAACTAACATATATAATAGTTACGTTAAACATTTAACGTTTAAGACATTATATATTTAATTTCACATCACAGGTAGAAAGATATAGAATGAAAATTGATGCATTTGGTTCTGCAAAATCATTTGCAGCCGTAAAGACATGCTTTTCCGCTCAATGGTGGTCAATAATTGTAAAAGAGGCTGCTTCAAATTTAACATATTTAGCAATGCACATTTTAAGTTAACAGTTTACTCTTCAAACTGCAAGAGAAGTTGGACTACATTTTCAACGATTCATACAAAATTACACAATAAAATAAAAATGAAAAATTAGTATATGTTCATTACAAAATGAGATTAAGAGCAAAACATTCAAGACGCCGCGATACTGAAAATCAGTTGATCGATCTGGACTATATATTCCATGAAGCTGATCCATTAGCAGAACGGACTACTAAAGTTGAACCACCATTGCTGGACGACGACCTTTGGATGACCAATACATTGAATGATGCAGTCGCTGCGGTTGATGGTATACGTATACGAGCAACAAGAAGTCAAAGCAATGAAAATAGTAGCAGTTGCTCAAATAATGATCATGGTAATGCTGGTGGAAGTGGTGTGAGTTTAACTCGTAATTATGGTATTGGTTCTAGTGATGGCGGTGCATTATATAGACCAACGCAAACATATTTAAGAAGAAGGGGTGAGAGCAACAATCATAACCGAAGAGACAGTAATTTAAATATTAAATACGAACATCAACGTGATTATGAGCATAATCCATATGTTTCAAATGATGCACCAACCTATAGACATTTTACTTTTCATTATATGAGCGGTAACTCATATTATGGAACAAACGAAACATATAGTGATATCTCAAGTGATCAAAACAGTCAAGCTACGTATGCAACACAAAATGATGAACCATCGTCTTTTGATGATGGCGATATTTATGGGTTCAGGACAAATGCAATTTGGTTATCCAACGTATTATACAACACAAAACGATGAAGAAAATTATGAAAACAATCCATATGTAGCTTTGAGAAATAGTTTTTGGATGTAGTAGTGTTGTGTATATCATTATTATTTTGTTGTATACTATATTTTTATATAAATTTACATCGTTTATAGTTACTTTTCTATTACAAATGCAAATTTTCGATATTAGGACCGAAACGGATACAAAAACTGAAACAAGCAAAATTTTCGAAACCGATTGAAACTAAAAAATTCAAAAGGAGCGAAACTGATTCCAAAGGACCGAAACTGAAATGATAATGCACATATACTAATTTTTATTCTATTGCGTAGTTTTGTATGGATCATTGAAAATGTAGTCCGGTTTCTCTCGCATTTTGAATAGGAAACTGTTTGACTTAAAATGTGCATTGTTAAATATGTTAAATTTTGAGCATCCTCTCTTCCAATTATTGACCACCATTAAGCAGAAAACATGTCTTTACAGCTGCGTATGCTTTTGCAGAACCAAATGCACCAATTTTCATTCTATATCTTTCTACCTGTGATGTTAAATTAAATATTTAATATGCCTTAAACGTTAAATGTTAAACGTAACTATTATATATGTTAGTTTTACCTTTTTTCCAATTTTAGTTTGTGTTACAATGTCTGTCATCATCCTTTCTACGACGTTGTTAAATCTGTTTAATACTTTTCCATCGTTTGTTGCATCCCCATATTGAATGATGTGGTTAAGAAAATAAGCTATATAGGAAAGATTTAAAATATTATTGAAATGTTATACATTTTATTACTTATATGACGATAAGATAAACAAATTACTTGCAGCGTGAAGAGGTCGATGTAACTGTCTTTCACATCTTTTGTCTATTATATCCCACCATTTTTGGCATTGCCTTCCACCAATATTTTTTCTAATCGATTCTTTTGCTTGATCCATTGCTTCGTAAAGATATCTCATATCTGCTTTGTCATCACTATCTACCATTCGTAATACTTTCACCAATGACTCAAAAACAAGGATGACAGAAGCAGTAGTAGTCCAAAAAGCGTTGTTGTAAATTAGTCTAGAGATAATATTTACTGTTCTTTTGTCTTTAATGGTGAGTCTGGGAACTCTTGATGTCCACACTCTCGAAGCAATCATCCTTCTTAGGTCATCTTTATGTTTATAAATAGAGTCTAGTGCGATGAAATGAGTTGCAAACCGTGTTACTGTCGGTCTAATCAATTCTTTATTATTGTTCTATTTCCTGATGATGGAAAGTAACCAACCATCATTGTATATAAAGTCGTTATTAACTGACAGTGTGATAACAGTTGTTACCTTTGGCTCTTTGGAAATATCTTCCAAAACCAAATCAAATGCAGTGTGCTGCACATGGTGTCCAATATATATGTCTTTTTTTTGCATCAATAATTGGCCGGCAGCTTTGTAATTTGCTCCGTTATTTGTAACTTGCACTATTCTATTTTCACCAATCGTTTCAACAACATCATGCATTAATCCACAAATATATTCTCCACTTTGGAATTCATTCGTGACATCCACGGATTTAATAAATACCATTCCATGGGTAAAGTACATGAGAAAATTTACTATTTTTTGTCGATTATGTATACGCCATATTCATTCTAGAAATTGTGTAATGTTTTAATATATTGTCCAATTTCTTCTATTTTCATTTCAAGGTACGAGTGTGATATTCCATATGCAGGTGGTGAATCAATTCCACGCATTCTGCAATCATGTCAACCATTGTTGTATAATATAGACTATTAGCAACGTTATGTGTGGTTGGAAAAAAAGAACTTAGAAATTGGTCGATCTATATGTTTTCTGACATCTTTAATGCCTTTCATTGCAAGTTTGATAGAAGGTTGAGTTCTACCTCATTGTTTTTTTATATATATGAGTCGACTCGTCCAACAGCATGAGTTCAAAATCGCCGTCTGCTCCGGTAAATTTTCCAACAGTATGAGATCTGTGCAATGATTGACTTGAACCATCCGATCTGTGCAATGATTGACTTAAAAATAAAATAAAAATGTTCAATGTTCAATGTTCAAAATGAATATAGTCCAAATCGAAGACGTCAGAGTTCAATGTCGAAATCCAATAATTTGAGTCAAGTTCAATAATCTTCATTGTCCGATAATTCGAATCAAATTCAACGTTCATGTTCGATATTGAAGTCCAACATATTCATGTTCAAGTCTAGCATATGCAAGTCCATACTCAAATCATCATATTCAAGTCTAATATTCAGGTCACTTCAGCATATTCAGGTCAGTTCAAATGTCAATGTATTCAAGTCAGAGTATAAAATATGCAGCATTCTGTAAACAATGAAGTATTCAAAACGGGTCAGTTCAAATGTCTCTAGTTAACTATATATGTAAGAATAGATTCATTGTTTAAGATAGTATCATATTTAAAAACAAATAAAAAACGTTAGAATATACTTTACTTCTATATTCAAAAAAAATATCCACCAAACTTGTTCGGCCCAAACCCAAGTCTACAAACAACACACCTACGAAGGCCAAAAAAATACGAAGCAAACATTCCTCTCAAATCAAACATAGGAAGCAGAAAAAAAACATTGTCGACCAACATACGAAGGCGGAAAGGTGGAATTTTTTTTACCGGCACGCCCGTGTTGAAGTGGATGTCTGAGACGAGGTCGAAGTGGAAGATCGAAGAAGCGAGGTGGATGTCGAGGTCATTGTCGAAGTCCGCTGCCGCCAGCCGAAATTGCTTCATCGATGTCGATGTTTTGAAGCTTGATTTGGGGTTAAGGTCGAGATTTTGAAGTCGAGGTCGTTGTTGAGGTTTTGAAGCTTTGTAAATTTTATGATTTCGAACGGCTAATTTATATGCATAATTTTGATTCTTTTTGCTGTTCAATCACGTTCAATTTTTCTTTTTGCGACGTCTTTTGGATTGAACGATTTTTCTTTTTTTATTGTCGTTCTTCTACCCACTCTTGTGATCTGCAGTATTTTTTTCTTCTTCCGTTTGGATTTTGCCCTAATCTCGTCCCGCCATCGGACTGAACCGCTACGAGATGGTCGGAATCTCGTGGTTTCGACCGGAACCTCTAACCATGGTTCAATGCTTACTTCTACAAATTTGGATGGGATATTATTCAGCATGACCTGGTTAATGCTATCAAAAAAATATCCTTGAACAATAATATTCCAAAAGGAATTAATGCCACAAAACTTGCGCTAGTTCCTAAATCTGCTCTGGAAACAATAATTCTAAAAATCAAAATGCTTTCTTGTCGAAGAGATGTATTATCTTGACTCGAGTTGATGAAAGGTTATGGTAGAAAAACATCTCTCCTAGATGCACTATTAAGTTGGATATACATAAGGCTTTTGATACTCTTCAATGGCCATCTATTATCATCATCCTGCAAAAAATGAACTTTCCTCTTCCTATTGTAGCATGGATTCACACTTGCATTTCCTTCCCTACTTATAGTCTATCTTTAAATGAAGATAATTTTTTATACGTTGGGGCTACTCGGGATATAAGACAAGGTGATCCTATATCTTCTTATCTCTTCCTATGTATTATAGAATGTCTGACTAGCTTGCTGCATATGAGTGATAGAAATTAATTGACTTACATCCTACATGCAAAAACCCAAAGATTATTTCCCTCGTCTTTGCTGATGATTAATGATTTTTACAAAACCTAATTTTAAGTCTATCACTAACATTTCGCATATCCTTCATTCCTTCTATCAAATATTTGGTTTAAAATCAACTTTAGCAAATCAAACATAATGGTAGCTGGCCTTTCTCTTGATGAATCCATGGATATTGCAAATCATTCTTCCCTTCAGCTTGCTTCAGGTAACATTTCATATCCAGATGTACCCATTACCACCAGGAAAATTTCCATATAACAATGCATTCCTATGTATGACAAATTTATTAAGAAACTAGGTTCATGGCCTTCTTACCAGTTGTCTTCTGCTGGTAGGCTTGTTGTTGCCAAATCCATAGCTACCTCCATGTGTTTATATCATTCTAGCCTTTGCATTCTTCCTGCAAAATTGATTACAATGTTAAACAAGGCTTTAAATCACTACATACGGCGTGAAACTTATCCCTATTGCATTCAAGAAAATAACTCAGCCTTACTAAAGGGGAGGGCTTACTGTAACGAACATTAAACAATGTAACAAGGCAACTATTTCAAAAAACATAGAAAGACTACTTGAGAATAACGACCTTCTGTTTTCTTGGCTTCATGCAAACCTCATCAAAAAGTCTGACTTTTGGACTATGGATCCTCCTTCTGACTATAGCTGGTTTTGGTAAAAAAAATTAAGAGCTTGAAGCTATATCTTCTTCCTCTATATCGGAGCAGAATATCTGATTCTACATCTTTCTGGCACTCACCATGGTTTTGTAAGGGTTTCAATCGTAAATCACAAAGTTTAAATTTATAGTCGAAAAGGGATTTAAATCGTAAATTATAGATTCAAAAATCCACATTTTAAGGTTTATATTACTTTGATTTGATGTTTCAACTTATATAAATAAACTTAAAACTCAATTTTATCTCTATTTCCATTTTTTATTTTATTTTTAAAAACATTATAATGTGAATTGTGAATCTATATAAGTATGAGTCGAATGTGTTTTTTATTGTGGTTTTAACTAAGTTTGAATTGAAATGTAAATCGAATCGTAAAGGGAGGGATTCGATCTAAATCGGAATTTAAATTGTAAGATTTTAAGATTTTTGACAACAATGTTGTTTGCATCTCTACATCATGGTCTAAGAGTTATGTCTGGTATTCCTGAACAAGCTAAGGTCGTAACTTATTGTAATGAAGGTAACATTAATCTGCCACATTTGAGTTCTCAAATTACTATACAGATTTGGGTCGAAATTCACTTCTCTTCTTTTTCAAACAATGTCGATATCTCTAGATGGAATAATAAAGCTCGCTCAGTCAACTCTGAATACAAAGCTTTAGCTTCTCAATCTCAAAACCCTTTATTCCCATGGCATTCAAGAATTTGGTCTAGAAAATCTAATCAGAAGGAAAACTTGATGCTCTAGAAAATAATCAATAATGCTAATCATACCCAGGACAACTTAGTTGCTAGAGGACTTAACTCCTGGTGTACTCCATGCAATTAAAATCTTGAAAATAACACGCATCTATTATTTGAATGTTGTTATAACTATACTATATGGAGGTGTATTCTTGTTCACTTAAGTCTTCATATCCCAATATAGATTCAAAAGTGGAATGATATGATATTTTAAAGCCACAAGATGGAAGAACTGTAGCAGTGATATTCTCGTTCGTTATCTCAGGAAATCTGTTTACATGATATGGGGTGAAAGGAATAATCGTATTTTCAAGAATGAAAGTAGTTCTGTTGATTTCCTAGTATGTAAATTTTTAAAGTAGGTGTTGTTTTTTGGTTAGGGTTTTATGTATGTTGTTAGGTTGCTTGTGGTTTCCTATTCTTGCTTTTTTTGTTGTTGGGCGGGTATACTTTGTGATGTATTTTCTTTAATTGCCTTAGTAGCCTGTTGCTGGGGCAATTTCTCCTCTTCCTTTATAAAATTCAGTAGGGGCCGGTTCCTCCCTATTAGCTTTGGTAGAAAAAATGTAGATTGGTTACTACATCAAAGCATCATGAAGATCTCTTCTTCTAACGTATCGGCACATTGTTTCTTGAAGCCATCGAAGTATCTACCGATGTATTTTTTACGTAATTATGTTTTGATGTTTTGCTTTGATGCATTCTTCCATAATACCAGAAACCATAGTCTTATATTCTTAACAAGAAAAGAGCTTGTTTAATCATTAATCTCTTAAATCCAAATCCACTTTAAACTTAGAAGAATCTACATTAGTATCTACTTGTGTTGTATACATTTTTAGTGTCGCCTTACGTAAGGTACATTAGATATAATTCAGTATGATTAGCGCATGCTTAATATGGCGAAATAGATATGTGCATGCTTATGACATAAATAATACTTTCAGCCCAAATAATTTTTCCTCTTATCCTTGAAAGTGTATATGTGCTATGTGTGTACTATATAGCTTTAAATAACTTATCAATAATTGAATATCTATTTATACACAAACTCACTAACATATATATGTACAATTCCACTGATACCTATTTATAATGTTGTATCTCTTGTTTATATCTACATAATATATTATCCATCTAATTTATACATAAAAAGGAGGAGGCTGAGAAAGTACATTTAAGGAGTTGTATATCTTGTTAGACATAAACTTTTTGATGGGATATTTCACCTTAAGATTTTTAATTCATGTCATCCATTGTCACTTGCAACTTGAAAAAAAAATGTTATTGTGTAATCATCGTCATCACGGTTCAGTGATCTAATTACGTACGCTTCCTTTGCACCTAGAATTATAGAGGTTCCATTGCCAAATTTTCATGTGTCATATGTAATAAGGAACTGATTATCTCAGTGTTGGCCCTGTCTTATATTTATTATAGTGATATTAGTTGCCTAAACCAAATTTATTTTAGGATTCAAGCTTGCTATGTCATTAATTTATTATAATGATATTTTAGAAAGTTCCCTGTCAAACAAAAAAGTTGCGTTTTCATTCAAACTATTAATAAAGAAGTTTTTCTTGAACTTTTTGACATAACCAAAGATTTCTGAAGCATACATTTTTTTAAAACGGTTTGAGAGTTTACAAATCATTTTAAAGTCTTAACTAAAATTTTCTAGTAAATTTGCATTTAATTTAAATTATACTTTTTTTTTTCTTTTTTTTTTGAAATGGTACTTTATATACAACAAATCACTATGACAACATATCACATGTCAAATAAACGTTCGAATCACGCTATGTAAGTTTCGAACTTGTGACCTCTCACACCAAAGCCAAATCACTTAACCACTGGGACAATGGTGCTTGTCAAATTATACTTTCTTTGCCAACATATTACACTATAAACTATGGTAAATATGGGTAGGTACACTTAATCACATGCATTGACGTGCTGACTATGGTTAAGTTTTTTGGTGGCATACATCTTTTGAACAAATTTTTGTGAAACAAAATAAGCTCTAGTTAATACCGTACAATCGTGTGTATTGTTAAGGTGTAGATTACAGGATTCCCCTGTAAATACTAAATTAGCAAGAGGCCCAAAACCTAAAATAGCACACAAGTCTTTAAACTATCAAGATATAATACTATCTTAATACAGTAGTTGTTTATTTGTTCAGGAGTTTCATGTGAATTTTTGGGTGTTAATAGACTTAATATATGGCATTGGACTTACTCTCGTAGAATTGCAGGCAAACAATGAAATGGAAGGGACATACAATTATTTTTAGCAGATAGTTTAAAAATAATAATAATACCTTTTGATTAATGAAAAAAAATGTACAATGGAAATATTGCAAATATTGTGGTAATAACTGATGATGATAATGATGATAAAGTAAAGATGGTTATAAAATCTAAAAATCTGAATAAGAAAGCTTTGTTTTAAAAAAATACCTTTTATGTTGGGGGAAAAAATGTGAAATGTGTTATTATGTAAAACTATTGCACCACAACTGTTAAGTAGTTGCAAGTTTGTTGTATTATTTTAAATTTGTATTTGATCACTAACTTTAAATTTCTTCATTACAGGTAATTACAGGCCGTTGCAAAATCGTACAAGGTGACGACCTTCTTCCATAGTAATCATGTCAAACTTTTGGTTGCACATTCTGTTGTTAGTATTTGGTTCAAACGTGCTTTATGGATAATGTCATTGTCTATATATGTGTCTGTTTAACAAATATTGTGTGAACCTGGTTTATGGTTTTATTTTTGTTATGGATATTATGCTAACTTGGTTTATATATGTTGTCTTTGTTGTTGAATATGCGAATATATGATTTTTGTTTGATGATAATAAACACACACACAGATATATATATATATATATATATATAATATATAATATATAACATTCTAAAGTGATAGAAATAATAAACCAATCAAATTAGCATGCCTAAATAAATATAGGATCGTATAACAACAAAAGGATCAGACTTTATTATACGAAATAAATAGATTTTATATTAGAAAAAAATTTAAAATACTATATAATAATAATTTGAAATTATTTTTCTAATATGAAATCTATTTATTTCCTATAATAAAGTCTGATCCTTTTGTTGTTATAGGATCCTATATTTATTTAGGCATCCTAATTTGATGGGTTTATTATTCCTATCACTTTGGAATAGATACATTAGTATCTGAGCCAGGTTTCGATCTCGGGACATATATTCATTTAAATGTATTTTTTAATGTACTATTTTTTTCACAGATTAAATAAATATTTGCTGAATAAAATAAATAACACAATTTAAATTCAAACGGATATTTTATTCAAACAAATATTTATTACAATTTTGAACTGTGCAAATTTGAGCTCTCACTATATATATACACAATTTCAATTTCAATACAAATTTGATTGCATCACAATTTCGATTACATCACTGTACGATTACCATTTACAATAGCATCCCACTACATAGCACGCATTCACTCGTATTTATCTTCAACTCCATTCCAGATTGAATCCAGCATCTGAGTTATCTACAAAAACATACACTGACGCAGTAGAATTGAAAATAAAATATTTTTGTAGTATAAAATAAAATGTGATTTTGAAAATTTTATTTGCCTCAATTATTTGGGTTGTTCGTCATCATAATTTTGAATTCATCATACATGAACAGCTTGTGCCATGCCCTTAAAAGCCGGGTTCAACTCAAGTGAAATACAAATAAAATCACGATATCAGCACACGGTCAAACCAAACTTTAAGCTGGATTCAACTTAGGTGCAATAAAAAACTGATGAAGCACTTACCTCGCGGCCGACTCATCGATTCCTTGAGTCGCGAACGACTCATCGCGTTGCCACCTCCATCCACGACCCACGAGTCAATCCTCACCGACTCATCACAATTCGCGACTCATCCCCATCGCCATTTCCCACAATTCGCGACTCATCCCCATCGCCATTTCCCACAATTCGCGACTCATCACAATTCGCGACTCATCCCCTCTGCCGACTCATTCCCTCCACCCTAAGTCGCGAACGACACATCACCACAAACTGCCGACTCACAAATCCATCACTTTTTCCACCGACTCATCACCAATCCACAACTCAAATTCCCATCACGACCTACGACTCATCAATGTCTCGGCCTCCACCCTAGAATCGCCCTTCCATCGCTTCTTCCAAAACCCTAAGATGCGACGCGAACGACTTATTTCCCCCCCCCCCCTTTTTCTCCATATGCCGCACGCGAGTTATGCCAATTTTCCAGAAGATTAAGTCGCGAACGAGATACTTGAGTCGTGTGATAAATTCATTTAAGTCGCGGCAGTTTCCTGAGTCGCTGAAGCACCCTATGTCGTGAGTCAAATTAAGTCGTTACCGAGTTTTGTAAGCCGTAACCAGTACTTTAAGTCGCTGCTTGTTGTTCTTTCTAAGTCGTTTGTTTGTAAACCGCTTGTGTTGTAAATTTTGTTAAGTCATGTAATGAGTTTTAAGCCTATAAATAGGCACGTTGTGTCATTTGTAAGAGTTGAATATTGAATAAAAATTTCGTGTTGATTGCTTTGTGCTTTCTTCTCTAATTGGTAGTCGAGTGAAATCTCCTATCTCCACCTACGTCATTCGAGTGCGCTCGAATCTTCGTTTGTGAAGCCGATTCACGGAATCAAGTGCGCTTGATCAACGTCGAAGAATCGTAGATCTTTGTTTCTCGGTATCGTGCGCGATCAACGAGACGAAGATAGCTAGAATCCGGCATCTTTGGATCAACGGATTTGGGCATTGCAGTATTTTCAAATCATCGATTGCTACATTTCATCAATTGAAGTCTGTTTTGAAATATCCGCTGCGTCAGTTTGGTATCGGAGCTTGTTTTAGCCAATCATAGCTAAATCGGGTCTTGGAGCCAAGTATTTGAAGTTTGAAGTTTATATTCGTCGTGTTCATATTGAAATTGCAACAAGTTGAAGTTTTTGATCCATCTCATTTTGGATCTAGAGTTTGTTGAAGGTGTTTGAATTTGCGAGGGAGAGATTTCACGCCAAAATGAAGTTCGAAGCAAGCTTGAAGCCGTGCTAGTTGATTTGAATTGTAACTTTGGAGTTGTTTCGTTGAAGATTTTTGAAGTTTGATTTGTTGAAGTTTATTGTTTAAAGATTTTGCGAAGTTCAATCATACCACCGAGACGAGCTCAGCGTCATCGCAATATTAATGCCTTGTATGGAAGAGAAAAGGCCGATGAAATGGAGCAACGAATCCACGAGAGCTTTACTGAAAAGTTGAACGAAGGAATTGGTCGATTAGAGAGAATGATGCTTGAAATGAATCAAAGTAGAAGAAGAATTTCACCTGAATCAAACCGTGGGGGTAGTAGAGTTTCATCACATTCAGAACGGGAGAGGAGAGAAAGTCAAGAGCATAGAAGTGTTGATAATCGAAGTAGGAGGAATGTTGATGATCGGGATCGAAGAGATGTTGGTAGTAGGAGTGGTGGTAGAGATGTTGGAGGACGTGAACGACAACGATATACTTCAGATTTTGATGAGGAATTTGTTGGTGACAGAGTGAGTATGCATCGAGATAGAGAACAAACACGACGTCAGAATCGAGATGGAGATGATGATCGTCGATGGGAATCGGGAATGAAGATGGAGATTCCGGAGTTTAAAGGTGGGATGGTTGCTGAGGAGTTCTTAGACTGGTTATCTAATGTTGAAGAAATCTTTGCTTTCAAGGAAGTGCCGGAGAATCGTCGAGTGAAGTTGGTTGCTACTAGATTGAGGGGAAGAGCATTGGCATGGTGGCAGCAAACTAAACTTACCCGAGAACGGATGGGGAAATCGAAGGTTGTTGAGTGGGATAAGATGAAGAAGTTGATGAGATCTACTTTCTTACCTTACAACTATCAATCACTTATGTACCAGAGGTTGCAGAATCTGAGGCAAGGGACAAAGTCTGTTAGTGATTATGCTGATGAATTTTACCAACTCATTGCCAGGAACGATATTATGGAGACTGAAGAACAATTAACTGCTAGATTCATTGGGGGATTGAGAATGCAGATCCAGGATATGGTTAATATGTTTGACCCAAGATCTGTAGCAGAGGCACATCAGAAAGCGTTAGCTTGGGAAAAGCAGGGAAGGCGTGGAGGTGGTGTGTTTACTAATTCTAACAATCAAGTGAAAGGGGCCAGTGGAAGTTCTAATGTTCCTAAACCTGTCAGTAAGCCAATTGTGAAGGAGGGTGAGAAGGCGAAGGTTAATAGTGGGTTCAAATGTTATAATTGCCAGGAAATGGGTCATAAAAGCAATGAGTGTCCAAAGCCGAAGAAGAGAACTATGATAGTTGAAGCTGAGGATGAGAATGAAGAGGCTGAGTGTTCTAATTCATTACCGGTTGAGGAGGAAGACTTGTTATCGGGAGACGAAGGATATTCACTGATGATGAGGAGGAGTTGTTTGACACCAAAGCAAGAGGAGGGAGACAGTTGGTTGAGGAATAACATATTTCAGTCTACTTGCACTATTCTTGGAAGAGTTTGTAAATTCGTTATTGATGCTGGGAGTTGTGATAACATTATCTCTACAGAGGCAGTAAAGAAGTTGGAATTGAAAACCGAGAAGCATCCTAAACCGTACAAGTTAGCTTGGTTGAGGAAAGGAGGTGAGGTGAAAGTTGGAAGGAGAGCTTGTGTTAAAATTTCAATTGGGAAGAAATACAAGGATGAAATTTGGTGCGATGTTGTAGACATGGACGTATGTCATCTGTTGTTGGGCAGACCATGCCAGTTTGATAGAGCAGTTCAACATGATGGTCGTGCTAATAGCTATAGTTTCATGTTTGAAGGCACTAAAATTACTTTAGTTCCCAAGAAGCAGCAACAGAAAGAAAGTAAGCTGGAGGAAATTGAAGAATTGAAAACTCTGTTAACTTTGAAGGAGTTTGTCAAGGAAGTCGAAGAAGAACCTGAAGTGTACTTGTTGATTGGACGAGAGTGTAACGAAGAGGTGGAAATTCCAGAAGAAGAAAAACCAGTTTTGACAGAATTTGAGGATGTATTCCCAGAGGAGTTGCCTAAGGAGTTGCCGCCGCTGAGAGATATTCAACATCAAATCGATCTTGTTCCAGGAGCAGTATTACCGCATAGACCACATTATCGAATGAGTCCGAAGGAACATGAAGAGTTGAGGAGACAAGTGGAAGAGTTACTTGAGCAGGGACGTGTTCAGGAAAGCTTGAGTCCTTGTGCAGTGCCAGCTTTGTTGGTGCCGAAAAGGGATGGAACATGGAGGATGTGCACTGACAGTAGAGCATTAAATAAGATTACGGTGAGATATAGATTTCCTATGCCAAGGTTGGATGACTTGCTGGATCAGTTGAGTGGGGCAACTATCTTTTCGAAAATTGATTTGAAAAGCGGTTATCATCAAATTCGGATTAGACCTGGAGACGAATGGAAGACAGCCTTCAAAACGAGAGAGGGGTTATACGAATGGTTGGTTATGCCATTTGGTTTATCAAATGCACCTAGTACATTCATGCGGGTGATGAATCAAATCTTTAGACCATTCATTGGGAAGTTCGTGGTGGTTTATTTCGATGATATTCTGATATATAGCAGGAGTACGGAGGAGCATGTTCAACATTTGAGGGAAGTGTTGATTATTCTTCGTGAGGAACAATTTTATGCTGCTACGAAGAAATGTGTGTTTATGACGTACAGTGTTTTATTTCTGGGTTATGTTGTTTCAGGAGAAGGTATTCAAGTTGATCAGAGTAAAGTTGAGGCAGTCAGGAATTGGCCACAGCCAAAGACAACTACGGAAGTGAGAAGTTTTCATGGGCTAGCATCATTCTACCGAAGATTCATTCCACACTTCAGTAGCGTAATGGCTCCAGTTACTGATTGCATGAAGGGTAAACAGTTTTCATGGACAGAAGAAGCCGGAATTGCTTTTGAACGAATCAAAGAACTGTTGACGACAGCACCAATTCTTGTTTTACCTAATTTTCAGTTGTTGTTTGAGCTACACACTGATGCATCAAAGGTTGGGATTGGGGGAGTGTTGAGTCAGCAGGGGAGACCTATTGCATATTTCAGTGAAAAGTTATCAGGGGCAAAGATGAGATACAGTACATATGACGTTGAATTCTATGCTGTTGTACAAGCTATTAAACATTGGAGACACTATCTATTTCAGAAAGAGTTTGTTCTTTACACTGATCATGAAGCATTGAAGCATATGCAAGGACAAGACAAGATTTCCGCGAGACATGCATCGTGGATTGCTTATTTGCAGCAGTTTACTTTTGTCGTTAAGCACAAGTCAGGAGTAACCAATCGTGTGGCTGATGCTTTGAGTAGGAGGAGTCATTTATTAACGACAATGAAAGTTGAAGTGACAGGGTTTGAATTATTGCCAGAGCTGATTGAAGAAGATCCTTACTTTGTGAAATTTGTTGAGAAAGTCAAGAAAGGAAGTACTGATGAATTTGTGTTGGTTGATGGTTTTCTGTTTAAAGGAAATCGGTTATGTATTCCAGAGAGCAGTTTGAGATTGAAGATTATCAAGGAGTTACACGAGGAAGGACATGTGGGCCGTGACCGTACTTTGCATTTGATTGCTCAATCATACTTTTGGCCGTCAATGAGGAAGGAGGTTGAACGGTTTGTGGAGAGATGTCATATATGCCAGGTTTCTAAGGGAACAGCGACCAATGCGGGGTTATATATGCCATTGCCTGTGCCTACCAGACCATTGGTTGATATCAGCATGGATTTCGTTTTGGGTTTGCCGAGAACTCAAAGGGGAAATGATTCTATATTTGTTGTGGTAGACAGGTTTTCGAAGATGGCACATTTTATAGCCTGTAAGAAAACAGCAGATGCAGTTCGAGTGGCTCAGTTGTTCTTTAAAGAAATCTATCGTTTACATGGATTGCCAGAGTCTATTGTTTCCGACAGGGATACCAGATTTTTAAGTCATTTTTGGCTTAGTTTGTGGAAGATAGTAGGAACGAAGCTGAAATTTAGTAGTGCTTATCATCCGCAAACAGATGGGCAAACAGAGGTGGTGAATAGATCGTTGGGAAACTTATTACGATGTCTTGTGAAAGATAATCTGAAGAGTTGGGATTTGAAGTTGTGTCAAGCTGAATTTGCTCACAATCATGCAAATAACCGAAGTACAGGTTTCAGTCCATTTCGAATTGTATATTCAAGTTTACCAAAGGGGCCGTTGGATTTGACGATGGTTCCACAACCGAAGGGGACAGTTAAGCGGGCTGCGGATTTTGTTGATGGGTTGACGGAATGCCATAGAATCGTTCAGGAACTATTGGGAAAGATCAATGAAAAGTATAAACAAATAGCAGATAAGAAACGAAGAAGTGTAGTCTTCAAAGAAGGTGATTTGGTTTACGCGGTATTGACGAAAGATCGTTTTCCAGTTGGAACTTACAATAAGTTGAAAGCACGAAAGATTGGTCCAGTAGAAATCTTGAAGAGGATCAATGATAATGTGTATCGATTAAGGTTGCCGGAAGAGGTCCATACTTCTGATGTTTTCAATGTCAAACATTTAATTCCGTATTATGGGGAGGAACTTGACGAAGACAACGAAAATGTGAATTCAAGGACGAATTCTTTCCAACAAGGGGAGGATGATGAAGCACTTACCTCGCGGCCGACTCATCGATTCCTTGAGTCGCGAACGACTCATCGCGTTGCCACCTCCATCCACGACCCACGAGTCAATCCTCACCGACTCATCATAATTCGCGACTCATCCCCATCGCCATTTCCCACAATTCGCGACTCATCCCCATCGCCATTTCCCACAATTCACGACTCATCACAATTCGCGACTCATCCCCTCTGCCGGCTCATTCCCTCCACCCTAAGTCGCGAACGACACATCACCACAAACTGCCGACTCACAACTCCATCACTTTTTCCACCGACTCATCACCAATCCACAACTCAAATTCCCATCACGACCTACGACTAATCAATGTCTCGGCCTCCACCCTAGAATCGCCCTTCCATCGCTTCTTCCAAAACCCTAAGATGCGACGCGAACGACTTATTCCCCCCCCCCCCCTTTTTCTCCATATGCCGCGCGCGAGTTATGCCAATTTTCCAGAAGATTAAGTCGCGAACGAGATACTTGAGTCGCGTGATAAATTCATTTAAGTCGCGGCAGTTTCCTGAGTCGCTGAAGCACTCTATGTCGTGAGTCAAATTAAGTCGTTACCGAGTTTTGTAAGCCGTAACCAGTACTTTAAGTCGCTGCTTGTTGTTCTTTCTAAGTCGTTTGTTTGTAAACCGCTTGTGTTGTAAATTTTGTTAAGTCGTGTAATGAGTTGTAAGCCTATAAATAGGCACGTTGTGTCATTTGTAAGAGTTGAATATTGAATAAAAATTTCGTGTTGATTGCTTTGTGCTTTCTTCTCTAATTGGTAGTCGAGTGAAATCTCCTATCTCCACCTACGTCATTCGAGTGCGCTCGAATCTTCGTTTGTGAAGCCGATTCACGGAATCAAGTGCGCTTGATCAACGTCGAAGAATCGTAGATCTTTGTTTCTCGGTATCGTGCGCGATCAACGAGACGAAGATAGCTAGAATCTGGCATCTTTGGATCAACGGATTTGGGCATTGCAGTATTTTCAAATCACCGATTGCTACATTTCATCAATTGAAGTCTGTTTTGAAATATCCGCTGCGTCAAAAACTATGGGTCAAGATACATACAACACAGCCTTGACCAAAATTCGAACGTACACTTAAACCCAGACTGGTCAGAGGAGTGAAGCATGGTCAAACCAGACTACATAATGAATGTAGCAAAACCAAATTGAACAAAATATATATGTGCATCTAATCAAACCAGTGTGACAACAGTGATGCAGCAGCCTCAAAGACCAGTGAGCAAGCCAACTGAATACAAGTGCAGATTCAAATTCATATGGCACCAGAGCACTAATATACAGATGAACATAAATGCAATGACTAAAGGCAAGCCTAGTTATAATATGAAACTGGCTCAATGCACATGACTTAAATACACCAGATCAGAAGGTCAAAGTGAACCAGACCACCAGATGACAAGACAATATGGTTGCAATGAAGACAGAGCTCGAGGCAACATGCACAGGTGAAGATATCAAGTGCACCAGTACAAAACAGTGATACTAGTGACATGCATAGATACAAGCAAAAGCAAGCTAGTGATGTACATACTAACCCAGATAATTGACCCACATCACAACACACAAAGACGGTTTTGAACAAAGACATGATGAATCCAGTGATACCGGATCACAATAGGAACTCGATAATGACCGAACTTATATACAAACAGAAATGTACACAGTGGAGTTATGAAACAACTTCAAAATCAAGTTTAACGCACAGTGAAGACAGGTGAACCAAATAATACAACGAAGTGAATAAAACATTTCTACAAGGCATATGGAATCAATTACAATACCACAATATTCAAGCATGCAAATACAACATGAAGCAACCAGACTTCGACTCGAGCAGTGACAATATACATGAAACATATCTATATATATGATGCAAATGCACAAGTACAGTCGAAAACAAAATCAAGCAGGAAGTTTCAAAAATAGCCGAAGTCAAATGTACTAGCAGTTTTATCAAAGCCGAAGTCAGGTAATAGCAAAATTCAAGTCAAAGCCGTGAGCAGTTGAACAGAGTCAATGTCATGCCGCAGGTCAATCAAGGAAATCAAACAAGTTCAAATTTTAACAATATCAATTGACCAAAGTCAAAGAATTCAACACCGTAGTGGCCAAGGAGTCGAAACCAAAGTCGTGACAAGCAAGTAAACATAATATACAAAATTGAAGAAGTCGGTAAAAATCACCAGTATTCAAACAATATCAAACGGCCAAGCATATAATTATCAGGCGAATTCGTATGAAAAATACGAATGAAAATATAGGGGACCAAACCATATATAAACCCTTAACATCATCGGCCAAAAGATCATTCGAGTTCAAGTACAATAGAGAAGAATAAATCATAAAACTCGAATCAAAGTCGAGTACTGTATAAATCAAAAAGGAACAAATGTACCAATTCTTTCAACAATCAATTTCGACTAACTGGAAGCGACCGCAAGCTAAATTGAAGAAGCATTGAAGCCGATTGAGGAACGACCAGCAATTGATTAGAACCAACGCTCCAAATTACAAGCCCTTATTATAGCAAAGAGGAACGAGCGAATAAATGAACGAGGTCGACATTTTTACAGAGCAAAGTAGAGCAACGAAATAAAAGAGAAATGGGGCCAACATTTTTCTTTAGTGATAATTTATTTTGGGCCATTTTCAAAAGCATTTCGGCTGATATTTTTAATTAGGGTATTGTGTGTTTTAATTGTTTTTTAAAATTGTATTTTAATTTTTAAACTTTTGTATTTACTAGTTGTGTGACTAGGGGACGAACTACGGTGATGTAGTTCAAGAATTCGCAACTCAGTGGCTGAGTTGTGGCAGAGTTTTGAGCGTAGAGTTAGGTTAGTCGATAGTGAATGTCGCGAGTTTACATGTGTAAGCGTCTGACTACTTAATTTCTAGTAGAAACCTTGGGGGCAGCACGTAGGTAGGGTTTTGCCGAAGCTGGGTAAATCTATGTGTTCTATTTTTTGCTTTTTATACTTTTCTATATTTGTGCTGTTATTATTCTGCCCTGATCTGTGTTGAAATTATTTTAATTAAACTTCCGTAATAATTTTTATAATTAATAGCATCACCCTTTTCTCCCCGCCTCTAGAGTGAAATCGATCCTACAAGTGGTATCAAGCTAGGAATAAAGCCATTTTTGATTTAAAATTTTGATTTTTTCAAAGACGAACTTTGTTTTACAAATTTGAATTTTTAAAAATGGCTTCTTTTAATAATGATTTTGCTGAGGGTCAGTTCAATATTATTCCTTCTGTTTTTGATGGAACAGATTTTTTGAATTAGAAATTAAAAATGGAATTTTATTTAAAATCTTTTGATATTAAATGTTGGGATATTATTGAAAATAGGTGTGATATAATAGATGAGAAAATTACTTTGATTAATGCTCTTGCTATGCATATACTATGTTCTCATATTAATCAAGATAATTTAACCTTATCTCTCACTACTAAAATGCACAGGAAATTTGGAATACTCTTGATGCAATATATGGCACAAAAGTCAATAGTGATGAGAAATTCCTCATAATCGACTCAGAAACGTGCTTAACAGGATTGGTAAAAGGCAGTAGCGATAAGGATGATGATGATGGAGCAGCTAAGCTGGCGATGAAGAGATTCAAAAAGAGGAACCGCAAATACAGAAATTCAGCTCTAAATCAAAAATTGAAGAGCAGAATAATCAAAGCACTAGACAACTCGAAAGAACACGAGATCATTATCACAAGTGCAACAAACCCAGTCGTATCAAGCCCAATTGTCCTTGACTTCGATAGGGCGAAGAAAAAATCAAAAAGGAGAAGTTTTGCAGCTACATGGAATAAAATTGTTGATGATTATAAAAGCACTAGCAGTGAGAGTGAAAGAGCAGATCTGTTCCTACGAGGTAATATAACTGATAGCGACGATGACGAGCCAAGCGAGATATCAAAACTCACTCACTCAGAATTACTTACATATTTCCACGAAGTAAATGGCTGTTTGAAAGACTTATGAAAAGATATGCCAATCGAATCATAAAGAGATAGTTTGGTAGAATCAAATAAACAGCTTAATCAATTGGTTAAAAACTATCAAATTAAGAGCCCTAAGTGTGAAAAGTATCCAACATTTGAAGAAGAGATTAAAAAATTAGAAATTAAAATTAAATCACTTGACAATGAAATTCTGATTTTGAAAGAAAGTGAAAATACTAAGAGAGAGAACTCGATTAAAAAATGCACACAATTATTGAATGAAAATGAATCTCTCAAAACACAAGTCCAAAAATTGTCTACAACTTTAGGAAAATTTTCCGAAAGGTAAAAATCACTAAGTATGCTAATAGGAAAACAAAATGTCAATATTAATAGACAGGGACTTGGGTATATTCATTCTGAACATGTTAGAAACGAAATTAATCAACTTAGTTCAAAGTGCGCAATTTGTGGAAAAACTGGACATAATCATAGTATTTGATGGTATAGACCCAAACACGTGAAAACCGTTCTAATTTGGGTTCCAAAAGGCACAAATATAAAATCTCTCAAAGTTAAACAAATCTGGGTGCTGAAAGAAACATATATAAATAGTTTTGGGTCTCCATAAAATTATTTTTCAAAATCTGTTTCCACTAACAATCATGGACCTATAGAAACAAATAGGTCACAAAAATATTCTCTCGTGTAGGTATGGTGGCAAGCTAAGAAACAACAACAGTGTTATCTAGATTCTGACTATTCTAGAAACACAATGGACGTCAAATCAAAGTTCCTTAACCTAGTACAGAGGTGATAGAATCACAATGGAAAATAACGAAATATTATCGGTAAAGGTAAAACAGGTAATTGTATATTCATTTTGAATGATAAGTATGATAAACTACACTATAATCTGAATTTAAATCAGCCAGTTATGTTAAAAAGAGACGAATGATGATTACTCTCGGATATATTTAGTTACTTTACTGCTGACACTATGATCACTGGTTGCACGGCTTCAATTCAATTTCATTTAAAAGCCGTTAAAAATGATTTTGAGATATTTGTTGCAACATTACGGTCTGGTATAACATCCAACTAATGATAATTTGGAGTGAAAGAAAAATTCAGATGCAGACTACATTGGTAATCTAGTTGATAGAAAAATTACTAGTGAAACGTGTTTTATGTAGAAACATTCATTAGGTGCATTACATTTCAAAGAAATTATCTGCATATTTTTCATTTCAAATAATTTTCAAATGGCAGACTTTTTTCTTTTATAAAACCCCTTCCAAGAAAATCATTTTTGTTGACCTTGTTTCAGATTAGTCATTATAGAAAATTTGATTTTATAATTATTTTTGGATTTGATCTTAAATTACTACATTAACTAATCTGACTCCCTACTGATTATCAAAAAGATAAATAGTGATTGAAAAAGTGACGAGTGTTGATATTAATCATATATTATAACTTGAGACGGTACAATTAGTAAATTTCTTTAAAAATTTAAACAAGAATTATAAAACTTTTTGTTTGGTAAAAATTCCATGACCATCTCCATTGCTATCATATTTCTATCGAACGTCACTCATCAAAATCCAATATAGTATGTCAATATATGGTGTTTTAAACAGGAATCATTTGTTTTTCATTTTATTATATTTTTAGCAATAAAAACATCCAAAATATTCACTCTCGTTTAAAAGTCCTCACGGTTATGCATGAGCGAATTACTTGGAATTTTTGATTATATGCTTTCATGCTCATTTAAAACCCTTCACGGTTATGCATGTATAGAACGCATATCAAAATTAATTGATTAAATAGTGTTAGGGCCAAAATTGGTTACTAACACCCAAATGTAAATGAAAGCACCAACTAACTGTCATAGGTAACAGATAGAATATATGTAGAGAATAATAACATGAAGAACAGTCGAAATTAAAATGAAAGCAGTAAAGAACACAGATTTTATAGTGGTTCGGCTAACTCCGGCCTAAGTCCACTTTAGAAGTTTCCTTTTTATTGATGTTCGATTCCATTACAGTTACAAACTGATAGAGTAATCTTTAGCCTTAGAAAATAGAAATTTAGAGAGAGAAGAGAAGAAGATCCCTTTTCTGAACCCCCATATGCTGTATTTATAGGCGAATCCTGAGTTGTTGGGCCTCCTAAATAGCTTGGGCCCAACAAGGCCATTGTCGAGCCACGTATATCCTTCGTACCTGACCGAGTGGCATTTTTCGAGCCACCTGGGCAGAGCCGTATCCCATCAAATCTGTACTACTTGATGCCGATCCATGCATACCGAACGAGGTTGGTTGAAACAGAGAATGCCGAACGAGGTAGCCGTGCCGAACGCACTCGTATGCCGAACGAGGTAGCCGTGCCGAACGCACTCGTATGCCGAACGAGGTAGCCGTGCCGAACGCACTCGTATGCCAAACGAGGTAGCCATGCCGCACGGCACTCCTATGCTGAACGAGGAGTTCATGCCGAACGACATTCGTATGCCGAACGGGTTGCTCATGCCGAACGATCCATCATGCCGAACGACCCATTATGCCGAACGACCCATCATGTCGAACGATCCACCATGCCGAACGACCCATTATGCTGAACGATCCATCATGTTGAACGATCCACCATGCCGAACGACCCATTATGTCGAATGATCCATCATGCTGAACGATCCACCATGCCGAATGACCCATTATGCCGAACGATCAATCATGCCGAATGATCCACCATGCCGAACGACCCATCATGCCGAACGACCCATTATGCCAAACCATACTTTCAGAACCAAAACACCTAACCAATGCCGAGCGGCATGATCTTATCATAATGCCGAACGACTTCTAACTTTCCAGACCGAACCAAATTTCCTAGACCCAAATTATAGTCGATCCATCTTTATCCAATCCAATTTCCATTTTCCAAGCGCGTTGCGTCATCCATCTATCCAGTCGACTAAGTCCATCCTGCACCAGCCTCGACGACCGAGCAGTCGATAATGTTAAATCCGCCTGTCTATGACCTTGCTAAAAGGAGGGTTAACACTTTCCACCCAAAACATGCCTCGCTGTTGGAAGGTGTGTTTTGAATAGCCTTAAATCCGATATCCAAAGTCCATATCCTTTTCGTCACCATATTATCAAATCCATGACCTCTCTAGGTTTAACCTTGAATCTATAGACCTTGTCGGGTCGTGTTATCCTGTTTCAGCCTTGACCTTCCTGTCAAGGGCTTTTATGTTCTCCGACCTCAGCACTGCGGCCAAGGAATTTTTCATTCACCGGCCTCGGCACTTCGACCAAGGACTTTGATATTCACCGGCCACGACACTTCGGCCAAGGACTTTGAAATTCACCGGCCTCGGCACTCCGGCCAAGGACTTTTGATATTCACCGGCCTCGGCACTCCGGCTAAGGACTTTGACATTCACCGGCCTCGGCACTCTGACCAAGGACTTTTGACATTCACTATCCTCGGCACTCCGGCCAAGGACTTTTGATATTCACCAGCCTCGGCACTCCGGCCAAGGACTTCTATATTTACCAGCCTCGATACTACGGCCAAGAACTTTTGATATTCACTGGCCTCGGCACTTCGACCATGGACTTTGATATTCTGTCCGAGTCCATTCCATCGCTCTCCGGCGAAGGGACTCGTAACTCGCCACCACTGCCCCGTCTCTCCGGTCAGGACAGTAATCGCTAATCCTGAATTGTTTTAATACAGTGATCCAAATCCAATTAGAAAACCAGAAATCCATATCAAAAATCAAACATCCAAACCAAAATGGCAAACCAAAAAATCAACCAAACCGGGAGTTCAATCCATACTCCAAAAGCATACCAAAGAAAAGTAAATATCCAAAGTACGAAAGAGAAAACCAAAGTTGCAGAAAAACGGAGAGAAATTAGGATTTCATAGACTCAAGTAGTACAGTTTTTCGTCATCTTAGAGCACGCCTAGGGACCGTCCTCGATCCCGTACGTGTGTAAGTGACCTAACCGCATTACTTTTAGTTCTATTACTTATTCAAAAACCATAAACATGTTTACTGGATAATGAGCTGACGTTGCCCAGATCCAGTGCCATCTCCGTTCGAGGTAGGTGGTGGTCGCTCCTGTCTCACTGCCACAGCTTGATTCTTGACATACTACTATAGATGACCATTCCTTACATCCTCCTCAATGATATCCCTCAAATTCCTGTAGTCGTTTGTGTTGTGTCCATCCAGCTCATGGAATAGGCAATGCTTCCCCGATGTCCGCTCGTATTCAGAAGGCTCTCTCCTCTTCGGCTTTCGATATTGGAGTCGACCCCGAGTGTCCAAGTAAATTCTTTCAAAGAGTCTCAGTTAAATCTGTGTAAGAAGAAAACTTTGACTCCCTTCGAGGTTCCTTCGAAGTGCCACCGTTGCCCTTTTTTTCCTTTTTCCTTTATCATCTTTACTTGGATCCTCAAAGGGTGAACCACCACCCCTCACTGCATAAGCTTCAGCTTCTCTCCTTGCTCTCTCAGCCTGTGCATCCTCTTATATTAAGAACCTTTCCGCCTATGGTAGAACTCCCCAAGATCCCTCGGGGGGTCCCTTTCTAACGATATCTTGAAGTCCGAATTATCCGCGATTTCCGAGACTGCTGCCATCAAAACCATTGATGGATCTGGTCGATCCACTGAGGCTACTGCTGCGTTAAATCTGGTTAAGAAGTTCCTGAGCGACTCTCCCCTCCATTGTTTCATCGATGTCAAGTTAGGTCTGACTATATGGACCCGAAACTGTTTCATAAATTTTCCAATCAGCTCCGTCCATGTGCCGATAGAACCACTCTCCAGCTGTCTGAACCATATAGCTGCGATATCCGTCAAAAACAATGGAAAGCATCGAGCCATGACCTTGTCCGATACCCCCAATACCTCCATATGCCTCATGTACCTTGTTAGGTGAACGGAGGGATCCGTTCTCCCATCATACATATCCAACATTGGTAGCTTAAAGTCCGGTGGATTCCTAGCTCGCCTGATTGTAGGAGTAAAGGGACTCCTACTCACATCCTCCAAGTCTCTATTTTCGAATCCACCTCTCATAGCTCGTCTGACCATTTCTGCTAGTCTGTCGTTGTCGTCAAGCTGCAATCCTTGTCCGTTACCTCTGGTCTGCACCCCGAGTTGACGAGGAAATTCTGGCATATACTCCTCATCTCGTACTCCTGCATCCCTGCTGGTGTCGGGCTGCGCTACATCATCTGGCATCCCTCGATGGGCTGGTCCAGCATTTCCTGGTGGCTTGCCCCTGAGTCTAGATCAATCCAGGTTGGTAGCCGTCTGCTGATTG
The DNA here is from genome assembly GCA_030765085.1 of Allium cepa. Lineage (NCBI taxonomy): Eukaryota > Viridiplantae > Streptophyta > Magnoliopsida > Asparagales > Amaryllidaceae > Allium > Allium cepa. The sequence continues at coordinate 133,755,792 of CM060941.1, read as the reverse complement.
GGGGTTGCCCCCTGTTGGGCCATTCCCTCTGCTTGCTGGTTCAGTGCTTCTGTTGCAGCTCCATGGATCTGAGCTCCTGCATTTCCTGGTTGTGCAAATTGTCTGAGAAGAGCCTGCATCATCTCCTCTTGTCTTTTCATCATTGCTTCCATTTCCTCTCTGGTGATGTAGATGGATGCTCCACCTGCTCTATTTCCAGAGGAAGCCTCTTGACTTCCCTCCTGATTGCTCCTTTCTATCACCTGCTTCCTTGCTGATAGCCTAACCATTGTTTCCTAGAATCCAAGTCCCTAGCTCCAGAAATCCTGAGTGCTTGCCTTCTCAGTGAAAGCGCCAAAATATTAGTACCAAAATTAGTCACTAACACCCAAATGTAAATGAAAGCACCAACTAACGGTCACCGGTAACAGATATAATATATGTAGAGAATAATAATATGAAGAACGGTCGAAATTAAAATAAAAGCAGTAAAGAACACAGATTTTATAGTGGTTCGGCTAACTCCGGCCTATGTCCACTCTAGAAGTTTCCTTTTTATTAATGTTCGAATCCCTTACAGTTACAAACTGATAGAGTAACCTTTAGCCTTAGAAAATAGAAAGTTAGAGAGCGGAGAGAAGAAGATCCCTTTTCTGAACCCCCATATGCTGTATTTATAGGCGAATCCTGAGTTGTTAGGCCTCCTGAATAGGTTGGGCCCAACAAGGCCATTGCCGAGCCACGTATATCCTTCGTCCCTGACCGAGCGACATTTGCCGAGCCACCTGGGCAGAGCCGTATCCCATCAATTCCGAACCACTTGATGCCGATCCATACATACCTAATGAGGTAGGTTGAAATAGAGAATGCCGAACGATGTAGCCGTGCCGAACGCACTCGTATACCGAACAAGGTAGCCGTGCCGAATGCACTCGTATGCCAAATGAGGTAGCTATGCCGAACGCACTCGTATGCCGAACGAGGTAGCCATGCCGCACGGGACTCCTATGCCGAATGAGGTAGCCATGCCGAACGAGGTAACCATGCCGTACGGCACTCATATGCCGAATGAGGAGTTCATGCCGAATGACATTCGTATGCCGAACGGGTTGCTCTTATCGAACGATCCATCATGTCGAACGACCCATTATGCCGAACGACCCATCATGCCGAACGATCCGCCATGCCGAACGACCCATTATGTCGAACGATCCATCATGCCGAACGATCCACCATGCCGAACGACCCATCATGCCGAACGACCCATTATGTCGAATCGTACTTTCAGAACCAAAACACCTCACCAATGCCGAGCGGCATGATCTTATCATAATGCCGTACGACTTTTAACTTTCCAGACCGAATCAAATTTCCTAGACCCAAATTATAGTCGATCCATCTTTATCCAATCCAATTTCCATTTTCCAAGCGCGTTGCGTCATCCATCCATCCAGTCGACTAACTCCATCGTACACCAGCCTCGACGACCGAGCAGTCGATAATGTTAAATTCGCTTGTCCATGGCCTTACTAAAAGGAGGGTTAACACTTGCCTCCCCAAAACATGCCTCGCTGTTGGAAGGTGTGTTTTGAATAGCCTCAAATCCAATATCCAAAGTCCATATCCCTTTCGTCACCATATTATCAAATCCATGACCTCTCATGGTTTAACCTTGAATCTATAGACCTTGCCGGGTCGTGTTATCCTGTTCCAGCCTTGACCTTCCTATCAAGAGCTTTTAAGTTCTCCGACCTCAGCACTCCGGCCAAGGAATTTTTCATTCACCGGCCTCGGCACTCCGGCCAAGGACTTTGATATTCACCGGCCTCGGCACTCTGGCCAAGGAGTTTTGATATTCACCGGCCTCGGCACTCTAGCCAAGGACTTTGATATTCATCGGCCTCGGCACTCCGGACAAGGACTTTTGATATTCACCGGCCTCGGCACTCCGGCCAAGGACTTTTACTTTCGCCGGCCTCGGCACTACCGCCAAGGACTTTTGATATTCACCGACCTCGGCACTCCGGCCAAGGACTTTGATATTCTGTCCGAGTCCATTCCATCGCTCTCCGGCGAAGGGACTCGTAATTCACGACCACTTCTCCGTCTCTCCGGTCAGGACAGTAATCGCTAATCCTGAATTGTTTTAATACAGTGATCCAAATCTAATTAGAAAACCAGAAATCCATATCAAAAATCAAACATCCAAACCAAAATGGCAAACCAAAAAACCAACCAAACCAGGAGTTCAATCCAAACTCCAAAACCATACCAAAGAAAAGTAAATATCCAAAGTACGAAAGAGAAAACCGAAGTTGTAGAAAAACAAAGAGAAATTAGGATTTCATAGACTCAAGTAGTATGGTTTTTCATCATCTCAGAGCATACCTAGGGACCGTCCTCGATCCCGTACGTGTGTAAGTGACCTAACCGCATTACTTTTTGTTCTATTACTTATTCAAAAACCATAAACCTGTTTAGTGGATAATGAGATGACGTTGCCCAGATCCAGTGCCATCTCCATTCGAGGTAGGTGGTGGTCGCTCCTATCTCATTGCCACAGCTCGATTCCTGACATACTATTGTAGATGACCATTCCTTACATGCTCCTCAATGATATCCCTCAAATGCCTGCAGTCTTTTGTGTTGTGTCCATCCAGCTCATGGAATAGGCAATGCTTCCCCGATGTCCGCTCGTATTCAGAAGGCTCTCTCCTCGCCGGCTTTCGATATTGGAGTCGCCCCCGAGTGTCCAAGTAAATTCTTTCAAGAGTCTCAGATAAATCTGCGTAAGAAGAAAATTTTGACTCCCTTCGAGGTTTCTTCGAAGTGCCACCATTGCCATTTTTCCTTTTTCCTTTATCATCTTTACTTGGATCCTCGAAGGGTGAACCACCACCCCTCACTGCATAAGCTTTAGCCTCTTTCCTTACTATCTCAGCCTGTGCGTCCTCCTATCTTAAGAACCTTTCCGCCTATAGTAGAACTCCCCAAGATCCCTTGGTGAATCCCTTTCTAATGATATCTTGAAGTCCGAATTATCTGCAATTCCCGAGACTGCTGCCATCAAAACCATTGACAGATCTGGTCGATACACTGAGGCTACTGCTGCGTTAAATCTGGTTAAGAAGTTCCTGAGAGACTCTCCCCTCCATTGTTTCATCGATGTCAAGGTCATTACGTTCTTGGATCTGACTATATGGACCCAAAACTGTTTCATAAAATTTTCAATCAGCTCCGTCCATGTGCCGATAGAACCACTCTCCAACTGTCTGAACCACATAGCTGCGATATCCGTCAAAAACAATGGATAGCATCGAGCCATGACCTCGTCTATTTCCCCCAATACCTCCATATGCCTCATGTACCTTGTCAGGTGAACGGTGGGATCCGTTCTCCCGTCATACATATCCAACATTGGTAGCTTAAAGTCCGGTGGATTCCTAGCCGCTTAATTGTAGGAGTAGAGGGACTCCTACTCACATCTTCCAAGTCTCTATTTACAAATCCACATCTCATAGCCCGTCTGACCATTTCCGCTAGTCTGTCGTTGTCATCAAGCTGCAATCCTTGTCCGTTACCTCTGGTCTGCCCCCCGAGTTGACGAGGAAATTCTGGCATCTCGTATTCCTGCATCCCTGCTGGTGTCGGGCTGCGCTGCATCATCTGGCATCCCTCGATGGGCTGGTCCAGCATTTCCTGGTGGCATTCCCCCGAGTCTAGATCCATCCAGGTTGGTTGCCGTCTGCTGATTGGGGACTGCCCCCTGCTGGGCCGACAAGTTAATTCTAATTCCATTTAAAAGTCCTCACGGTTATGCGTGGTTAGAAGATACTTGAATTCATTTTTATAAAAAAATTGTGAATGCTACTAATCTCATTTAAAAGTTCTAACGGTTATGTATGGTTAATAGATATTCAAATTTCGATATAAATATACCACAAATAGAAACAACTATATGATTTTGTATGATGACATCACCCTATCGTTGTAAAGTAAAATATGCGCCACACATAGTATTTATGATTTTTGTTTGATTTTTTTATTGAAATTTAATATTTATATTTGATTGAGTTTTAACGTTGTATTAATATCTATCACTTTATCTCTATGTTTCTAACACTATTACTCTTTTGCTGATAACAAAAGAGGGAGAGAAAATTTAAGATTTTGGCAAATAAAGTCAAATATTTTCTATTTGCATCTAGGCTCATTTTCATATTTTTATTTACATGCATATATGAAGGGGGAGCTTTATGCAGAGAGGGAGCATTCAAATAGGGGAGCAAATTGAATAATCAAATGCATTCAGTAAATTCAAAATCATAAATATATGTCTGTTATCATCAAAAAAGGGAGATTGTTGAATATCCGAATATATGATTTTTGTTTGATGATAATAAACACACACACACACACACACACATATATATATATATGTGTGTGTGTGTGTGTGTGTGTGTGTATTCATTTAAATGTTTTTGTTAATGTACTATTTTAGTTTCATATATTAAATAAATATTTTCTGAATAAAATAAATAACATAGAATTTAAATTCAAACCGATATTTTATTCAAACAAATATTTATTACAATTTTGAATAGTACAAATTTGAGTTCTCACTATATATATACACGATTTCAATTTCAATTTCAATACAAATTTGATTACATCACAATTTCGATTACATCACTATACAATTACCATTTACAATAGCATCTCGCTATATAGCACTCATTCACTCGTATTTATCTTCAACTCCATTCCAGATTGAATTTAACATCTGAGTTATTTGCAAAAATATCCACTGACGCGGTAAAATTGAAAATAAAATGTGATTTTAAAAATTTTATTTGCCTCGGTTATTTGGGTTGCTCGTCATCATTTAATTTTGAATTCATCATACACGAACATCTTGTGACATGCACAGTATATCACTGTACATGCCATAAGGCCGTGCACACCGATATACACTTGATAAATCTACAGGCATAGGTGAGCACAAGGTCAAACCCAATTAAAAGCCGGGTTCAACTCAAGTGAAATACAAATAAAATCACGATATCAACACAAGGTCAAACCTGAGCTTTAAGCTGGATTCAACTCAGGTGCAATACAAAACTATGGGTCAAGATACATACAACACAGCCTTGACCAAAATTCGAATGAACACTTGAACCCAGACTGGTCAGAGGAATGAAGCATAGTCAAACCAGACTACAAAATGAATGCAACAAAACCAAAATGAACAAAATATATATGTGCATCTAATCAAACCAGTGTGACAACAGTGGTGTAGCCGCCTCAAAGACCGGTGAGAAAGCCAACTGAATACAAGTGCAGATTCAAATTCATATGGCACCAGAGCACTAATATACAGATGAACATAAATGCAATGACCAAAGGCAAGCCTAGTTATAATATGAAATTGGCTCAATGCACATGCTCTCTCTCTCTTCTAATAGAGCAGGTATTGGATGACTGCCTATCCGGGGACTGCAAATTCTGGCTTGGTTGTTCCCCTCGGTCTGTCACCCGTCATCTCCTCTCCCCCCCACCCCCCCCGATCCACCAACACCCCCTCCTTTTCTTTTCTTTTCTTTTTTTTTTTTTTTTTTGGTGTGTAACTCTGTGTTTAGTGCTTTTAGGCTCTTGATTTTATGGGAGTTTCTTTTCTTGGTATTTTTCTGCTGTTTGGAGTTGGCTTATCGGAAGTCTTTATCATCTTCATTCTGTCGGTCTGTCGGCGTTGATGGTTTTGGCCATTGCTTCCGGTTATCTTGGTTGGGCGGGGGACATCCTTGTTTTTCATTGATGGTTGGAACCTCAACATCGTGGTAGGCCGGTGGCCTTGCCGGAGCTCGAGTACGATGTTGGCTGGGCGGTGGTTTCCAGTAGCTATTTGGGTGTGCGAAGTGGATTGGTCAGAGATTGTGCCGCTTCTCCTCGTTCCTATATTTGGTTCCTTATTGGTTGTTTTGTTTTCTCCTTTGTTCTGGGTTTTTGGTGGCTTTTCCTTTTGGCCTTTTGTTTTGGGTTATCTGTCAGGCATGTTGACAGCTTTTGATTGAGGTTATAAAAGGTTGAATTTGTTGTTAAAAAAAAAAACAAAAAAACAAAAAAAAAAAGAAAAGAAAAGAAAAAAAAAAAAAAAAAAAAACATGACTTAAATGCACCAGATCAGAAGGTCAAAGTGAACCAGACCACTAGATGACAAGACAATATGGTTGCAGTGAAGGCAGAGCTCGAGGGAACATGCACAGGTGAAGATATTAAGTGCACCAGTACAAAACAGTGATACCAGTGACATGCATAGATACAAGCAAAAGCAAGCTAGTGATGTACATATGAACCCAGACAATTGACCCACATCATAACACACAAAGACACGATGAAGCCAATGATACCAGATCACAATAGGAACTTGACCAAACTTATATGCAAACAGAAATGTGCACAGCGGAGTTATGAAACAACTTCAAAATCAAGTTTAACGCACAGTGAAGACAGGTGAACCAAATAATACAATGAAGTGAATACAACATTTCTACAAGGCATATGGAATCAATTACAATACCACAATATTCAAACATGCAAATACAACATGAAGCAACCAGACTTCGAGTCGAGCAGTGACAATATATATGCAACCCAAAGCTAACACATATCTATATATATGATGCAAATGCACAAGTATAGCCAGAAACAAAATCAAGCAGGAAGTTTCAAAAATGACCGAAGTTAAATGTACTAGCAATTTTATCAAAGCCGAAGTGAGGTAATTGCAAAATTCAAGTCGAAGCCATGAGCAATTGAACAGAGCCAATGTCATGCCGCGGGTCAATCAAGGAAATTTAACTATCGTACGCGGTGCCTCCTGCGATGGGCCGCTGCCATCCCCTTAGGAAAACTGTAGCAGTGATATTTTCATTCGTTATCTCAGGAAAACTGTTTACATGATATAGGGTGAAAGGAATAATCGTATTTTCAAGAATGAAAGTAGTTCTGTTGATTTCCTAATTTATAAAATTTTAAAGTAAGTGTTGTTTTTTGGTTAGGGTTTTATGTATATGGTTAGGTTGCTTGTGGTTTCCTTTTCTTGCATTTTTCGTTGTTAGACAGGTATCCTTCGTGATGTATTTTCTTTAATTGCCTTAGTAGCCTGTTGCTGGGGCAATTTCTCCTCTTCCTTTATAAAATTCAGTAGGGGCCGGTTCCTCCCTGTTAGCTTTGGTAGAAAAAATGTAGATTGGTTACTACATCAAAGTATCATGAAGATCTCTTCTTCTAATGTATCGACACATTCTTTCTTGAAGCCATCAAAGTATCTACCGATGCATTTTTTACGTAATTATGTTTTGCTTTGATGCATTCTTCCATAATACCAGAAACCATTGTCTTATATTCTTAACAAGAAAAGAGCTTGATTAATCATTAATCTCTTAAATCCAAATCCACTTTAAACTTTGGAGAATCACCATTAGTATCTACTTGTGTTGTGTACATTTTTAGTGTCGCCTTACGTAAGGTACATTAGTTATAATTCAGTATGATTAGCGCATGCTTAATATGGAGAAATAGATATGTGCATGCTTATGACATAAATAATACTTTCAGCCCAAATAATTTTTCCTCTTATCCTTGAAAGTGTCATATGTGCTATGTGTGTACTATATAGCTTTAAATAACTTATCAATAATTGAATATCTATTTATACACAAACTCATTAACATATATGTGTACAATTCCACTGATACCTATTTATAATGTTGTATGTCTTGTTTATATCCGTACATAATATATTATCCATCTAATTTATACATAAAAAGGAGGAGGCTGAGAAATTACATTTAAGGAGTTGTATATCTTTTTAGACATAAACTTTTTAATGGGATATTTCATCTTAAGATTTTTAATTCATGTAATCCATTGTCACTTGCAACTTGAAAAAAAATGTTATTGTTTAATCATCGTCATCACGGTTCAATGATCTAATTGCGTACGCTTCCTTTGCACCTGGAATTATAAAGGTTCCATTGCCAAATTTTCATGTGTCATATGTAATAAGGAACTGATTATCTCAGTGTTGGCGCTGACTTATATTTATTATAGTGATATTAGATGCCTAAACCAAATTTATTTTAGGATTCAAGCTTGCTATGTCATTAATTTATTACAATGATATTTTAGAAAGTTCCCTGTCAAATAAAAAGGTTGCGTTTTCATTCAAACCATTAATAAGGAAGTTTTTTCTTGAACTTTTTGACATAACCAAAGATTTCTGAAGCATACATTTTTTTAAAACGGTTTGAAAGTTTACAAATCATTTTAAAGTGTAACTAAAATTTTCCAGTAAATTTGCATTTAATTTAAATTATACTTTCATTGCCAACATATAACACTATAAACTGTGGTAAATATGGGTAGGTACACTTAATCACATGCATTGACGTGCTGGCTACAGTTAAGTTTTTTGGTGGCATACATCATTTGAACAATTTTTTGTGAAACATTAAAAGCTCTAGTTAATACAATACAATCGTGTGAATTGTGAAGGTGTAGATTACAGGATTCCCCTGTAAATACTAAATTAGCAAGAGGCCCAAAACCTAAAATAACACACAAGTCTTTAAACTATCAAGATATAATACTATCTTAATACAGTAGTTGTTTATTTGTTCAGGATTTTCATGTGAATTTTTGGGTGTTAATAGACTTAATATATGGCATTGCACTTACTCTCGTAGAATTGCAAGCAAATAATGAAATGGAAGGGACATAATTATTTTTACCAGATAGTTTAAAAATAATAATAATACCTTCTGATTAATGAAAAAAAATGTACAATGAAAATATTGCAAATATTATGGTAATAACTAATGATGATGATGATGATGATGATGATGATGATAAAGTAAAGATGGTTATAAAATCTAAAAATTTGAATAAGAAAGCTTTGTTTAAAAAAGATACCTTTTATGTTGGGGAAAAAATGTGAAATGTGTTATTATGTAAAACAATTGCACCACAACTGTGAAGTAGTTGCAAGTTAGATGTATTATTTTAAATTTGTATTTGATCACTAACTTTAAATTTCTTCATTGCAGGTAATTACAGGCCGTTGCAAAATCGTACAAGGTGACGACCTTTTTCCATAGTAATCATGTCAAACTTTTGGTTGCACATTCTGTTATTAGTATTTGGTGCAAACGTGCTTTATGGATAATGTCATTGTCTATATATGTGTCTGTTTAACAAATATTGTGTGAACTTGGTTTATGGTGTTATTTTTGTTATGGATATTATGCTAACTTGGTTTATATATGTTGTCTTTGTTGTTGAATATGCGAATATATGATTTTGTTTGATGACAATAAACACATATATATATTTATATATAACATTCTAAAGTGATAGAAATAATAAACCAATCAAATTAGGATGCCTACAAAAATATAGGATCCTATAACAACAAAAGGATCAGACTTTATTATAGGAAATAAATAGATTTTATATTAGAAAAATAATTTAAAATACTATATAATAATAATTTGAAATTATTTTTATAATATAAAATCTATTTATTTTCTATAATAAAGTCTGATCCTTTTGTTACTATAGGATCCTATATTTATTTAGGCATCCTAATTTGATTGGTTTATTATTTCTATTACTTTGGAATAGATACATTGGTATCTGAGCCAGGTTTCGATCTTGGGACATATATTCATTTAAATGTATTTGTTAATGTACTATTTTATTTTCACAGATTAAATAAATATTTGCTGAATAAAATAAATAACACAAAATTTAAATTCAAACGGATATTTTATTCAAACAAATATTTATTACATTTTTGAATAGTGCAAATTTGAGCTCTCACTATATATATACGCAATTTCAATTTCAATTTCAATACAAATTTGATTGCATCACAATTTCGATTACATCACTGTAAATTACCATTTACAATAGCATCTCACTATATAGCACTCATTCACTCGTATTTATCTTCAACTCCATTCCAGATTGAATCCAGCATCTGAGTTATCTACAAAAATATACACTAACGCAGTAAAATTGAAAAGAAAATATTTTTGCAGCATAAAATAAATTTGATTTTGAAAATTATATTTGCCTCAGTTATTTGATTTGTTCATCATCATAATTTTAAATTCATCATACATGAACAGCTTGTGACACGCCCAGCGTATCACTGTACATGCCACAAGGCCGTGCACACCGATATACACTTGATAAATCTACAAGGAAGGTGAGCACAAGGTTAAACCTAATTAAAAGCCGGGTTCAACTCAAGTGAAATACAAATAAAATCACGATATCAGCACACGGTCAAACCCGACTTTTAAGCTGGATTTAACTCAGGTGCAATAAAAAACTACGGGTCAAGATACATACGACACAGCCTTGACCAAAACTCTAATGTACACTTAAACCCAGACTGGTCAGAGGAGTGAAGCATGGTCAAACCAGACTACACAATGAATGCAGCAAAACCAAAATGAACAAAATATATATGTGCATCTAATCAAACCAGTGTGGCAACAGTGGTGCAGCAGCCTCAAAGACCAGTGAGCAAGCCAACTGAATACAAGTGCAGATTCAAATTCATATTGCACCAGAGCACTAATATACAGATGTACCAATTCTTTCAACAATCAAATTCGACTAATTGGAAGCGACCGCAAGCTAAATTGAAGAAGCATTGAAGCCAATTGAGGAACGACCAACAATTGATTAGAATCAACGCTCTAAATTACAAACCCTTATTATAGCAAAGAGGAACGAGCGAATAAAGGAACGAGGCTGACATTTTTACAGAGCAAAGTAGAGCAACGAAATAAAAGAGAAAATGGGCCGACATTTTTCTTTTGTGATAATTTATTTTGGGCTGTTTTTAAAAGCATTTGGACTTATATTTTTAATTATGGTTTTGTGTGTTTTAATTGTTTTTTAAAATTGTATTTTAATTTTTAAACTTTTGTATTTTCTAGACGTGCGACTAGGGGACGAACTACGATGGTGTAGTTCGAGAATTCGCAACTCAGTGGCTGAGTTGTGGCAGAGTTTTGAGCGTATACTTAGGTTAGTCGATAGCGGGTGTCGCGAGTTTACGTGTGTAAGCGTCTGACTACTTAATTTCTAGACAAACCTTGGGGCAGCACGTAGGCAGGGTTTTGCCGAAGCTGGGTGAATCTATGTGTTCTATTTTTTGCTTTTTATATTCTGCTATATCTGTGCTGCTATTATTCTACTGTGATCTTTGTTGAAATTATTTTATATAAACTTCCGTAATAATTTTTATAATTAATAGTATCACCTTATTCACCCCCTTCAAGGGTGAAATCGATCCTACATTTGTTTATGAATATTATGTTAAATAGTTTATGTAAATGATTAATAGTTACGTGCTTATATGATAATTTTTTGAGTTTGGTTCGAACATGTTATGTATACTAGTTGCTTGAAAGATATTCGAATGCAATTTGAAGATATATGTATGAAAATATACAGCAAAGTGTAAATGTTGTTAAAATCATATAACAGAAGTGGCGTCCATTTTGTGATGTCGATACTTTTAAGTGTTAATCAACGCACACACTTTATGTTGTTTTTAGCTTTAAGAATTAATAACAACATTCAGTACATGCTGTCATACTTTTAGAGAATTAATTACAGTGTTTGCCAACTGATGATGAAAATGTAGAAAACAACTATAAACATTTTTGATAGCCAACATTAAACACTGTAAAAAGTAATAGTAGCATTTTTCTATTTCCGTTGAAAATGTAAAACATAAATGCATACAATTCTGAAAAAAATTTGTAAACGATTTTTTAAGTTGTTGAAGCAAACTGTAAACATCTTTGACAACGAATATTAACACTGTGAAAGTTTAAGCTATATGCTAGAAATTGACGTAAAAACTATCAATAGCCCATTAAAAACGCTGCCAAATGAGATTTTCGATAACGTTTAGTTTTTTACTATTACAATTATATATCAACATGTCATTATACAACGTTTCTAGTAAGAATGATGTGAAAAGCAATTTTTGGTGCACTGGAGATATTTGTTGCATTTAACAATAAAATACGTTCCATTCTCTAGATATGGAAAGAAATCACATCAAAAGCTAAAAATGTTAAGGAAAAAAACAATATAGCATATGAAATTTTCATATTTATGCACATTTTTTCCTTTTCATTGTTGAACTTAAAAATACAAATTTGATTAAAAAAAAAGCATTCAACGTATGAGTTGTAAAATAAGATAAACAGGGAAGCAAGCAAAAAAATTGAATTTGATTTAAAACATTTTGGTTATATCTAACACACGGAAATAACCATGTAAATAAATTATAAGCTATAGTAACTATCACTCGTAATAGTAAAACTGCTTAAAACTGTGACGATCCCACCGCTATGCTAAGTTTAGCAAAGAACATTACAAGTAATGTCGTCTCCTGATTCGGAGAATACAGCTGGTTAAGGATGATCGATTGAGAATATATCTTTATACCAACATTGACACGTCTTATTTACCTTTTTAAGGATCTGAACTGATATTTAGACACATACGTTATTCATAAAAAGGAATAAACACACTGATTAAAAATATTCAGAACAATATATAATATATATAAATTAGAATCGAAGTCACAGATCACAGTGGAATAATATACATTATAGAATGCGAGTCCAAAAAATATCAGTACTAGACCCACATGAATATACACATCATATCCAAAATCTTTTATTAGGTACAAAGTCACTACTATATAGTATATATGACATAAACTCCTAACAGTCAATATATACAAGTATGAAGTATGTAACATCCTGGTATTTTCACCCATTTGCATCCGCGCATGTCGGACTTGAATTGCTCAAAATATTAGATTGTTAATTTTTATTTGGCAAAACTCAACATATAATGTAAATAATAAATCACAGAATCATAGACAGAGAGCAATATAAAAATAAGCAGCGAAAATAAATGAATAGTAGTTCGTGAAGCTACTATATATAATAGAGTTAAGACAAGATATAACAAAAGTCTCAAATACAATAGTCAAATAACAAAATCTAAATAAATAACTGGAGTCAACTGAATAACTGAATGCTGAATCGACAGTTGGATCTCCAAGCGAAGCTCCAAACTACAAAGGTGAGTCTCGAGTGCAGTGACACTCAGTTTGACTTGAGCGTAAAGCAAAACACAAAACATTCGAGCCAGGATTAACATTCTTATATCAATAAATCCAACTTCGAGTGAAATATCAACTGAAATGCAAGTAACTCAAAGGATGTATGGAATAACCATCCTCTAAGGTTCCGTGGAACTATTTACTATGCAGTAATATACGCTATTAACAACCAAGCGTTAATATAATACCGTGGTCATTTCAAGATATCATACTTCAAAACCAAAATATCATATCCATTTCAAAATCATATCAATACGATATCATTTCTCACTTAAAATAATATTCATTTCAAAAATCATAGAACTTCAAAGTTATAACACTTTCGAAATTATAAAGCTTAGAAATTATAACACTATGGAAATCATAACACTTGATAACATAATACTTTGAATTTCATAACTTTGAAATCATAACTTCCCACTTGAACGGTTTAGATATTAATAATAGTATATATAATGAAATAGTTTATAAAATAAAATAGTTTATATTATAATAGTTATAAGTTAAAACAGTTTATATTAAAATAATTAGTATATTAAAATAGTTTTTATTAAAAATGATTTATATTAAAATAGTTTATATGAAAATAATTTATAAAGTAAAATATAAAAATAGTTTTAAATATAATAAAAAATTCTTTATATAATAAAATAGTTTTCATGAAGTCTCACAAATCGATTCAAATCAACTCGAATTCCAAAATTCAAATTTAATTCAATCTTAGTTCATCAATTTCAACTCGGTTTCTCAATAAACCATTTCAAATTATATCGATTTCAAATATAGATTTGAACCACAAAATAAGCCATTTCAATTTCAATATATTTCAAAGCTTTAAATATCTACATTTTCAAAACTAAATCTGACAATTTCATTTATATCTCAAATTTCACACTTATTTAATATTGAAATATTCACTTAGTCAATCCCATGTCATTTAAATAAACCTTAAATTACATTTTAAATAACTAGATATTTTTTCGATTTATTTAAACTTGAAATATTCAATTTATCACTTTAAATCAAATCAAGTTATAGAATCATATCTTAAATCTAAAAATTCAATAGGTTTCAAATTGATTTTAAATTAATAAAATTCATAAAGAATATGATCTCCAATTAAATTAATTTTACCTCAACCTTAATTTATTCAAATTATTATAAAATCTATTTTTAAAATATAATTTTAAATAAATACTTAAGCATATTATATTTTAATTAAATCAAACTTTATTAAATTAAATCTTATTATTAAATTTACTTTATATTAAAACTTAATTTATATATTTTAAAATAGTAAAATTATAAGTAAATTCTTAAAATTTATAATTTTAAAACTAAATTATAATTTTAAAATTTTCAAAACATAAAATTTAAAAATCAAGAATTTAAATATATATAAAATAACATTTTTATATAATATTTAAAAATCAATATTTATATAAAACCATATATATTTCTTTTTAAACCTAGGAAACCATTTCAATATATATACACACACACACTAACGGTGTCTGTATATAATTTTCTATCTATGGTCAAGTGATACAGATATTTATCATTTCAATCTGAAATTTATATATGTACGGGTATATATCATTTCAACCTGCAATCCCAAATTCAATTCAACTGAAAATCGCTTGGGTTTATCATTGAAACCCATAGCGATTTTCCTTTATTCTACAGATCGTTCGGGTATGTATCATTTCAACCCATAGTGAATTATATACTAACAGGGAACTTGCAGAGTGATAACCGATATGATTATAATATAACAGACGTATATCATCAATATAAATAACAGATAATGGTGTCAGATGTCACAGATGAACTGATACAGATAATAGCATATATATAACAATGTAAATAACTAACAACAACATCTTTCAATTGTCGTTTCAACTGAAATCAAATTTAATAAATATAAGAACGTTAATCGCCAGTGATTGCTCACCTTTCAAGGCTAGATAGATTTTGACAAAGAAATGAGCTATGAATTCCAAAGCAACGTTAGATGGACATGATTTGATGAAGAAAACAGGCACGACATACAAAGTTGATAAACGAAAATCGATGAGAACTGACCTGAATCAGTTGATATAATTGAAATGAAATGTTTATTACACTAATATTTTCTTTAAAACAAATACTCAAATTAAATACATTTACTAAAAATCAAGCATATACCCTAACATATAATAATATATACCTATGTTTGAGGTGGGTAGAGCGACCGTGGGGAGTTTGAGGTTAGGAAAAACTGCGGGGTCAGGGAGCATAAACGTGGAGTTTGAGGTGGTTGCAGTTGCTTGTTGTCGACATAGTGGAGAAGGAGGAGAGAGTTTGAAAGGCCGGTCTCGGGTTTTGCTCAGAGAAAAATAAAAGTAGAGAATTGAAATGGTTGAAAGAAAGAAGTACGAACCAGTTATACAATAAATTGGAACCAAGGGAAATAGGAAAGTCATAGTTGAATTCGAAAAATAATAAATTCTAGCGGTCGACAGCTTGCATATGGGAAATGAATAGACGAAGGAAACAAATGGGCTCGGAAATTAAAGGACTCAAAAAGGGGTACCGATACGTTTAACTGTTTTTTTGCGGATTCCACTGCGAACCGGACTTCAAAACACAGAATTGATTATACCGCAGAGATCAACACGATGAGATGATCAAAACGGTATATAGATATCGGCGGTATGATCATCCTATCAAAGTCGATAATCGGTATCAAAACTGTTGCAAATCGTTCGAAATTAAGTTAAATGGAGCAATAGCAGTACAAATTTGGAGAAATGAAATATGGCGTCTCACTCAGAAGATGATTTACAAATTTATTATATAAAAATATTCAGGTTTGGAAGATTTTTTATTATCATAAATTTTTAACTAATTTAAATTTAAATAAAAATTACACAATAAAAATAAACTTCCATATTACCAAATGAAAATTTACCATTTGCTATGCTAAAATGGATGTATTCCAAATATAAATTTTTATTTTTAAATCCAATCATTTAAAAATTCACAAAACATTTAAAATTTCACAAAATTCAGTTTAATTACGTTATTCAACCCATTAAAATTTACAGTTCGTCACACTTCCCCCCCACTCAAAATTTTTCGTCCCCGAAAAGAAAGAAGATAGGAGAATAGAAACAACCAGAAGAAAATAGATTGATCTATAAAATAAAAAAATTAATTTAAACCATATAAATTTCATTTATTTTTAAATAGTATTCAATGATTAATTTTAAATTCAAGGTATTTCATTAAGTTATTTTGCTTCCAATTTATTAATGTTTGTTACCAAAAATAGTTTCATTCAAAACAAAATTTGTTTATCTCATTTATTATTCAATTAACTTTACTTAAGTTATATATTGAAATGCAATTAGGTATCATGCAAGAAATTTTCCTAATTCAATTATTTCAAATTTAAATATGTATTAAAAAAATTGGCTTCATTTTATAATTGAAATCATCCCTTATCAAAATTAAGAATTAAATTTCCAATTTCAATTCAAACAATTTAGACATAAATATATATATTATATATCCAAATCAAATCTAAAATCATATACTAATATAAACTATAAATCAAGTCATACCTTAGAAATTCAAATCTGATTTTATTTTTCTCAAAACAAAAGTGTAGCAAAGCTGCTAATGGTCTCTTCACTCTGAAACTCGAAAATGAATGTCGATGACGTTGCAGTCATCACTGAAATTATTTTCAGCGACAAACGAAGAGAGTGTTGATTTAAAACTTTTAAAAATCCATTGGAAATGATTTTCTATTTGAAAATACTTTAAATAATATACATCTTAAAACTTTAAAACCAAGGTTTGAAATCACCGAAAATCGAATTCTCAAATTCTTAATTTATATTCATTTAAATTTCAAACCAATTTATAAACCATGTTGTACACAAATAGATAATATTTAAAACATTTTAAAGTATTTAGAAAAAAATGATTAAAATATCTTTTATATAATACTTTATCAAAATACTTTTATAACTCGATGTCTTGTCAAATTTATCCTCTTTCTTGCAGACTCTGGTCGTACATTGATCAGGCGTAAGACTAGAAATCTTCAAGTACTTATTAGACCTGTTTCAACACCCAGTGAAAATACTTAAAACAGTTATGAGAAGTAGCGCTCAAAATCTAATGTCAAGCAATGATGATACGATAGTAGTGGCCCGCTGCTGATCCAGCATTTACGCAATGGGCACAAAACCTTTTAGAAGATCCTTCCACCTTTCGGATTCTAGAAAAATATCGTAGCCATTTCGTAAACAAGGGACCATCGACCCTTGCTGCAGTGGTACGCTGCTGATTCATTGATTTACGCAATGGATGCAATTCCTTCCCGATAGATCCATAAACAACAGATCCCAGGATCGAAAGCGCCTCCACTGGGCAAACTAAAGAACCATCTACCCTAAAAAACAATCAAGGAACTCATGAGTTTAATTCCGGACAACCATATCAGTTCGAATCCATTTCTGAATTCACCCAAGTCCATTAGGGTTTATTGGTCGAATCCATTCCTGGATTCCCCAAGTCATCTGGGTCGAAGCATGTCATACTATACTTCTTCGCGGAGGGTCCTTCCCCATACCTCTTACATCAAAACATAACATATCATATAGTACCCTTTCAAAATCATAGCTTCAAATATCGCACTTATATAAATTCCATTACATATAAGATTTCATTTTCAAATAAAGTACTTTCCAAAATCAACAATCTCGAATATATCAAATCATTCTTATATAAATTCCAATATATAAGGTTTATCTCTTCAAATCGAATACCTTCCAAAATCAGCACTTTTGAAAATCACCTTGTACTTATATAAAGTCCATCTTATACAAGAATCAAAAAAATTTCAAAATCAATTTCGTTGTATGAAAAGCCATATAAGACTCAAAATTAGAGGAGTCTTAATCGAAGAGAACTCAAATCACGAAAAAAGACTCGGGAGGAAGATACGATAATTAAATTACAAACGATGAAGATGGAGAGCCTTATATTAATTGTGGGTGACCTTAACCGGGTCAACCATGACTTTAAGAATAAGACCGATGTAGAATTCTAAGGCAAATCAGCATTCGATCGCAAGAGATAGAATGCAAGCATAGCATGAGATAGTAGCATCTAAACCGAGAATACAGAAATCTTTGATGAATCAATGCTTATTGTAAAGGAGTTTCACCCCTTTACAAATCATCCAAGAATTGGCGGAACCGCCGATTCATTATAGAGATAAACCGAAATGGAGTTAGGGGATACTCCAAAATCAAGGAAACACGAATAGGGAGAGATAAGAATGAATTTCAGAACGAATGTGGAAGTTCCAAAATTCAAAAGAAACCGAGTCAAAGGGAAAGAGTTCAAGCTCGAAGGAAAGTGATTTCGTAACTTAATACTCTATATGCTAAGTCTTTCCTAAAACCAGAGCTCTGATACCACATGCAACGGACCACCTGCCAATGGTGTAACGCCCACCATAGCATACACTCATACCTATGTTCTACCTTTATGGCCAGCCTCTCGACTGCACCAACCCCGCAGGGATATATAGGAGTAAGAGTCATCCGTTCGCTACCAAACCAAGAAGTGAGAACCCCCTATCATGCTATACCCACCAAGTGCATTCTCATCCGCACATATTGGACTTGAATTGCTCAAATATCAGATTGTTAATTTTTATTTGGAAAAACTCAGCATATACGGTAAATAATAAGTCATAGAATAATTGACACAGAGTAATATAAAAATAAGCAGTGGAAACAAATGAATAGTAATTCATGAAGCTACTATATATATAATAGAGTTAAGACAAGTTATAACAGAAGTCTCGAATACAATAGTTAAATAAAAAATCTGATAACTGGAGTCAACCGAATAACTGAAAGTTGAATCGATAGTTGGATCTCCAAGTGAAGCTCCAAGTTCCAAACATGAGTCTTGAATGCTATGACACTCAGTCTGACACGAGCGTAAAGCAAAACAAAAAACACTCGAGTTAGGATTAACATTCTTATATCAAAAAATCCAAATTCGAGTGAAATATCAACTGAAATACAAGTAACTCAAAGGATGTTTGGGATAACCATCCTCTAAGGATCCATGGAACTATCTGCTATGCAGTAATATACGCTATTAACAACCAAACGTTATTACAACATCGTGGTCATTTCAAGATATACTACTTCAAAACCAAAATATCATATCCATTTCAAAACCATATCAATAAGATATCATTTCTCACTTGAAATAATATTCATTTCAAAAATCATAGCACTTCAAAGTTATAACACTTTCGAAATTATAAAGCTTAGAAATTATAACACTATGTAAATCATAACACTTGATAACATAATACATTGAATTTCATAACTTTGGAATCATAACTTCCCACTTGAACATATTAGATATTAATAATAGTATATATATTAAAATAGTTCATAAAATAAAATAGTTTATATTATAATAGTTATAAGTTCAAATAGTTTATATTAAAATAATTAGTATATTAAAATAGTTTATATTAAAATAGTTTTAATTTAAAATGATTTATATTAAAATAGTTTATATGAAAATAATTTATAAAGTAAAATAGAAAATAGTTTTAAATATAAAAAATATATACTTTATGTAATAAAATAGTTTTTCTCAAATCTCACAAATCGATCCAAATCAACTCGAATTCCAAAATTCAAATTTATTCAATCTCTATACATCAATTTCAACTCGGTTCCTCAATAAACCATTTCAAACTATATCAATATCAAATACAGATTTGAACCACAAAATAAGCCATTTCAATTTCAAAATATTTCAAAGCTTTAAATATCTACATTTTCAAAACTAAATCTGACAATTTCATTTATATCTCAAATTTTACACTTATTTAATATTGAAATATTCACTTAGTCAATCCTGTACCATTTAAATAAACCTTAAATTACATTTTAAATAACTAGATATTTCTTCGATTTATTTAAACTTGAAATATTCAATTTATCACTTTAAATCAAATCAAGTTATAGATCATATCTTAAATCTCAAAATTCAATCGGTTTCAAATTGACTTCAAATTAATATAATTCTTAAAAGAATACTATTTCCAATTAAATTAATTTTACCTCAACCTCAATTTATTCAAATTATTATAAAATCAATTTTTAAAGTATAATTTTAAACAAATACTTAAACATATTACATTTTAATTAAATCAAACTTTATTAAATTAAATCTTATCATTAAACTTACTTTATATTAAAAATTAATTTATATATTTGAAAATAGTAAAATTATAAGTAAATTCTTAAAATTTATAATTTCAAAACTAAATTATAATTTTAAAATTTTCATAACATAAAATTTTAAAATCAAGAATTTAAATATATATAAAATAACATTTTTATATAATATTTAAAAATCAATATTTATATAAAACCACGTATATTTCTTTTTAAACCTAGGAAACCATTTCAATACACACACACACACACACACACACACCCCATCGGTGTCTGTATATAATTTTCTATCTATGATCAAGTGATACGGATATTTATCATTTCAATCTGAAATTTAAATATGTACTGGTATATACCGGAATCTCAATTGAAAGTCGTATGGGTTTATCATTTCAACCCATAACGATTTTCCTCTATTCTATAGATCGTTCGGGTATGTATCATTTCAACCCATAGTGAATTATATACTAACAGGGAACTTGTAGAGTGATAACAGATATGATAATAATATAACATGCATATATCATCAATATAAATAACAGATAATGGTGTTAGATGTCACAGGTGAACATATACAGATAATAACACACACACACACATATATAGTAATGTAAATAACTAACAGCGGCATCTTTTAATTGTCGTTTCAATTGAAATCAAATTTAATAAATATAAGAGCGTTAATAATAAGTGATTGCTCACCTTTCGATGCTAGATAGATTTTGACAAAGAAATGAGCTATGAATTCCAAAGCAACACTTGATGGACATGATTCGATGAAGAAAACATGAACGACGGATAAAGCTAACAAACGAGAGTCGATGAGAACTAACCAGAATCGGTTGATATAATTGAAATGAAATGTATATTACACTAATATTTTCCTTAAAATAAATACTCAAATTAAATACATTTAATAAAATCAAGCATATACCCTAACGTTTAATAATATATACTTATATACACCTATATATATTGTAACTAAAATATACAACTTTACACTGTTATAAACATATAACTTTATATAAAACAAAACACAGAGTATGCAGCTTAAGTAAATATATATATAAATCCAACATAAAACAACAATTTATAAAACACTTATATTGACCAACATATGCACATATATAATCTACTCAAACCAAACTCAAATATAAGTAAATTAATATTTTATATCTTAAGATCCATCCTTATAATAAAATCAATAATAAATTTTAAAACACAAACATATAAAATCTTTGTTTCAGCCATACAAACAGAAAAGAACAAAACAAATATCTGCATATATAAGCAATGCATACATCATATTTTAAAACTATACTTAACACAATATTTATTAAACAATATATATATATATATAACAAACAAAACCTATATATAACCAATATTTATAACTAACAGGTTATAAAACTTACAGTAACTAAACATAAACATATATATAAACAACTTTGATTCTATATACTTACAGTATAAAACTAATAATATATATACTGTATAAACCTTTAAAACAAACATACTAGTATATAAACATCTTTGAAATTTTATAAACTTTTAAACTATATAACAGAGGACACATATATATAACTGTGAACATATATTTATATATACACTTAAATTTATACAGTCAAAACTAATATATATAAACTATAGTTAGTTTAATACCCAGATTATATATGATACAATGCGACTTATATAAAATTGTAAAATAAACAAAAGAAGGCAAAGTAGCATACGAGTTCATATATAAGTAAACTTATAAGTAAGATATACATTTTTTAATATATATTAACAAATCTATAACCTATTATAATACCAGATAGATCTACAGATCCAACCTTATTACAAAAACCAAGTAAACTTACTTTATAAAAATTTATATACACATTACAGATCAAATAAGACTTATATAAATATATATAACTTATATGACTCATATCTAAACCCAACATAATATAGATATATAGACTAATACATATATATAGATCGAATCACTATTTAAAATATTAAAAAAAATATGTCATACTGTAACTTATAAACTAGCATATATATCATACTACAGACATCTCTATATGTATAGTTTCTCACAACATAAATAAACCAATAATAACACATAATAATATATAATATATTATATAAGTCGACAAGGATGGCTTCCCGCGCGCACATCAGGGCGGAGGAGGTGGCAAGGTGGAGGGGAATTGAAGTTGGGGTTTCTGGCACAACGGTGGAGGCTGGAAGGAGATCGTGGTTAGAAAGCTTTGGGGTTCACACGGGTGGTTTGGGCCTCAGCCTCGGAAGGGAAGGTGGAGGCTTTTGCATGTGGATGGGTGGAGGTCAGGGTGGATGCACATATCTAGCATTGGAAGAAGGCGGTAAGTGGAAAGGTGGGTGGAGCGGCCGTGGGGAGGTTAAGGTCGGGAAAAACTGCGGGGTCATGGAGCATAAACGTGGAGTTTGAGATGGATGCGGTTGCTAGTTGTCGACACTGTGGAGAAGGAGGAGAGAGTTTGAAAGGCCGGTCTCAGGTTTTGCTTAGAGAAAAATAAAAGTAGAGAAGTGAAATGGTGGAAAGAAAGAAGTACGAACCAGTTATACAATAAATTGGAACCAACGGAAATAGGAAAGTGATAGTTGAATTCAAGAAAATGATAAATTCTAGCGGCCGATAGCTTGCGTGATGGGAAATGAATAGACGAAGGAAACAAAAGGACTCGAAAATGAAAGGACTCAAAAAGGGGGTGCCGATACGATTGACTGTATTTTTTGCGGATTCCGCTGCGAACCGGACTTCAAAACACAGAATTGAATATACCGCAGAGATCAGTACGATGAGACGATCAAAACAGTATACAGATAGCAATGGTATGATCATCCTATCAAAAGTTGATAATCGGTACCTAAAATGCTGCAAATGTGTCGAAAATAAGTTAAATGGAGCAATAACAGTACAATTTGAAGAAACGAAATATGGCATCTCACTCAAAAGATGATTTACAAATTTATTGATAATAATATTCAGGTTTGAAAGACATTTTATTATCATAAATTTTTAACTGATTTAAATTTAAACAAAAATTACACAGTAAAAATAAACTTCCATATTATTAGATGAAAATTTATTTGCTATGCTAAAAATGGACGTATTCCAAATATAATTTTTTATTTTCAAATTCAATCATTTAAAAATTCACAAAATTCAGTTTAATTACGTTATTCAAACCATAAAAAAGGGTCATCACAAAGTAAATGAAACTATCAAAATAGTCCACTTCAATGCTAGCCTAAAATCCAAAGGTCACTGGGTCTTTGTACCTGTAAAGTCTCGGTCTGACCCAAGGTTGTTTCACTAAAATGCGCTACATCTCCTTCTTCTTATATTTTGCGTTTGGACCAGTTTTATGAATTTCCATTAAAATATTTTTAAATTCTACTCTATTAAAACTATAGTAAACTACTCAAGCAATCACATTTGCAAGTTATCATACTTATTGGGTAAAGTAAAAGTAACAAAATAGGGAAAAATTACCTGATATTCTAACGATGCCTAAGATTCACAGAACAATAAGATACCTAAGATTCAAAAGAAAAAATTACCCTAGATTTATTTGGATTCGATCCAGAAAAAATTGATTGAAGGAGGCGAAATATGGAGAAAAACCTAGATTCATATGAAGAGAAAGAAATTTGTATGTCAATCCGTTAGAAACAACATAGCTAAAAATAAACAGAAAAATTACCAAACTGTCCTTCTTACATCAGCTTGTTTGCATAAGTACCAAATTTACATTTATGATCGTTACCAAATGGTACTAACGGAAAAAAATGTGGGTAATTTGTAATGATTATAACCGTTACAAATTCCAAAAAGTAATTTTGCAAAATTGCAAAAAGTGTGTGTGTATTTATGTATGTATGTATGTATATGTATATATGTGTGTATATTAACATGTATAAATGACTTATATATATAATGTTAATAGACATACAATAAAAAAGAATATAAACCTTTTATGTTAAAACATATTTATAATCAATCTTAGATGTACAGATCTTGCAAAATTTAAATCATGGCTGAAATTAAAAATTGATTATTTAAATACACACACTCAAAATTAAACATTAAAAGGGTATATTTTATAATGACTAACATAAATTAACTACAAATTTTATTGCATGCAAACATTTTACTTTAAATTTCATGTGTAAAAAAAAAACATGTGACTTTTTACATCAAATCTAAGTTAATGAAATAAAAATATATTACATGCATCTACATTGATAAACACTGAGCATGTGTAAGTATGTAAACTAAAATAATATTAGTAGCTATTCAAATCTAGCTCATAATGACAATTTTATTTGAGAATTGACTCCTAGATTGTTTGAATCGCCACTCGATGTTGCAATGATCGAATGAATCACCGCTGATTTTATTTCGTTTGATGCTATTCGGGTAATGTTTTGGCTATGTGAAAGGGGTGGAGGTATGGTCAGAAATTGAAGATAATAGAAAGAAAGAGCAAAAAATCAAATGAAATTAATATATAAGATTTGTTTTATGGAGAGAATGAGAACCATTCCCATTCTTCTCCTTAAAATCTTCCCTTATTAATTTCAAATTAAACCTAAATAAATATTTAGACTATCTTTTACCTCTTACATCTAGCCATACCTTACTCTAATGGACAAAAGATATAAAGCCCATTTAAATAGTAATCTTTATTTAAAACATATGTGTGTATAAATCACATCTATGGCCTCCCCTTTTTTCCCTAAATTATCGATTTAGGGTCCTTTCTGTTAGCTTGCTTCCGTATCTCATGCTTTCACTCCTCTTCTCTCTAACTCGCAGTATCTAGGTTCTTTGGATGGCGAAGAATCGCAAGGGAAAATCATGATTCATTCGGCCTTTTACCATTAATGAAGGAGGCTCCTCCTCCTGCATCCAAAGTTGTCGAATCTACTCGTCGTCTCCTAAGGTGATATCCCCAGTGACCACTCCTAATTTTTCTCCAACCTGAGATTCCTCTACTTCGTTTGAGCTTGTTGTCTTGGACGCTGCTTTGATTGGCAGTGGTTTTCATGTTAGTCTACTTGCTCATGATTGTTTCATTTAGATTATTTGAATACAATACCAGGTAATCTCATTAACCACGTTGGAGTTGACTTCCCTTTTTTGATAGTGTCTTTGCAAGGAAATGCTTTGTCCTTTGGTGTTGCTGCTGATAAAACTGGAAGTGGCATTTTTTGAGATTTTGCATCATAGCTTGTGAGCGTTGAATCAAATATTACTCCTTTTTTTGAGCCGAGTTCCTTGGAAATTGCGAATGCTTCGCCTATTACCCCACTCATTACTGTTGCATTTCATTGAAGTGCTGAAATTTGGCAAAATAATGGCAAAAGTGTGGATGTTTTGGGTTTGAAAGATGATGTAATTTCAGCTAACGTTCATTTGCTATCTGCTTAAACTTGTGTATTACCAGTACATTATTTATGTTTTGTATTTAAAATATCTGCCGCCCCTAAAAAAATCTAATCAGGAAGCTCCTCCCAATACAAGTAAATGGTCCTCATTGTTGTCATACTTGCTGTTAACCCGCCTTTTTACAAGGCCATGGGTAGGCGGCTTTAACTTGAACAACTTCACGACTATCGAAGCTGGAATATGATGGATTTGGTTTAAATGGATGACGGCCATTTGGATGGATGATAGTTTGATCGGCATCTATGGGAGTTCGGCGTGCAAGAGCGCTCGGCATCGGAGAGAGCGCTCCGCATCGGAGAGAGCGCTCGGCATCGGAGAGAGCGCTCGGCATCGGAGAGAGGGCTCGGCATGGGAGAGAGCGCTCGGCATTGAAGAGAGCGCTCGGCATTGCAGAGAGCGTTCGGCACTGGATGGGTCGTTCGGCATGGCTACCTCGTTCGGCCTACGAGTACGTTCGGCATAGTTGCCTCGTTCGGCCTACGAGTACGTCCGGCATAGTTGCCTTGTTCGGCATACGAGTTGCTCGGCATTGGGCGGGTCGTTCAGCATCAGGATGGTTCGGCATAAGGAATGGTTCGGCATTGGTTGCCGCTCGGCATAAAAGAGTCATACCTCCATACCTCGATACCTCCATACCTCCATACATCCACACCTTGGTACCTCGATACCTCCATACCTTGGTGCCTCTATTCCTCGATGCCTCCATACCTCGGTACCTCCATACCTCCATACCTCGGTACCTCGACCCCTCGCTCGACATCATACTGTTAGGCACGAGAGGATCGTTCGGCATATCTGGGTCGGCATATAGAGTTACTCTATTTGGGCCGAGGTATGCAGCTACCAGGCCCACCAGGGAAGTCCAACCCATCTTCATCTATAAATAGAGGGGCAGAGGCACATTGAAAGGGATCTTCGGCCTCTTCTCTTCTGTTCTCTGACTTTTTTCCTAAGACTAACGCTAGTCTCCCACTTTGTAACTGTAACTGATGCTTACACCAATAAAAAGAAAACTTCTAGAGTGGACGTAGGCCGGAGTTAGCCGAACCACTATAAAATCTGTTATTCTTTACCGCTTTCATTTTATTTTGATTGTTCTTCGTATTATTACTCTCTACATACATCCTATCTGTGAGCTGTGATTGGGATTTGGTGCTTTCATCTGGATTTGGGTGTTAGTGACCAATTTTGACGCCAACATTTTGGTGCTTTCACTGAGAATTGAACTCAGGGATTTTGGAGCTGGAAACTTGGACTCTAGAAAGCAATGGCTAGGCCATCAACAAGAAAGCAAGTGATAGAAAGGAGCAATCAGGAGGGAAGTCAAGAGGCTTCCTCTGGAGCTGGAGCAGGTCAAGTATCCATCTACATCACCAGAGAGGAAATGGAGTCATGATGAAAAGACAAGAGGAGATGATGCAGGCTCTTCTCAGACAATTTACGCAAGCAGGAAATGTGGGGACTCAGGTCCATGGAGCCAGATCAGAAGCGCTCAACCAGCAAGCAGAAGGAATGGTTCAGCAGGGGGCAACTCCCAGTCAACAGACAACTAACAATCCGGATGGACC
This sequence comes from Allium cepa, assembly GCA_030765085.1. Taxonomy (NCBI): domain Eukaryota; kingdom Viridiplantae; phylum Streptophyta; class Magnoliopsida; order Asparagales; family Amaryllidaceae; genus Allium; species Allium cepa. The sequence goes on along the minus strand of CM060941.1, from coordinate 133,728,252 downwards.
TGGACTCGGGGGCGCACCATCAGATAATGCTGAACCAGTTCATGGAGGGGTTCCGGCTAACACCATGCAACAGGATTCTGGCTGGAATGTAAGAGCAAGAGATGAAGAGTATGTACGAGAATTCCCTCGGGAACTCGGGGGGCATCCCTTGATGGACAATGCTGGATTAGCTGAGATTATCAAGTGAACCATGCGCGGGGGTTTGACCAATAAAGATCTGGAAGGAGTAAACAAGAGTTCGTTCACTCGTGAAATTAGGATACCTCGAAATCCGCCAGATTTCAAGCTACCTAACGTGGAAATGTGGAATGGTAAGGCCTATCCAAAAGATCACTTGATGAGATATACAAGACACATGGAGGTGCTGGGGGCATCGGAAGAAGTTATGGCTTGATGTTTCCCTTTATTCTTAACATACATAGCCGCTATGTGGTTCATGCAGCTGGAAGAAGGATCTATCGGGACATGGACAGAGTTGGTGGGCAGGTTTCTAAAGCAGTTTCGGGTACTATCAAAAGGCCAAAGAATGTAATGACGATGACATCGGTAAAATAGAGGACAGACGAATCACTCAGAGCTTTCTTAACTCGGTTCAATGCAGAGGTTGCTTTGGTGGATTGACCGGATCCATTGATGGTTTTAATGGTGGCAGTGTCAGGAGTTAGAGAAAATTCAGATTTCAAAGTGTCACAAATACGGGACCCTCCGATGGATCTCGGGGAATTCTTTCACGAAGCTGAGAAATTCCTTAGGTAGGAAGATGCATGCTCAGATATGAAGTTAAAGGTGGTGAGCGCAACTGAGGATGGAGGACCATCCAACGGAGGCTTGGAAAAAGGAAAAAGGGAGCTGGATGACGAGTTAGGAAAGGCTAGGAAGCGAGGGAGAGAGCAAAAATTCTCCACCTATACAGGATTGAATGAGATGCTGTAACAGATTTATTTGGAGACTCGGAATCGCCTTCCCTACCGAAGGCCGGCTAGGAGAGAACCCTCCGAACGTGAGAGGGCATCAGGAAAACACTGCCTCTTCCACGATTTGGACGGGCACGATACCAACAGCTGCAGGCACTTAAAGTACATAATTGAGGAGCATGTAAGGAATGGACAGTTGCAACAATACGTCGAAGCTCGGGATGCAGCGGTAGGGCAGGAGCAACCACCGTCTACCTCACACGGTGATGGTGCGAGGCACAGGAATGATGTTCGATTGGTCATCACTGATTGGGATATTATGAAATAAGTTGCAAACTATGGGCTAACGGCCAAGTCACTTACTCATGTATGGGGACGGAGATAGCCCCTAGGCATGCTCTGAGATGATGATAAACCGCGACGCTCTAGTTTGTGAAATCTACTTTCCCTTTTTTGGCTTGAACATTTGCTTTTTTCTAATTTGGTTTGAACTTCTGGTTTTGTTTGTTTCTTGATTTGGACTTTTGTTGGATGATTGTTTTCTGGTTTAGATATTGGTTTGGATTTTCGATATGGATTTTTTGTTTTCGGATTTAATCTGGATTTTGGATTGGCTTTCGATTGGATTTTTTTATCTGGTTTTTGATAAATGGTCATCAGGTGTGGATTATACCTGGCAAGGGGTATGTCGCTTTGTCCAAACACGGCAAATCGACTTATTCAGGTCGTCGAGTATGGACTATGCTCGGCAAGGGTCCGGAGAGACCAGGATTCGGCCTAGGACTTAGGCCCCATATTATCGGTTACTATTTCAGGTCGTCGATTATGGACTATGCTCGGTAAGGGTCCGGAGAGATCAGGATTCGGCCTAGGACTTAGGCCCCATATTATCAGTTACTATTTCAGGCCGTCGAGTATGGACAATGCTTGGCAAGGGTCCGGAGCGACCAGGATTCAGGTTAGGACTTAAGCCATGCACTACTCAACGTTCAGGGACACTGGACTTCGGTTGTCAGGTGTGGACTGTGCTTGACAAGAACTTGAAGAGCCTACGGACATGAATATCGGCTATGCACGGCAGAGGATTCAGATATTGACCCGGAGAGGTCATGGATTCGGTTACTAGTTATTGGATAAGGTTGGATTAAGACTCGATTACCGAGTCCGGATGGATATGGAATTGGTTATGGATTTCGGATATTAGATTCGGCATTATTCAAAACACACCTTCCAACAGCAAGGCATGTTTTAGGGGGCAAGTGTTAACCCGCCTTTTTACAAGGCCACGGGCAGGCGGGTTTAACTTGAACAACTTCACGACTATCGAAGCTGGAATATGATGGATTCGGTTTAAACAGATGATGGCCATTTGGATGGATGATAGTTCGATCGGCATCTATGGGAGTTCGGCGTGCAAGAGCGTTTAGCATTGGAGAGAGCGCTCGGCATTGGAGAAAGCGTTCGGCATTGGAGAGAGCACTCGGCATTGGAGAGAGTGTTCGGCATTGGAGAGTGTGACGCCCCACCTCTATACCCACGCTAGCCAAGAACATTACGGTGTAATGCTGTCAACTAGCACGGAGAATAAGGCTGTTGAGAAGCGACCATCCGTGTAATTGCTTTGTGCGAGCATCGATATGTCAGATAGTATAACATGCATTTCTTTTCAAGAGGAAATCCGACATACCGACACAAACTCAAAGCTACTACACATTAGCTATAATATCTTCAGAAACAAATATAGAAATAAACATAACATAAATCAGTCACGGATAATTCATATCACAAAGGCGGAAATAGACATGAATATATATAACACATAAAAGTGTTCATCAGAGTAGTGGTCTAACAAGATCCACAATATCACAAAAGAATAGATACAAGTGCTAGACAAAAGAATATGTATACATCAAGGAGTCTATATCTCAAACTGTACACAACCAAAAACTACAAGCTAAGTAGTTAACCAAAAGATCAGATGATGGTCCGATAAGGAGTCAAGTAAAAGCACCTGTAAAATCTCAGTCTGACCCGAGTATTATTTAATAAGAAAATAATAAACGGATCAGTCTAGCTATAAATATCAGATGAAATGATATAGAATAAGAGATATAATAAAAAGACGTATGATAACCAAAAATGCATATTACGACAAGTATACATTAGAAAATCCACAAAAGTCATACAATATCTCAAGAATCTCATAGAATCAAAAGAATGTCATACTCTTTATTTCATTCACCAAACCACAATAAATGACATCCATATCAATGCAAACTGAAAAAGGTGGTGAAACATAAATTCCAGAAATCATCATATAGAAATTCAGAAATCACAAGAAAAGGTTGGCCAAGACATTGATGTAGTGCAAACGGTACATCGAATGAATCCAAAAACAAATACATTGATGTAGTACAAACGGTACATCCAATGAATCAAAAGCAAAGACATTGATGTAGTACAAACGGTACATCCAATGAATCAAAAGCAAAGTCATTGATGTAGTGCAAACGGTACATCCAATGAATCAAAAGCAAAGTCATTGATGTAGTGCAAACGGTACATCCAATGAATCAAAAGCAAAGTCATTGATGTAGTGCAAACGGTACATCCAATGAATCAAAAGCAAAGTCATTGATGTAGTGCAAACGGTACATCCAATGAATCAAAAGCAAAGTCATTGATGTAGTGCAAACGGTACATCCAATGAATCAAAAGCAAAGTCATTGATGTAGTGCAAACGGTACATCCAATGAATCAAAAGCAAAGACATTGATGTAGTGCAAACGGTACATCCAATGAATCAAAAGCAAAGACATTGATGTAGTGCAAACGGTACATCCAATGAACCAAAAGCAAAGACATTGAAAGTACATGGGATGCCAGCCCACAAAGAAATGAGACGAAGCTCAATGAATTGAGGTACGGACCTCCACATGGACAAAGAAACATCGCACTTTGCTAGTCTAAACCATAAAATGATCATCATCGATCATCAAGAAATGTCAATCACACTAAGTTAGTAAATATATGAGTTTAGCTTCATGTCCCATAGCCACTTGCTTAACTTAAATATTTACGAACAAACTGTAGATCTTCACTAGAAAATTGTCACAAAAAGGTTCAATGGAACAAGTCCAAGAGTTAACCGACGAAGCAAACGTAAGCGTTTCATACCACTTGTTTTACTAAGCCGTTTAATTCAATTTCTCATACGAGTGAGGTAAAGGTTTGTATATACTAGTAGATTGGAAAACGGTTTAAGGAAAGAGCTTTGTTATTGAAAATAGAGTTGAAATCATTTTGTTGAAAGAGTTTTGATATTTACTACTAGTATTGAAACCTTCATATTTTAAAGTGACAAATCATAGAAGTGATTGTAGAAACAATCAATCATAAAAATTCACATTCAAAGACGTGAATAAAATCCAAAGAAACCGATAAAGAATCCATCGAAATAGATATTCAAAAATCCACAAAATCGACCGAGAAACCCCAGATAGTTTGTCTCGAAGAATGGTCACCTCAGCATCTCAACAAAGCAAGTTCTGTTGGATGTTTTTTAGATAAGATCCCCGACGGAGGGGGGTCCAAGGGGTGCGGGAGCAACACCCCCGCTACGGGGTTCGACCTGCCCGGTCAGGTCGCGGGGGTCCAGGGGGCAGCGCCCCCGGCGGGGTGCGTGGCAGCGCCCCGTCCAAAACGGTACGACCTAGTAAAGACCTAAGGGAGGATAAGATCGAGCAACCTCGATAATAAATGATAACAACAAATAGGAAATCAACACGAATCGATTAAAGTTGGAAATTCAAACTAAATAGGCAAATAAGCAAAAGACTGCAGATTCAGACGTCTGAATCTAGAAACTAAAATATTTTCCAAAAGCAGAATTCAGACGTCTGAATTCTTGATTTCAGACGTCTGAATCCTTGATTTCAGACGTCTGAAATAGGCACTTTTTAGCCTATTTCCTTTCTGGTTCCAAACGAACCAATTCAGACGTCTGAAATGATATATTCAGACGTCTGAATGTGGAAATAGAAATCTTTCCAGAATAATATTCAGATGTCTGAATACTACGTTTCAGACGTCTGAAACTGGGGTTCAGGGCATTCCCTGAACCTAGACCAAAAATGGTCGGAATAAATACCGAAAGCGATCGGACGAGCAACGACGACTATGGATTTACGTCGAGTGACAACCCAGCCTTAACGGCTCTTCGATACGCCTCAAATATCAATGTCCAAATATCCATAAAAGGATTTTCATAGATTTGGATTTCAAAACATCAAAAATTGGAATATACACCAAATCAATCCAAACCAAAATCAATTGCACAAGAATAAGTGTTAGGAATTCATACCTAACAATAGAAGATAATTATAGACAAAGATGTGAGATAAAAATCTCACCTTTAAACCCAAAAGCACAAGATTGAGAAGCTTGAAAACAAAGGGGATCAACCACTCTTCAATCCCAACTCAAGAAGCTTGATTCTAAGCTTAAAAGAAAAATATTTCCCAAATTAGGTTTAGGAATTTTCTGAAATCAAAGAGAGAATGAGTTGGGGAAGATGAAGAGAAGGCTTACCAATGGGTTCTCTTGAATTTGGAGCTAGATCTTGGATTTTGCAAAGGAACTAGGCTTTGGATTTCTATTTCCCATTCTCTTCCACCATTTTTGCCTTAGAACTGAAAAGAGGAGGAAGTGAGAGTGAATGGGGAGGGATGCTTCAGTTTGGGGTATTATTATGGCTAGTGGGTTGAACCTAAACCCAAAACCCAATAGATAAAGTAGCAAAAATCAACTTAATCCAAACATATCGAAACTTATACTCAAAAAGGTTGCAAACGGGGTTTTGAACTCAATGGAAGTGGTCTCGAGTCCTAATTCGACTGTTTGCAAAAAGTAGCTTTTCGGACTAAAATCCGACGAACGATGAAATATTTAAATAAAATATTTAAATATAAAATCGATAAATATGCGGGTTGTTACAGAGAGAGCGCTCGGCGTCGGAGAGAGCGTTCGGTTGGGAGAGAGCGTTCGGCATTGGAGAGAGCGCTCGGCATTGGAGAGAGCGCTCGGCATGGGAGAGAGCGCTCGGCATTGGAGAGAGCGCTCGGCATTGGAGAGAGCGCTCGGCATTGGAGAGAGCGTTCGGCACTGGATGGGTCGTTCGGCATGGCTACCTCGTTCGGCCTACGAGTACGTTCGGCATAGTTGCCTCGTTCGGCCTACGAGTACGTTCGGCATAGTTGCCTCGTTCGGCATACGAGTATGCTCGGCATTGGGCGGGTCGTTCGGCATCTGGATGGTTCGGCATAAGGAATGGTTCGGCATTGGTTGCCGCTCAGCATAAGAGAGTCATACCTCCATACCTTGGTACCTCGATACCTCCATACCTCCATACATCCATACCTCGGTACCTCGATACTTCGATACCTCCATACCTCGGTACCTCCATACCTCGATACCTCCATACCTCGGTACCTCCATACCTCCATGCCTCGCTCGGCATCATACTGTTAGGCACGAGAAGATCGTTCGGCATATCTGGGTCGGCACATAGAGTTACTCTACTTAGGCCGAGGTATGCAGCTACCAGTCCCACCAGGGAAGTCCAACCCATCTTCATCTATAAATAGAGGAGCAGGGGCATAGTGAAAGGGATCTTCGGCCTCTTCTCTTCTGTTCTCTGACTTTTTTCCTAAGACTAAGGCTAGTCTCCCACTTTGTAATTGTTACTGATTCTTACATCAATAAAAAGAAAACTTCTGGAGTGGACGTAGGCCGGAGTTAGCCGAACCACTATAAAATCTGTTGTTCTTTACCGCTTTTATTTTAATTTTGATTGTTCTTCATATTATTACTCTCTACATACATTCTATCTATGAGCTGTGATTGGGATTTGGTGCTTTCATCTAGATTTGGGTGTTAGTGACCAATTTTCACTTGCCAAGAAATGCGGTGCGTATTATCCTTTTGATGTTGTTGAAATTAAAGGAGCAATGGTGCCTCCAGATGAGGTTTTGCAAGTGGGAGTTGATTTTTGGTTGATTTCTTACTTGATTCCAGCCCACCATACCATGTTGCGAGAGATGATTGTCATAGTTTCTAGAAGCTTAGGGGAGGGTTTCGTGTTCATTTTGACGACTCAATGTTTTATTTGTAATTCTCTAACAAAGAAGAAAGATTGCATGTCCTCGAAGCTGATCTGACCATCATTGCTGGTAAGCCTTTTATCTTAACTCCTTGGAGTTTGACGTTGATAGTACTAGGGATCATATTTTTTCTATTTTGGTGTTGGCTCATTTCCCGCATATCTCATATGTTCTGCAACCCTTGATTGTGCTAGATTATTTAGCTAGTCTTAGTGGCAAGCTTTAGTGTTTTAATGCTAACACCATGGCAAGGAAGAAGCTTGTGTATGCTAAGGCTCTGATTGAAATAACCCCGGATAAGTCGCTTCCCTCCAGGCTGAAGGTTCGTATTGTACAGGGGAGGGATGTATTTGTGGATGTCAATTATAGTTGGAAACTGGACATTTGCACCGTTTTCCACTGTTTTGGCCATGTGGTGGATAAGTATAAGCATGGTTCGATTAATACACCCTTACCTATCTCGGTCAAGATCCCTCTTCCTCGTCCTCCGATTAGGAAGTGAGTTCTTGTCCACTATCCCTGATGTTGCTGATGTTATTGTCTCACAAGATCTGATTCAGTCTTCTATTCCTTCTGTTACTTTGTCACCATGAGTTCTCTTGGATTCAGCTAGTGATCTTTTGGTTGCTCCTTTGGTTCCTTATTAGGTCGAAAATGTTATTGATTGGAGTTCCTACTAGCAAGCGTGGGTGCGTGTGAAATCTAATATGAGATGTACTTCATCGTGTGCTAGTTATCGCATGTTTGTTTGTGATAATAGGGATGATAATCGTTTATATTATTATGTTTTTGGGGATGGTTTAGCTATTTCTATGGTCGGTGAAGAAGGTGACAAAATACGATTCTTTTAGAGGATACCACTTAGGACAGGAAGTATTTATACTCCGGTGACTTGGTTGATTATGTTCCTAACTCGGCCGCTCTTTTTTCTAGGTTTTTAAATGTTATTGGGCCTGAGTTCGAGGATAATGACAGTGAATCCTCCTCTTCGGAGGGGGACTGTAACGACCCACCTTTTTGGATAGTTTAAATAGACAATAAACCACACATGTCAACTCAAACCATTCAAAAAGGAGGATTGCTAATGTGATAAATAAGAAAATATGAGAATAAGAAGAAAAAACAAAACATAATCTCGCAGCGAAACGACAAAATATAATAATCAAATAAACAGTTCATGAAGCTGTCTAATATACTTTTGATTATCATTTATACAACATTTATCAGAATTATACATTCATCAGAATAAATGAATAATGCAGCAGACAACATGATGCAGGAATAATAATAGTAGTAGTATACCAAATCTTCGTCTTCGTCCTCTAGAATAAATCTTCAACAAGCTGGAAAAAACTTAGGACTGACCCGAGCGTAATGAAAATACAAAACACTCGAGTCAGGACTAAAATATCCTTATGTAAGTCAAATCGATATTTCATATAACATGAGTGTAATGGCGTTGGAGATGCTTACAGGATTTCACATCTCCTATCTAGTGTATACATGCGTGCAATAACTCAAGAGATGTTATGAGATTTTTCATCTCCTGAGGATCCGTTAAAATATTTATATGTAGTAGAATACGATATGTGTGTGTATATATATATATATAATGTCTAGTCGGTAATATAAATATTTTTCTTAGCGTTAAGGCTTTACATTAACCCCTCTTAACGTGCTTTTAAGTATTGTCGTATAGTTTGCATATAAAACACCAGTTAAACGGTCGGTGGATAGGGATGCGTCGTGATATGACAACACTAAACTAAAATCATATGAGTCTCGTATAGGGATAAAAGTATGACAAGGCATGTGTCCAAGGTAGGATACTACCAGTTCGGGTCGCAGGGCTGGTGGTAACGCATCATAGCCATGGCCGCCCACCGCGTCCATCCATCCCATATTGAGTCAAAGGGAGGCTATCCCAATCAAGGTGCACCAATCGAAACCAACATCAAGAGTAATAATATGGACCGAGTCCAAGAAAATCGAAGAACGGATGTCCGCTCGAGGTAATAAGCCCACTTGGCCCTATCAAGCCGTCATGTTTTAGTCATTTCAAATTTGCACAAGTGCCGGGGCCTATCCATCATCGTTCTCTTTCTTCAAATCCAGAAATCAACGCCTAATCCAACCACTTCGTTCTGGATCATCACTCCACGTACACAGTTTTCAAAGTGGTTCCGGTATCGACAGAGAGTATGCCCATATCCGGCTCCAGTCTCTTTAATAACCAAACGTTGCTTTACACACCGGTTGGTACTTTTACATTTCGAAAACTATTCATCCTTGATATAAAAATATCATATTCGCTTTGAAATCGAATCCATTTCAAAATCATCACATTTACTCAAAATATACAATTTCAATTCATAATCGTGTTCACCTCAATATCTCAACTTCAATTCCAAAATTGTTTCAAGTTCCCATTCGATTCATAACTTCAATTAAATCCGATTCATATTTAAATCCAGGATTTAAATATAAACATTTCACTCTTGACCGGTTTGAATTTTTTTGAAAAATAGTTTGAATACTCTTAAAATAGTTAAGTAATTAAATAGTTTAATGTAAAATAGTTAACATAGTTTTAATAGTTAAAATAATTTAATATCAAATAGTTTAGAATAAAATGGTTTACATAGTAAAATACTTGAAAAACCAAAATAATTTAAACGTTTAAAGAATATAAATTTTCAACAAATTATACTAAAAATAATTTAGTTAAAAATGGTTCCAATGTCATACCGATCCCATTTCAACTTTCTGATTCAAATCAACTTCGATTTTCATTTAGTGGATTCAATTTCGATACCAATTCAAATCGATTTCAAATTAATTCAATTCCATTATCAAATCAATCAATTCAATTTCAAATTCAATTTATATCGATTTCGAGCTCGATTTCAAATATCAACTTAAAACACTTAATCGAATTCACCTTCAATATTCAATACAAAAATCCGATTTTCAAATATAATTCAAATCTCGAGCTCAAGTTCGAAAATAGTTTGATTTCCAGAAATCTTACATTTATTTCTTTTAAATCAAACCATTTAAATAGTTTCAAATCAAATATTTTTAAAATCATTTAATTTAACCAATCCGGCGTCCGTATATAATTTTCTGTCCTATGGCCAAGTGATCAGTTATTTCAATTTAATTTCAAGGATGGATACATATCATTTGAATCCAAATCATAGTGTCATAGGTATATATCATTTCAATCTATTTCTTAACTTATTCAAAATAATTCAATTTACAGTTTATATAGTGTAAATAAACTACAAGGTGATACAATCTATATATATAGCAAATAACATCCACAATCCAAATATCAACCAATTTGCATCGATCACAATCAATCATACAAATAGACATTATAATTCACAACAGTTTCATAGTTATTAATATTCGATAATTTAATTTCAAATGACTTCCAATTTCAATTTGACTGTCAATTTTAATTTCTAATAGTTAATTCAATGATAATCTAGATGACAATTAAATTTATCAGACAACGGCCAAATAAAATCATATCACTTCATAATATCAATTTAACTAGCATGAGAATATTCTAGCACATTGTGAGCATTATAAACACTCACCTTGGAATTTCAATTTTAAATTAAATCAAGTGCGTTCGATTTAACCTAAAATTTTAATTAACTCCAAACATCATCTTCGGATTTGCATTGTAGCGTAGATCTCGTCTCTGCGATTCCGGCGCCGCCAGTTTCATCCGAATCCGACCTCGTACGACGAAGGTATGAATGTGTAAAGGTTGAACGATCTTTAATATAAACAATTTTTTTACATTTCTATTATATTTTAAAAAAAATTACCATCGGAGTACATTTGAAAATCAAGGCCTATGCCTTTGTCTTCCTCACGCGTTCGTTACTCAGGGCATAGGAACCCATCGCCGCCTCTTCACATCGAATTAAGCTCCTTCTTCGACGAACTTTGGCATGATCGGGGCCACCACCAGGAAGGTCTTCGCGAGCTCCACTCACGGCCATGGCCACATCGAGCTCGACCCCCTCTTTTCACCATAAAACGCCACGAAAACATGAACGAACAGGCCTTCCAGTGCCTCCAATCGTCGACTAAACAAGATCTCCACCGAGATTTGTTGAGCTCGAGTAGCTCTACGAACTCCGTGTTGAACCCAAAGCACGAAAGGTCGTGGATTGAGAGAATTTAAGGGAGAAAGGAGGTTAAATTTTGGCCATTGGAAGGTAAGAAAAGGTGGCTCTAAGATATAAGCTGGGGTTACTGCTGTGAACGCGTATAACGAACTATTTTAATATTATTTTCAATTTTAACTGCTTTTTCAAACTAACTCCAAACGAAATGTGCTGTCAGGCGTTTATATTGTTTTACCCCTATTTTGAACACAATGGAACATGTTTCGGGGCTTGATTCGATCGTATGTGCGAGTTATGGAAACAAACGATCAATTTTAAATTAAATCGATTAAATTAATTTCTAAGCGTTTTCAGCTTCCACGGTCAAATGACAACTCCGATTGCTATGAAATTTGAAATCCAATAATAATAAACTATTACAGATCCAATGAAACTAGTTTCATCGAATTCTGAGACTGTTTCTTGGAAGGCTATTTTAACGACTCGATTATAATATAAAATTTCCAATTTTTAAATATTCGGTTTTAAATCCAATTTTAAATGTTAAAATTCTTTATTGTTGTTTAAATAAAATTTAAATCAACTTTCATCGTCATTTTCAACCATATTAAATTCAGAATTCAACTTTTCCAATAATTGCAATATTGAATTGTAACCAATTTTGATTATTCAATAAATCGCTAACTTTTGAAATATAAGTAAATGGATTGATAAGATTTAACCTTTTAAATGAATTCAATTTATACAACAACCATTTCCATTATACAGTTATGCAATTCCCATTATTCAATTATTCAGTTAATTTCAAATATTGAATTTTAAATAGTTTAATTGTTCAATATTCGACAAATTCCAATATTGGATTTTAAATGAATTCTCGTTTTCAATCAATTAGTTTATTACATCCAATGAATTCAACATTATTATTTAATCAACCTATTGGTTGTAAATTCATTTAATAAGTAGCATTTGTTTTCAATACTTGTTACTACTTAAATCTTTGAAATCAGTTTATTTCAAAATTTTATTTCTATCTAAATAATTCAGTTATTATTCAACTTTAGTTATTGGTCATGAACCCAGCTAATAAATATAATTTCATTTTAAATCTTATTACTGCCAAAACTTCAAATAAGTTTATTTCAAAATTTTATTCAAGTTCATATCAATACTTACATTCAAAATCATTAAATTTTTATTTTTAACCATTTTTATTTAATAATTTAAAATAGCTAAAAATACGGGTCGCTACATTCTCCCCCATTCAAAACTTTTCGTCCTCGAAAAGGAAAAAAAGGGAAAAGGAAATAAGTAAAAAAAAAATAACCTTTAATATATTTTATTCGAAGTTATCAACTTATAAAATAATGAAATTTCATTTATAAAATCGTTACCACGCCTCCACTATGCTACTCCGACTGGCTTATAAAATTTTCAAGTTAGTTATCAAAACAAGTTATAAAATTTTAAAACTTCAAAATATTCTAACACCTAAATTTACGAAAAATTTCTACAGAGTCTCCTTCGCACGGATCGATCGGTACAGCTACAAATGCCTATACAGGCCCCAAATCAACAAAAGAAAACCAAAAGCCAAGCGACTCAATCAAAAACAATCACCAAATCCAACGACGAAATAAAAACGTACCTTTTATCGGGCAATCCAAATTTTTCATAATTTTAAATACCTGCATCTTAATTTCCAATGATATCCAATCATATAATTTAAAATCATTTTATATTTTGCATTTTCAATTTTCAATTTTCAATGTTAACTTTACTTATTCCCGTATGAAGTACATATATTATCCGTACGCAGTATCAAATCTGATCACTCACTCGATCACACAATTTCACTTTCAAACTAGTATCGTTCATAGGACTCTATAGTGCGAACTCAGATTTGGTTCCTTGATCTAAATACGTCATTCTCCTTGCATAGCCATATATTGTGATAGAGAATTCCAGAATCAAATCAAAAATCCATATCCATGGTTCGCCGTCGAGAATCGAGTGAAAAACCCCAACTCGGATCGATATAAATTATCTCGAAATTATATGCTCGAATCTGAATCAAATCATTGTGCGAATAAAATAATATACGTACAACTTATATATTACCTTTCAATAGATTTCTATCCAATTCATCTATCTTAATTTCTTTTACTTACCTTCATTTTATTTTCAATTTATTATTCACGGTGCATTATTCATATCCCCTATTTACTTAGTATATCCATTTCTTCACATAGCGTATTCTTTTGTGCTATCATTTCTTAAACATCATCCTATAGAATTTGCATACTTAAGTTCATTTTAAACTTCCATATAATTTAATTAAATTTAATTTCCTTTTCCAATTGATTCTTAGTTATACAAAATTCTTTTGTTTATATTTACTTCATTTTCACAATTTCAGTTAATAACAAATTTATTTGTGGAACATTTTATAAACCTAATAAGATCAGTTAATAGTACCGATAATATTAGAAGCACATGAATATGAAAAAATTTAGAAACACATTTCATTAATAATTTCATATTCATTACATAATCCCAAAATATTTCTTTGGTTTAGATAAAATATAATTATTACAAAATACTTCAAGAGTGACATATGAAGATGTCCCCTTGGTTAATCAGAGTTTACTACTAGACAAATACAACTTCATCTATTATATGCATTTAAACAAAATGATAGTACAGTGGACATAAATAGACTCCTATATAGCTAGCTCGGACACCTGCTCATCTTCGGAAGCTTTATTCGTCAAACCTAAAACATGGAAATCTTACTCTCGAAATACTCAAATGAGTATCCCATAGTTAAGGAAAAAACAAAAACTTTGGGTCAGACATAAAGTATGGTGTGAATAATAATATGCCATCCCGGTAATAGATATCTAGTGAGACCACGCCGTTGAGCGGAATGGTTTTTCTCCGCACTAGTATCATTTGAAAATATATCACCCCCAATCATGCTCCTTCATTCACAATGGTTAAATAATCATAAACATAAAAAAATCATATGCATGCATGCTAAATGGGAGACCCTGACCAAACTGTCTTAGTTAATTGACCGTCTGTCTCTATTTCATAGTTTTCCAAGGTTACTACAAACATAAACAGTTGACTTGGGTCTACCAGATATACTAAAATTCTCTAACTTACCGTTAGAAAGAATAGACTGTTCATCCAAGCACAATCATCTTAGTGTTCACTTGACTGTTTGTCAATCTCATAGTTTTGCTAGGATCATTATGAACCTAATGGTTTTTGCTTGCTAACCAATAACCTATCTAAATCATAGATTCATTTTGATGCATAAACCTACCTTTTGTTTTACCCTTAACAAAGCCCTATGCATGGGAATTGTAGAGCAATATTAACCAGGGGCTAACAGTTGAAGTATATGTGTTACCCTACACCAGTCCCATTATTTGATTTTCTATTTGCTAATCCTTGAGTCAATTTATCTTATCACGATTATCTAATGGTGAGAAGAACAATAATTTCACCAGTAAAATTGTGGGCTAAATACCCTCTTTATTTCCTTTAATACATAATTCTTTATTAATGATTTAACCCTTGAAATAATACTTAAAACAAGAAAATTATAGCCCTTTATTTATCCAAAATATTAATCCAAGATACATGCGTTTATAAAATAGCTTCTATTAACTTGGAAATCAATCCGAGGTCGTCGCACCTCTAAAACCTTAGGCTATAAAGCCACACGATAAAACTAATTGTATTAATAAAGTGTGGCACTAATACTGCCTACATAGATTATCGCATCCCTTCTATGTTGCAATTAATAAATAGTTCTGATTTAATAAAGCACAGGGCAATAAGTCTGATATCATCTATATTGCATGATATAAACTATAAGTTATAAAGTTTGCATAGTATAAAGCTTTTAAACATGAAAATATGTGAATGTCGACGTTGATAACCTTCGACATCAATATCATAAAACCATCGATATCAGCTGCTTTAAAACAGTAAGAACAACATGATGACTTCCGACATCAATATCTTAAACAGTTGGCATTGAACTCATAAAACCGGGCTACTATGCCTCTATAATAATTCCTAAATCGATAATAGGCGACGTCATTGCCATTTTATATACAAGAGGCATCACTACCTAAAGTAATTAATGTTGGAACTGCTACTTGTGGCATTGCTGCCGTAAGCAATGGTGTCAAATAGGAAGCATGCGACATTATTTAAAATCATGGTGAAAACATGCAGCATTACTATAGTCGATATAAAATATGAGGTATTGTTGCCATAATACCTTTATCTTGAAAGCAATACTAGTGGCATCACTATAGCAGATATAAAATATGCGACATCACGACATTACTATAGCCGACATAAAATATGTGACATTGTTGCCATAATACCTTTACCTTGAAAGCAATAATAGCAGCATTACTATTGCTGATATAAAATATGCGGCATTGATAGTTATGACATAGATGGAGCCAAGCCCCTCTAAATTAGTTAAGGCTTTGATTAGTTGTTAGCCTCCGTCAACAAGTATAAATTCAGCCGGTAGACTGTCTGCTTTTTCTTTCTGATTGCGGTAGGCAGCCTTTACCTGATCTTCAAGTACGTTGTTTATTGAAGAAGCAAACGAGTGCCATTGATGAGTTGCGGATTATGAAAGCTTCCCAAGCAGGTCACATAGCTCTCAGGTGCCAGAGGATGGACATTGGCATTTATTAATAATGATGCGACAATCTCGTAATTAACATAAAAACTGTTTTATTTCTTTAAAACAAAATTTCTTTTCACCAACTCCAATCCTTTGTCAAATTGATATTGGATAATAAACTTCTTTATTAAATCCTTTTAGAAAACTACTATAGATCAGAACTATCATTCCCAAGATAATTTGCAAACCACTAAACTTATATAATTATTTTAATATAATTATAAAGCCTTTCTAGCTTGATAAATTCATATAAATCATAAGCATTTGGAAAAAATCCTCAAAAATCACTATAAATCAAAATTAACATATTATTTAACATATAAAATTTTTGAGAGCAAAAGCATTATTTCATTATTTTTGATAACTAAAATCCAAAATAAATCATTTTTCTCACTTAGGAAATTCATAAAATATTCATACTTGCTTGAAAAATTATAAAATTAAAGATACACTTCTAAAATAATGTTATGAACATCATATCCAAATTTCAAGTAAATAGGATGTTGTATACTTATTAAATATTTCCATAGTAAATCCAATAATTCATTATTCAAGTATATAATAATCTAGTCAATCATAACATGACATAACAACAACATATGATTCGGGTATAGGCATAAAACCAAAAGAAACAAGCAATAGTGAGATGGATAACTATTATTACCTAGGATAGATAAAGAGATTGAGATTTAAGTGTTGATTTGATCCCCCTATGCTTTATCCTTTAATTTCCTAGCCTTATATCTTCTTAGATCTCTATTAGTGACTGAACTCTCTTCTCTATTTCATTTGTATCTAATGTTTTGAAATGAGGATAATGAGAGAATGACGGCTTGAGTTAGGAAATACGGATTTATTCCCATTTTACCCTTTATATTATTCCTCCTTTCTATGGTTTAATTAATCTTATTTACCAATTAATCAAGGCATGACCAATTTAATTATTAATCTCATTCTCCTTATATCAATGCATTATTTATTTTATTTATCGAATTAAATATCATACGTAATGTTAATCAAAATTAAGGGTGCTACATACTCTCTTTCTTAAATAATTTTGTCCTCGAAATTACGATAAGGTATATAACACATAAAACATAATTATAAATTTTACCATCAAAACAAATAAGGATAAATGTCTCTAATACTGTCCTCTGTCTTTCAAGTACAGTCTATCTCGTCATTACTCCACTGGACCTTCACTAGTTCGGTTGACTTGTTTCTTAACTTCTTCTCATCCCTTGCCACAATACGAATTAGATTTCTAATCAAAGTCATGTCTAGTTCCACTCTAAATCTCCAATGTGGTCGGAGTGATAGTAGTCTTTGGATGATGAACACACTTCCTAAGATGAGAAACATGAAAACATTATGAATTCCCTCCAAACTCCTCGGTAACTCTATCCGATAAGTGAGTTTTCCTATCCTTTCTGTAATAGGAAACAGTCCAACATATCTCGATGCCAATTTCCCTGACTTTCCAAATTGTACCACACCCTTCATCAGTGATACTTTAACAAAAACATGGTCTCCAATCAAGAACTCCAAATCCTTACGCCTCTTATCTACGTAAATGTTTTGCCTAGATTGAGCTTCCTTCATTCTTGCTTGGATCAACTCAATCTTTTCCATGGCTTATTTCACCATATCCAGACTAAGAATTAGTCTATCTCTAATCTCTAACCAAATACAGATGATTTGCATGGCCTTCCATATAGAGCTTCAAAAGGTGTCATCCCTATACTAGTTTGACAACTATTATTATAGGAACATTCGACTAAGTGTAAATGGTCTTTCCACGATCCTCCAAAATCTAACACATAAGCTTTTGACAAATCTTTCAAGATTTTGTTAACTCTTTTCATTTGCCCATTGTCTATGGACGGTAAATGGTACTCATCTTGAGCTTAATGCCCAAAACCTCTTGTAGACACATCCAGAATTTACTAGTGAATAAAGAATCTCTATCACCGACTATATTACTAGGAATCCCATGTAGCCTGACAATATTCATCATAAATAACTTTGCAAAACAGATGTTGTCCTTTTATACTTAATGGGAATGAAATGTGCACTCTTAGTCAGTCTATCCATTGTAACCCAAATACTCTCATTTCCCCTATTCTACCTTAACAATCCGTCAATGAAATCCATAGATATAGAATCCCATTTCCACACTGGTATATCTAAATGCTGAAGCAAACCACTAGGATTGTAATGCTCGACTTTCACTTGTTGGAAATTTAAACATTGTTTTACCCATAAGCCTACATCCCATTTCATACATTCCCAGAAGAAACTTCTCTTCATGTCCTTGTACATCTTAGTTCCTTCAGGATGAATGGCAAACTTCGATCGATGACACTCCATAAGAACTTCCTTCCTTAGTACTCCCGTATCTGGAATACACAACGTCCTTTCTTTCTCAATCATCCATTTTGGTCAAGAAAAAAATCTTTCAAATTATCCATCTCAACTCCACCTTTGAGTCTTCTGATTCGTTCATCTATTAATAGAGCATCATTCTATTTTAAAGCAATCCTTTGATCATTGTCGGTCGAACTTCTAAACAAGATAACATAGCAGTATACCGATTAGAACTAGCCCTCGACCTTAACTGTACCCTACAAGTAGTTAATACATCTAAAACATTCCACTGCGCTATTATGGCTAATACTGCATTCTAATGTTTTCTGCTAAGTGCATCAGCTACTTTGTTTCCTTTCCCTGGTGCATACTCAATACCAAAATAATAAGGTGCTATGAAATCTAACCATTTTTATTATCTTATATTCAAATCCTTCTGGGAGAATAAATATCTCAAGGACTTATGATCCATAAACAACTCAAATCTTTCTACCAAAAGGTAATGTTTCCACACTTTCAAAGCAAAGATTATAGTTGCCAACTCCAAATCACGAGTCGAAAATCTAACTTCACGCGGTCTAAACTGTCGAGAAGCGTAGGCAATCACTTTACCATTTTGCATTAACACAACTCCTAATCCTATTGCATATGCATCAGTATGCACCACCAAATCTTGATTTCCATCCGGAATAACTACCATGAGCGCATTGCACAATAATATTTTAGCTTCAGGAATGCCTCCTCACATTTATCGATCCAAACATACTTCATGTCCTTCCTTGTTTGTTTAGTCATCGATGCTGCTTTACAAGAGAAATCCTTGATCAATCTTTGGTAATATTCAGCTAGTCCAAGAACACTCTTTATCTTGATCACTATCTCAGGTTTCTTCCAATTATTAACAGCCTCAATCTTAGTCAGATCTACTGACCATCTTTTTTCTAGAACTACATAACCAAGGAACTTCACTTCTTTATTCCAAAAATGACTTCAAAAACTTCGCTTTTAATTGATGTTGCCTAAACGTCTCAAGCACTATTCTAAAGTGAGCCTTGTGATCTTGCTCATTCCTAAAATATATCAGGATGTCACCTATAAATACTAACATGAACCTATCCAAATGCTTTCGAAATATCTGGTTCATCAAATCTACAAAGAAAGCAGGCGCATTAGCCAGCCTGAATAGCATTACTAACCACTTGTAGGAACCATATCTTGTTTCGAACACTGTCAAAGGAATACTATCCTCCTCCACTCCCAATTGATGGAAACCTATCACTAAATCCAGTAGGGAAAATAATTTGGCTCCACTCAATTGATCAAATAAATCATTTATTCTTAGCAAGGGATAATTATTCTTTATCGTCTTCTCACTGTTTATGATAATCGATGCATATTCTCTATGACTCTCTGGTTTCTTCATGAACACCGCGGTTGCTCCCCAATGTGAACTACTTGGTCTAGTGAAATCCTTGCCTTCTAAGTTCAATGGCTACACTTTAATTCCTTTATCTCAGTAGGTGTCGTTCTGCAAAGCAGTCTACATATGGGTTCAACTCCGGGTACAAGATCTATTCAAAACTCAATAGCTTATTTTGGTAGTAATCTTAACAGGCTCATAAACATATGCAAACTCTCTAATGATAAAAACTTGATTCAACTCTTCTTCCTCTTATATTACACCCAATAAAGCATCAACATCAAAATTCGAGTTCTCTACCAAGTATATAATTCGATCGCTGCTATTAGGGTATCTTAGTGATATTTTCCATTCTTGGAAAATAACTTAGCATCATGTTTGCTTAACCAATCCATACCCAATATAATTCCAAAGCCCACAAAATCAAACACATGCACACTACAGGTGAATATACGACCTAACAACTCAAACTCTAAATGGTCACATCTCATCCCAAGAGTTGCATATTCTCCTATCAGATTCACAACCCTTAAGGAAGCAACAAGGTATGATGGTTCTAAACTAATCTTATCTGCCAAACAATGAGAGATAAAAGAACGTGGTGCACCAATATCAAACAATACTCTAAAATGTATGTCATGAATCAAAAGCGTACCTCCTATCATAGCCTTTACTTTCTCCTCCGTTGTTGGCCTCGAAGCAGATGGTTCCAAAGCAAACACTTTACCTTTCTCAACCCTAGTTGATTCTCTGCACTGAGTCATATAATGTCCTATCTAGTCATAGTTGAAGCACTTATTGTTCTTCTTTCCAATGGCCTTATTTACCTGACCGGTTCGACACTCATGAGAAAAATGTCTCTTCTTCTCACACTTGAAGCGGACAATATCATCATTTTCCTTCTTGTCAGCTCTACCCTTCTAAGCTTCTTTTTTCTGAAAGAACTTTCTTTTTTTACTTTGACCACCTTGAGTCTTTGTCGCCTTGTTATTACTATATAGCGCACGCATCTCTTCATTCCTTAGTGCCATCTCCACTACTATGTCACAAGGGTCTCTAAAGCGTGGTAAGTTTTCTCTGGCAAGCTCTAGTTTCAATCCTCTAATCAACTTTTCATTCCTCTTACTTACTGTATCCATGGTGACATATCCATATCTAAAAAGCTCCTTAAATCTGCTCGCATACTCAAGCACTAAAATATGATCTTATTCTAACTTAGTAAGAAATTTAAGCAAAGGTGACTTGGCTATTTCAGACATGAATCTCCCTTCAAACCTCCTTTTGAACTTTACCCAAGTCAATTTCACTATGGCATCCCTATAATTACACTATTCCACCAGTAAAATGCAGTTCCATGCAATTGCCTAGATGGAAACCTCCTCTTATGCTCATGTTTAGGCCTAAATCAGCAAAAATCCTTTCACAATGCAATAACCAATTTTAAACTTTGATAGCATCCTCACTTCAATAAATGACTTTCCTCTGAGTCTTTCATAATCCTGACTTAGCACGACATAATTATTGATAACCGAAACTTCAGGATTTTCTCCTCCAGCATTACCACTAACTAATACAACTGCTACTCTAGCTTACATCATGTTGATAAAGAATTGGTGCATAGCTCCCATATCCACCGATGGTGTTCCGACACCCACAATATCAGCTGTTCGTCGACATGGATTCCTCCTAGTTTTGGGTCTAACATTTCCATTAGCTGTATTTCTTCCTCCACTGAGATACAATGTTCTGTTTCCTGCCTCCATATCTTACTTTCCTTAAATCCACAGTTGAACCTTGGTAAAATACAAAAGAATGGTCTAAGAGAGAGGGAATAATAGAGATAATATATATACTTATAGATAACAATACAAGCATGTTACTATAGCCTTATCCCATACCCCATCTCATTTTTAATTCATTGAATTATGTTTTCAAAAACTATTTTAAAGTTCAAAATTCTTTTGGTTTTACATAAACCTTTGCTTTGATACCAAGTTGCAACATTACTCATTCAAAGGCCCGAAAATAAGAGTTACTGATGCTACAATCATCAATAGTATTATTCTCCAGTGACATAATGAAAATAGTTAATAGTATCATTAACATCAGAAGCACATGAATATAATTTTTTTTAAATTCATTCATTAACAATTTCCATATTCATTACATAATCCCAAAAGATTGCTCACGTTCGGATAAAATATAATGATTAAAATATACTCCAAAAGCGATATATAAAGATGCCCCTTTGGTTGTTCAAAGTTAACTACTAAATAAACACAACTTCCGCCATTTCATACATTCAACAAAATGGTATGCTGACATAAATAGACTTCTATATAGCTAGCATTGCCTCTTGCATGTGCTCGGAAGTTTTATTCGTCAAACCTAAATCCCGAAAACTTTACTCTAGAAATACTCAAATGAGTACACGAGAGTTAAAAGGGAAAAGAAAAGTTTTGGGTCAGACAAAAGGTTTGTTGTAAATAATAATATGCCATCTCAGTTATAGATATCTAGTGAGGCCATGCCACTAAGAGGAATGGGTGTTCCTTTCATTAGTATCTTTTGAAAATACGACGATCATAATCATGCTTCTGCATTCAAAATGATTAAATAAACATAAACAATCATATGCATGCATGCTAAATGGGTGAACCTGACCAATCTTT
Source organism: Allium cepa (assembly GCA_030765085.1). NCBI lineage: Eukaryota > Viridiplantae > Streptophyta > Magnoliopsida > Asparagales > Amaryllidaceae > Allium > Allium cepa. The sequence goes on along the minus strand of CM060941.1, from coordinate 133,705,841 downwards.
CTCAATTAATTGATTGTTTATCTCCACTTCATAGTTTTCCCAGGGTTATTACAAACCTATACGGCTGACTCGTGCCTACCAGATATATCAAAATTCTCTAACTTATCATTAGAAAGAAACCGAATAGTCCGTCTATATACAAGCATCTTAGTGTTAACTTGACTGTCTATCAATCACATAGTTTTTCTAGGCTTACTATGAACCTAATGGTATTTTGTAGGCCAACAAATAGTCTATCTAAGTTATATATTCCTTTCGGTGTGTAAATCTTATGTTTACCTTTAACAGGGCCCTACGCATAAGAATTATGAACTAATATCAACTAGGGGCTAACAGTTGAAGTATAGGGCGCTACCCTACACTAATCCCATTATCTGGTTTTCTAATCCTTAATCCTTGAGTCAATTTATCATATCACAATTATCTAATGGTGATAAGAACAATAATTTCACTAGTAAAATTTTGTGCTAGACATCCTCTTTATTTCCTTTAATACATAATTTTTTTATAAACGATTTAACCAAATTCCTTCCTTTTTGGGTTATTTTGCAAGTTTACTAAAAAATTCTTTGGCTATATGGAATAAAATGTTAAAGAATTCGTATGTAATAGATACCATTACTAATAAATTTGATAAAATTATACTTAGAACAAGGAAATTATAGCCCTTTATTTTATCTAAAATATTGTGCTAAGAAATATGCTTTTGTAAAATAGCTTTCATTAACTTTGAAATAAATTTGAGGTTGTCGCACCTCTAAAACCTTAGGTTATAAAGCCATATATTAAACTAACTGTATTAGTAAGGTGCAAAATTAATATTGCCTATATAGATTATCTGTCCCTTTATATGTCGCTATTAATAAACAATTCTGATTTAATGAAGCATAGCGCCACAAGGCCAATATCATCTATGTCGCATCATATAAAATATAAGTTATAAAGCTTAGTATAAAGCTTCTGAACTTGAAAACAAGGGAATGTCGACATTAATAACCTTCGGCATCAATATCATAAAACCAACGATATCGGTTGCTTTAAAATGGTAAGGTCGACATTGATGACTTTTAACATCAATGTCGTAAACGGTTGTTATTAAACTCATAAAACTAGGTTACTATGCCGCAATAATAATAATGCTGAAATTGATAATATGTGGCATCATTTCCATTTAATATACAAGCAGTATCACTGCCTGAAGTAATAAATATTGGAACTGAAAGTCTATAGGATGGATCGTGTAGTGTATATGCAAGTATATGTGACTAACTGTATGATGTAACTAATATAAAATTAATCCAGTAAAATATAAACTAAGCACACCAGGATTTTATACTGGTTTGGACCTTCCGTCCTACGTCCAATCCCGAAGCTTTCCTTTGGAATTCAGCTATTAAACACCCTCACTTCTCCCGGAGGAATATGCTAGGTTACAATAGCTTGTTGTTGTCAAGTATATGCTCTATAACATGGATATTGACTATTAAGTACAAATGCTTCCAATATATATATCTAGAGAATATTGACTAAAGAGTTTTGGATATATGGAAGAGTGAAATACAAGTATATGATTGCTAGAGATCAAGAATATATCAGAGTATAAGAGTAAAGAGCGCAAGTAAGTAAGGTGAAATCTTCTCTTGGATTCTTGATGCTATTTATAGTGGTAGAGACATTCCTTGAGTAGTTGTATCCATTAAAAAGTGTTCTATGGTCGCTTCTGATGGTGATGAAGAGTTGCAGCGAAGAGAAGCGAAGGTGTCTTTTCAATTGTGATAGTTGTAATTTGAATGTCAACAACCGAGATCAGTTTCAGACGTTTGGAATATGTCTCAGACGCCTGGCTCTATATATTTTTGTATGTACTAGCCTTTTAGACGTCTGAGTACATTAACCAAACGTCTGATTCTGTTTGGTTTGTAATCCAGAGGATTTATTCAGATGTCTGGCTAGTGCATTCAGACATCTGATCTTGTACATGTTGCTTTTCTTGTATTTGTGTCATCTCTCTTCTGATTCAATCGACTAGTAGCCTCTTGATATGTTCTTTGAGCCTTGTTCTTGTCTCTCTAGTGATGTTACTTTAGCAATTACATGTAAATAGAAATATGTATGCATATTTGATTTCCATTGTATAGTTATTGTCATCTAAACCATAGATTTGATTTCCTAACAATCTCCCCCTTTTTGGTGATGACAACTATTCAATGTACTTATATATAATTTATAAATCTCCCCCCGAATATGTGCTTATTCTTAATGTTTTATATTTATACTTATATCTCTCCCCCTTTGACATTATCAAAAAAAGAATTATAAAATTTTAGACAATCGGCAAAGTTAACACACAAAAGGAAAATTTCATTAATAATTCGAATTTGATTACATTCATAGATTATATCAATTTTACAAAAGTTGAAATTCTAAAATCCTAAAATCTATGATTCCTTTGGAGAAGCTTTGTCTTGATCATCCCCTATTTCTTCTTTTTTAGAAGTGCTACGCTTTGTAGGAGATATCAAAGCTTATTTTAGAGGTTTGTCCTCAGAAAGTTTGGAATGTTTTGCGGGAGGAGAAGGTACTGGGGTTGGCCAATCTTCAGAAGGTGGTGTTGGACCGCGAACCCATTGGAGTACTTCTTTGAGAACCGATAAGACAGTTAAATGAGATTCTTCAATTGTTGCTAGGCGTGTAGCAAATGATGTTTTGAAGTTGTCAATCCGCTTAGCCAAAAGTTTTTGATTTTGAGATAATATACGTTGATTTCTAAGGGTGAGATCTCGAACACTTTCATTTGGATTTGTATCCGTTCGAGTCTCCATAATCTCATCCTGCCCTGGAAATCAAATGGTGCAGGAGGAGGTAGAGTTGCTTCTCGATATTGTTCCTCCTCTTGAGATGGTTCATTGTGTGGTTGAGGTGGAGGCTCAACTTGTCTAGTTTGACGATTGTGCGTCCAATCTTCGAAGGATGTAAATTCTGGGGGAATCTCGGGTAAGTGCATAAGTGAGAAAAATTTGGTGGAAGCATATTTTGGTGAGATTTCTTCGAAAGTCGATAGGTAGGATGGGATGTTATGTGCACGAAGAAGTCTCATAATATATGTTGGGTAAATAATTGATGACCGTGATCGAGTCCAAAAATATTTGAGCTCGTCAAAGATGAATTTTTCCCAATTCACCCTTGTTCCACTAAATAGAGCATATAAGGCTTTGTGCTCTAACTTGGTTATTTGCTCATGGCTTTCCATACGTGGGACGATGGTATTGATTATCATTTGAGTAAGGAGTCGTGCTTTTGGACGTAGATATTTAGAGGCAAACTTTGGCATTTCATCTTTCCAAATTTGATATGTTATACTATTTCGTGGCTTGAAGCACATATCGGGAATGTTGTATAAATCTTCGCCCGGATCAGAACATCCTAGGGTTCTACCTATTATGCCAGGAGTTAGTCTAATCGTGTTTCCATACACGCTAAGCCAGAGCCAGATATCTTCATCTTAAGTGTTCCACACTAAAGTGCTATCCAAATTTGCATAGAAAAGAAATATTGCCAATTGATCGATTTGGATGTCATTAGGAGTGAATGAAATCAAGGATTCTAGTCCGGCATTCTCACACATTTCATCCAAATCATACATTGGAAATTTAAGTAGGTTATAGAATGGAACCGTGTGAAGCTTTTTCTTTTGTATATCTTCATACCTCTTAATTAAATGTGGTGCTCTATTCATCCATCTTTCAATTAGATCATCCGAGCAAACTTGAGGATTTAAAGATGATGTTGGTTGGTCTTGTTTTCGTTCGGATATCTTGGGATTTTTAGTTCTAGGAGGCATTGTGATTTGAGCTCGCGTAAAAAGGAAGTTTTTGAGAGTAAAATCGTCACTAGGGAAATCACAGATGAGAAAATTTGAGATGAAAGTAAAAAAAATGACGTTATCTAGGTTAATTTAAAGAGTCGATTGAATTTTAGACGTCTGGAATCTAAATCAGACGTCTGGTTTGCCCTATATTGAATACAGTAGATAACTTCAGACGTATGGTTGTTGGGTTAGATGTCTGGTTTGATTGAATTTGTAAAATTTGATGGTAAAAAAGTTTTTCCGACATCTGGGTTAAAAATCAAACGTCTGAAATATGTCATTTTTTTAAAACTTTGTTGCTGAGACATAATTCAGACGTCTGGGTCGAATTTCAAATATCTGAAATTTTCTAATTTGAATTAAGAGGAGGTAGAGTAAATTTTAGATGTTTGGGAGGTATAACAGACGTCTGACATATGCACAGTGCTTAAAAAATAGACATATATCAGAGTGTCAGACGTCTAAGGTCCATATCCAGACGTCTAAAATAGGCAATTTTTCTAAAAATAGCATAAAATTTAATGGTTTTGCTTATTTTTTGATTCTCTATTTTATTAAAAGTAGAATGTAGTAACATTTGTGTGAAATAAAATAACAAACAAACATAGATACACATATAATAACAAAAATAATTTATTTAGAAGGCGATAGAGTTTTACGATCTCCTGACTTGTTATCCCTCCATGGTTTAAGTGGAGACCATATATTTCCACGTTCTTGGGTTCTTGGGGAGCCAGAAAATCATTTTAGTGAAGGGTCCGAAGGAGTGCGATACAAAGACGAGGGATCCAAATAACTGCAAGGTTTTGAAAGTGGTTCATGGACATCTCTCTTTCGTGACGTACAAAACTTCATTGTTACTTGCTCCAAAAAGCTTAGCCGATGTGCTGTAACTTTTTGTTCAAAATATAGTTCTCGTTGCAGATCTATCTGTTGTTTCTGATAATGATGAATTTCATCAATTTTCTCCTTTGTTGCAGAAGAGACAAACAGAGATCTTTTGGACTTCTTTCTATCGGGAGTATATCCCATGTGATATGAGGACCACCTATACATCGGTTTCTGATTTGGTGTGGGTGTAGGAAGCCGTTGTGGTGTATCGGCCGAGCTATCCATCGTAGGTGTGGAGATGGATATATAAGAATTTTCAGAAGACATGACTATATTTTGTTTGTTAAAAAAATATGAATCGTGTATATATTTTTTGTTGTATAACTGTTTATATAGAAGTTTTAAAAATTATTTATAGAAAATTTATAAAAAAAACTATCTAAAAAAAGAGGTGCATAATTTAATTACAATTTGTGGATAGAAAACTAATGGCTAATCATAGCATAAATGAAGGAGTGATTATTAATTGAATAGATCATGAAGAGAGCAAATTCCTAAATCTCGTCGGAGTTTGATAAAAGTTTGTTCATTTAGTGGTTTTGTAAAGATGTCTGCTATTTGATTCTCGATATTTACGTACTCTAATGAAATAGTTCCTTTTTCAACATTGTCTCGTAGAAAATGATGTCGTATATCTATATGCTTAGTTCGCGAGTGATTGACAGGGTTTTTTGATAAATTTATTGCACTTGTGTTATCATAATATATTGAAGATTTATTGATAATTTTGCCGAAATCCGTAAGTGTTTATTGCATGTATATCACTAGCGCACATGCTAGAGCCGCTGAGATATATTCGGCTTCACAAGTAGATAAAGAAATACAATTTTGCTTTTTGCTAAACCATGAAACTAATGATTGTCCGATAAAGTGACATGTTCCACTAGTACTCTTACGATCTGTTCTACATCCACTGAAATCCGCATCGCTATATGAAACTAGTTCAAACGATGATCCTTTAGGGTAAAACAAATAATCTCTAGTACTAGATAGATAACGTAAAATACGCCTAATAGCTCTTAGATGAGATTCTTTTGGTTTTGCTTGAAATCGAGTACAAAGACATACACTCATCATAATATTGGGTCGACTAGCCGTCAAATAAAGTAAAGAACCAATCAAGCTACGATATAATTTTTCATCAAAATCTTTTCTGTTATCATCCTTTTCTAAGTGAACAGTGGTACTCATTAGGGTTGATTTGCTCGTAGTTTTATCCATTTCAAAATGTCGTAATAGATTGTTACAATATTTGATGAATAAAAATTCCATTTTCAAGTTGTTTTATTTGTAAACCTAAGAAGAAATTTAATTCTCCCATATGTGACATTTCAAATTCATTTTTCATAGTATTTGAAATTTGATTACATAGATTTTCGTTGGTTGATCCAAAAATAATACCGTCAACATAAATTTATACAACTAAAACATCATTATTTACTCTTTTAATAAATAAAGTTGTATCTATTTTGCCTATTTGAAAATCAGATGTAATTAAATAATTTTTAAGACGTTCGTACCATGCTTGAGTAGCTTGTTTTAATCCATATAATGCTTTATGTAATTTAAAAACATGGTCCGGATATTTTTCGTGAAAAAATAATGGGGGTTGTTCCACATATACATTTTCCTTAATAAAGCCATTTAAAAAAGCATTTTTGACATCCATTTGAAATAGTTTAAAGTTGTGATAAGTTGCAAAGGTAAGTAATGTACGAATGACCTCTAATCTAGCTACTGGAGTAAAGGTTTTGTCATAATCGATACCTTCTTCTTGATTATAGCCTTGAGCAACTAAACATGCTTTATTTCTAACAATATTTCCACTCTCCTCTGCTTTGTTTTTAAATACCCATTTTGTTCCTATAACCGATTGATCTTCATGCCTTGGTACTAATTCCCAAACATTATTACGTTCAAATTGATTTAATTCTTTTTGCATAGCTATTATCCAAAAATTATCATTTAAAGCTTCTTTAAAAAAAAATTGGTTCAAAATTCGACACAAATGTTATATGGCTTAATTGATTAAGTTGATTTCTAACTACTCTAGAATTGAGATCTCTAATAATATTATCTTTTGGATGATTCTTAAGAATTCTAAGGGATGATATCAAAGTGTTATTTTGCACATTTGTTTCATTATTAATAGAATTTGTTGAATTTGTTAATGGAATAATTTCTTCTTCATCGTTAGTATGATGGTTAAAAAGATTTTCGTCGAACGAAACATGTAAACTTTCTTCAATAGTGTTATTTCGTTTATTAAAAATTCTATATGCTTTGCTACGATCCGAATATCTAACAAAGATACCTTCATCGGCCTTTGGGTCAAATTTTCCTAAGTTATCTTTTGTATTTAATATAAAATATTTTGAACCGAAAATTTTAAAGTATGATACTTTAGGTTTTCTTCCAAAAATTATTTCAAAACAAGTTTGTTTAGTCATAGGACATATGGTTACTCGATTCAACACATAACAAGTTGTGGTAATAGCTTCAGCCCAAAAGTGTTTTGGTAGACCACTACTATTTAATAATGTTCGTGCACATTCTTGCAACGTTCAATTTTTTCTTTCTACGACACCATTCTGTTGAGGTGTGCGAGGAAAAGAAAAATTATGACTTATCCCTTTCTTATTGCAAAAATTAGTAAAGAGATCATTTTCGACTTCTCCTCCGTGGTCACTTCGAATATTTTTAATTTTCAAGTCCATTTGTGTTTTAATTCTCTTAGCAAATATTTTAAGCATACCAAAAGTATCGCTTTTATGTTTTAAAAACAAAGTCCATGTATATCTCAAAAAATCATCAACTATTACGAAAACATATTTGTTGTGATTTATAGATCGTATTTGTGTTGGACCAAATAAATCTAAATATAATGGTTCTAATGGTTGTTTTGTAGAAAGATTATTTTTAGACTTAAAAGTTGCTTTTCTTTAGTTTTCCAATTTGACAATCGTCGCATAAATTTTCTACTTTGTAATTTATTTTAGGTAAACCTCTAACTAGCTCATATTTTGCAAATTTATTAATATTTTTTAAAATTGATATGACAAAATCGTTTATGCCATAACCATGGATCTTCATGTTTGACGGTCAAACATAAATTTGAATTTTTATTTAAATTCATGTTTAATACATAAATATTTTTGTTTCTAAAACCTTCAAATACAAGTTATTTGTTATTATCGAAAATATTACATTTATCTTTTTCGAAATTTATTTGAAAACCTTCATCACATAATTGATTAATACTTAGTAGGTTATGTTTTAGATTTTCTACTAATAAAACATTTGTAATAATATGAGAGTTAGAAATACCAGAGTTGATGACTTCTCCAATGCCCACGACATATCCTTTTGAATTATCTCCAATGGTTACTGTTCCACCATTGATGTATGTTATATTTGATAACATTTTTGAATTTTCGGTCGTATGCTTGGAGCATCTGCTATCTAATATCCATTTCTTCTTATTTTTTATTTTGGGTACCTCATCAGTTTGTGCCATAAAACACACATTAGCTTGTTCTCCGTCACTATCGCTATCACTTTCAGATGATGAAGAATCCAAATCATCCCATATTACTTTGAAAGCCTTCTTCTTTTAGAGTTTTTCAAATTTACTCTTCGTTTTATAATTATTAAGTTTAGGGCAATCCTTCTTTATATGTCCGTATTGATCACATTCATAACACTTAATTTGAGATAGGTTTGTTGTGTTGGACTTTCCTTCTTTTTGGAATTTGGTCATCTTTCTGAATTTCTTGAATCTGTTATAATTCTTGGCAATGAAGACTATCTCTTCTTCATCTAAATCAAAGTCATCATTTTTTGTTGCTAGGAATGCTATGTTCTTCTTCTTCGAATTTAGTTCTTTTCGTGCCTGCAAATTAGCTTCATAGGACACTAAATTTCCTATCAACTCTTCAACTTTGAGAGTAGAGAGTTCTTAGCTTCTTCAATAGCTAATACCTTCCTTTCCCAATCCGATATTAAAGAGTTGAGTATTCGAGAAACTAAATGAAAATCAGTAAACTTAACTCCTAATGCCATAAGATCATGTTGGATAGTTTGAAATCTAGAATACATGTCAACAATAGTTTCATTTTGCTTCATTTTGAATGACGAGAATTGATTTTGCAAAATTGAAATCTTAGTTTGTTTGACCTTTGTTGTACCTTCGTGTGTAATTTGTAAGGTACGCCAAATGTCAAATTCATTTGTGCATAACATGACACGTGAAAATTCATTTTTATGTCGAGAGCAAAATAAAACGTTCATAGCTTTAGCATTGTTTGATGCTAAGGTCTTTTGTGCATCGGTCCATGTTTTCATAGCAGTAGTAGGTGCTTCATTTTTATCTTGAGTGGCTGACCAAATTTCTAGACCATTAGCTTCCATAAAAATTCTCATACGTTTTGACCAATATTCATAGTTAGAGCTATTAAAAAGTAGGGGTCGTGCTGTGGATTGTCCTTCTTGAAAAATAGTTGCCATATTAAAATGATTCAAAAATGTGTTACTGTACTTTGATCAAACCTTGCTCTGATACCAAATGAAAGTCTATAGGTTGGATCGTGTAATATATATACAAGTATATGTGACTAACTGTATGATGTAACTAATATAAAATTAATCTAGTAAAATATAAACTAAGCACGCCAAGATTTTGTACTGGTTCGGACCTCCCGTCCTACGTTTAGTCCCGAAGCTCCCCTTCAGAATTCGACTATTAAACACCCTCACTTCGCCCGGAGGAATAGGCTTGGTTACAATAGCTTGTTATTGTCAAGTTTGTGTTCTATATCTTGGATATTGACTATTAAGTACAAATGCTTCCAATATACATACATATGTATATATATATATATATATAGAATATGATTGAAGAGTTTTGAATATATGGAAGAGTGAAATACAAGTATATGATTGCTAGAGATCAAGAATATATTAGAGTATAAGAGTAAAGAGCGCAAGTAAGTAAGGTGAAGTCTTCTCTTGGATTCTTGATGCTATTTATAGTGGTAGAGAGATTCCTTGAGTAGTTGTATCCATTAACGAGTGTTCTATGGTTGCTTCTGATGGTGATGAAGAGTTGCAGCAAAGAGAAGCGAATGTGTCTTTTCAATTGTGACAGTTGTAATTTGAATGTCAACAACCGAGTTCAGTTTCAAATGTCTGGAATATGTCTCAGACGTCTGACTCTATATATTTTTTGTATATAGTAGCCTTTCAGACGTCTGAGTACATTAACCAGACGTCTAATTCTGTTTGGTTTGTAATCCAGAGGATTTATTCAGATGTCCGACTAGTGCACTCAGACGTCTGATCTTGTGCATGTTGCTTTTCTTGTATCTGTGTCATTGCTCTTCTAATTCTATCGACTTGTAGCCTCTTGACACGTTCTTTGAACCTTGTTCTTACCTCTCTAGTGATGTTACTTTAGCAATTACCTATAAATAGAAATATATGCATATTCGATTTCCATTGTATAGTTGTTGTCATCGAAACCATAGATTTGAATTCCTAACAGGACCTACTACTTGCGGCGTTGCTGCCTTAAGCTATGGCGTCAAATAGGAAGCAAACGGCATTGTTTAAAACCATTGTGAAAACTTACGGCATTACTATAGCCAATATAAAATATGTAGCATTGTTTCCATAATACCTTTATCTTTAAAGCAATACTAGCGGCATTACAATAACCGATATAAACTATGAGGCTTATTGCCATAATAGCCTGTCTTGAAAGCAGTACTAGCGGTATTACTATAGCCGATATAAAATATGCGGCATTGTTACTATAATATTTTTATCTTGAAAGCAATGGCATTACTATAGCCAACATAAAATATGCGGCATTGATAGATGCAGCATAGATGGACGTCGGCATTGATTAATAACAATGTTCAATCTCGTATTAACATAAAAACTATTTTATTTCTTTAAAATACAATTTCTTTTCACCAACTCCTTTCCATTATCAAATTGCTTTTGGATAATAAACTTCTTTATCAAATCCTTTTCAAAATACTTTTATAAATTAGAATTGTCATTCCCAAAATAATTGGCAAACAATTAAATTTATATAATTATTTAAATATAAATATTAAGCCTTTCTAGCATAATAAATTCATTTAAAATCACAATTACTCGGGAAAAATCTCCAAAAATCATAATAAATGAGAATCAACATATTCTTTAACATATAAAACTTTTGAGACCAGAAACATTACTTAGCTATTTTAATAATTAAAACCCAAAATAAATCGTTTTCCTCACTTAGGGAATTCATAAAATATTCATACTTGCTTGGAAAATTATTATATTTCCTAGCCTTTTCTCTTCTTAGATCTCTAGCAATGGTCGGCCTCTCTTCTCTATTTCGTTTGTATGTAATATTATGAAATGAGGATAATGAGAGAATAACGGTTTGAATTAGGAAATAAGGATCCAGTCTTATTTTACCCTTCATATTATTCCTCCTTTCTTTCTATGGTTTAATTAATCTTATTAATTTATTAATCAAGGCACAACCAATTTAATTATCAATCTTATTCTCCTTATATCAATACATTATTTTATTTCATTTACGTTGTTAAATATTTAAATAATGTTAATCAAAATTAGGAGTGTTACAGTCTCTAGGGTGGACCGTTATTGATTCAGCCTCGATATCTCTGCCTATGACCTACAGTCTCTCTCGTCTCACCCGGCTTGGCTTGTGCTTGCCAGTTCCCTTTGTTATAGCCTTAATAGATCCACTCGGTCTGTCCTACCACTTGGGCATGCGGGAGTAAAATGAGAAGAGGTACAACTAGATGTACCTATTCTGGCAAAAAGGGTTTTCCATTGTCAATAAGCATACTACATATACAAGTGCATTTAATGCAAAGCATGGCAGAGCAAGACCCTAGTATGGTTCTTTTATTGACCTGCATCTTAGCAATGCATTCCTTTCTTTTGCCAGTTATCCCTCATCGATTACATTCAACTAGATCAATGGCGAGGTGTGTTTCACGCTTATTTTGCAGCATGATCTCAGTTGTTCAAGCATCAGTTCAAATGAATAATTTTCAAAATTATATAGTTATAAGGTGTGTTTGTTTAAATGTGATAATATTTATTTATTATCACTATTGTTTTTTTGGTTATGCTTAACTTAAGTGAGAAGCATAGACTGTTGGTTTTTAATTGTTAAATTATGCTCGATTTATTTAGAAGCATTTATCGCTTCGATTTAAAATAAACCCTTTGTGAATTAATTTTCACAATTTGACGATAAGGTGTTCGCAGAATATGTTAACCTAAAAAAAAATTCACCTTTTAATAATGGTGGGTTATGGATTAAAATTTAATATGAGTTGTTAATATAATCTAAATAGTAGGATAAGAACTTCAGAGTGTAGATATTCGAGATAATTTTATTATAATAAAGAAGGATTATTATAATATGAAATATTTATATAAAGGAAATTTCATATAATTTTAACGTATAAAATGGGCTTTAAAATGGATTTTTGAATTTAAAACTCGGAATTTTTGAAAATAATTTCAAAGGGATTTTGAGAAATGAAATAATAGTATCTTTGGAAGTATTTAAAAGTAAAAGTACATTGAGAAGATTTTTTTTTTAAATGGAATGCATTTTCTTTGGGGATACTTGGAAGCAAATTGTTTCTGTTAGTTTTGTGGTAATCTGAATAATTTTCTAAGTAATGATCGGACGTTTACTTAGGCAAACGTTGTGGAATACTTAGTAAATTATTCTCATTTGAATTGTGCGATTGAAATGAGTTCAAATCCGAATAAACCCAAAGTGAGTATTAATAAATAAATTTTGAAAGTTATTATATATAAAAATATATGAAGTAAGCTTTCAATGGTAAGTTTTAAAATTAAAATCGGGTATTTAATTTTTAAGTTCCCTAAAGTGGAATTGGTTTCAAAATAAAAGGTATTACTAATATGAGATTGTTTAAGATTTTTCCCATAAAGAAGTCAAGGGATAAACTAGAAGCAAGTAAATTGGGTAAAATTGAATAAGAAGGTTTTGATGAACACTATTTTATTAAAACCATATATTTGTTTGAAATATCTAGGTAGTGTAAATCATTTATTAATTGTGTCGACTCATACATATTATTCGTTTTAACACTTTAAGTTAAAAGGGTTAATAGGTCGACTTAGTTTTAAGAAAACTGTAATTTGATTCGATTTCCATATAAATCTTTGAAAAGGTAAAATAAAATTTTAGATGTATTCTTAGGACGTAGAAGAGTATTATAAAAGTAAATAAAATGAAATAAGCTATCATTTTATGTTTTATAAAGAAATAACTTTATAAAATATTTTTAAAATTTGGGTGAGAATTTATGAAATAATTCATAAATGATTTAAGTATTAAATAAATATACTAAGTGAAAATACAAGTAATTTAGATAATCATTTGAGTATAACTTTAGAAATTTTTTAATATAATTAAATGTAACGACCCACCTTTTTGGACGGTTTAAATCGACAATAAACCACATATGTCAAACTCAAACCATTAAAAAGGGAGGATTGTTATGGAGTAAATAAAAAAAGTAGAGAAAGAAAGAAAAATAAAACACAGAGTCTCACAGCGGAAGGATAAAATATAATAATCAAATAAACAGTTCATGAAGCTGTTTTACCAATAACATTTGATTACACTTTTACAATACAGATCAGAGTACATACAACAGTAATAAATAAATAATGCGGCGGAACAACATGATGCAGTGGAATAAATAAAATAATTAATATACAATCTTCGTCTTCGTCCTCTAGAGATAAATGGCCTTCGATACACTGAAATACTCAGACCGACCCAAGCGAATTGAAAAGACAAAACACTCGAGTCAGAACTAAAAAATCTTATGTAAGTTTAATCAACAATTAAAAAATATGAGTGTAAGGTGTCAATGATGTTTAGAGGTTTTACATCTCTTATCCAGTGTCCAACGTGCATGCAATAACTTAAGAGATGATCAGGGTTACCTTCGCCCAAGGATCCATTAAACTATTTACTGTGTAGTAATATATGATATTATAATATGTCTATCAGTAAAGTAAAATATTAAAATTGCATTAATGCGTTACACATAACCCCCTTAACACAATTATATATTCCCATAGTCTATACGGTACTGTAAGCTCCACCAAACCGATGATTTACCCAGAGGTACTCTATAGGTATGGTACAAAACAAACTCGTAGTGGGCGCGATAAGGCATGTGACAAGCATGTGAGGCAATGCCCATGGTAGGATACCACCATTTTGCGAATCTGGACTAGTGGTAATGCATATCAGCTACTACCGCCCACCTCGGAACACACTCCCATAAACAAAATCAAAAGGGGTGGACACTAACTCAATCATAAAGTCATAATATGGTATAGAAGAAATGTGCCCGATAGGAGAAGCGACCTCATTTGGCCTAGCATGGCTCCTATTTTAGCCACATCATGCTGACTCACGGGAGTCAAGGCTACGTAAATACCTCATAAAGAATCGTTCGCCAACCTATCCTACTTCATTCTGGAATCTCCACCACGTACACAGTTATTAAAGTGGTTTTCGGTATTGGTAAAGAGTATGACGATATCCGATCCCAGTCTCTTTAACAACCAAACACTTATTTTACACCGGATGGTTCTTTTACATTTTCAAAATGGATTCATAACTGATGTCAAAACATCATGTTCAATTCAAACTATATCACTTTCAAAATCATATTCACTTCTGAAATCATATCGATAGGATAAATTATTAAATCCTCATTTCAAAATCATCATATTTACTCAAATATGTCATTTCACTAGCAAATATCATTCCAAATCCCAACTTAAGTTATAACATCGTTTAACCATATTCGTTTTAAAATCAAGGGTTTAAATATAAACACTTCCACTTTACAGAGTCTGAAATTTAGAAAATAGTTTAAATACTTATAAATAGTTTAAATAGTTTATCATATTTTAAAATAAATTTGTTAATAGTTAAAATACTCTAAATAGTTTAAAAATATATTAAAATAGTTTAGTAGATTTAAGATAGTTTAAATAGTTTTAAAATGGTTTAAATAGAATTAAAATAGTTTAAATAGATTTAAAATAAATTAAATAGATTTAAAATAGATTAAATAGATTTAAAATGTCTTATATAGATTTAAATAGATTTAAAATAGATTAAATAGATCTGAAATAGCTTAAATAGATTAAATAGATTTAAATAGCTTAAATAGATTTAAAATGGATTAAATAGATTTAAGATGAATAAAATAGATTTAAAATAAATTAAAATGGGTTAATTAGCTTAAAATAAGTTAAAATAGATTAAAATAGATTAATATAAATTAAAATTGTTTAAATTGATTAAAATAGTTGAAAATAGTTGAAAATAGATTAAATAAATTTAATAGTTTGAAAATCTTAAAATCGGGATTTTTAAAATAATAAATCTTTGAACAGAATTTAAAATAATTAAGTTTGAAGTTGATATCAAAATAAACGATTTATCCCCTTTTCAACAAATCTGGACCATATCCAGATTTCAAATCACCAATTCGAATTTAAACTTTCAATTAAATTTTCATTAAACCATCTCAATTTAAATTGATTATAAATTCATGGTTGAACTACAATTTTAAACCATTTCAATTTCATGGATTTCAAAGTTTAAATCTTTAAACATTCTAATAACTCTGCTCCGATAAATTTCAGTTATATTTCAAATTCAACTTTGAAATTTCCATTTTTATTCTTTTATACAATTCATTAAGCCAACTTCATTTTCAACGCTTAAAGTTTGGATTTTCGAAAATAATTCAGTTTATACCAGCCAAATTTTATTTCAAAATATCGTTTAACTGAATACAAATTTTAAGGATCTAAAATCATTTAATTTAACCAATCCGGTGTCTGTATATAATTTTCTATCCTATGGTTAAGTGATACTGATATTTATCATTTCAATCCGCAATTTTTTTACAGTTACGGGTATATGTCATTTCAACCCGCGATCTCAAATTTAACTTCAAATCCATGAAAACTTTCGAGTCTATCATTTCAACCCATAAAGATTTCTCCCTAATCTATCAAATCATTCGGGTATGTATCATTTCAACCCATAAGGAACTTGCAGTGTTATAACAATATAAAAATATAACATCCAATATCTACAAGCAAACATCCATCACAATTATCATCCAAATCAACCGATAAATAACAATAATTTACTGACTATCAATAATAGTTATTAACTGGAAATTTTAAAATTCAATATTAAATTAAATGGCGATTAAAGATTTAACTGGAATGGCAATTTAAATATATCAAACAGCAACCAATCAACTTCTAATCATATCATAAATTCAATTTAACTAACATAAGAAAATCTAGTAGTTGTGAGTGGATCAAAATACTCACCTTTGATTTCAAATTGATTTGAAATCCAAATAAAAGCCCAAATTTCAACAGTCTTAGAATTCGCTCAAACCAATTTCAAAATGTTCAGAATTTTAATACGATCGAAGCGGAACAAACCACACATGAATCTGAGTTCGTATGGAAAAGGTATGGATATTAGAACATATGAAAATTAAAATTAAATTAAATAAAACAAACGAAATACGTACCACGTCACCATATTCATCCAGAAGCCCACCTCACCATCGTTTTGTGGAACCCTAGCATAGGAACGATCGCGTTCGAACAACATGAAGGAGCCGCCATGTTCAACTCGAAATCGCCATGTCTCCGACCATCTCACTTGGATCTGAGAACGCCGAAGCCACCACCACACTTTGCTGCACCCTCACTGCCCAGGCGAACGCCTCCGGCCTCTCCTAGCACCACTGTCGCCGCTACATTCAAATGCCAAACGTAGAAAATCCATATAACTCTAGACCCAAGTAGCTGCATGGATCGAACCTGCTCGTCACCCTCGACGTGCACATGCCCTCCGATCGACCCCTCGTCGCAAATCCACCGTTAAGCGAAGTTATGGCCTATGGATGACCAAGAATAAAACGATGATTTCTGGCCAACAATGATTCGATTCGATAAATAAATTTTTGCATTGAGTTACGCTCGTCGAGAGCTTCGAAACGGTATATAATATGTTAGGATTTGGAGGAGTTTGAATTTTTGAAATAGACTTTGATTTGAATTTGGATTTGGGATTTAGGTTTTCAGCCATTGAGAAGAGAGAAACAACAGAAATTTCAGTATGTATAGTAATGAGAAATAAAAAGGCTGCTAGGGTTAGAACAAAACTATTCATGAACAAAGCCCGATAAGAAAATGAACACATATCGAATCGGTACGAATGACAATAACGAGCCGAAAAGCCTGTTCTGCTTTCGAAACAATACTTGGTCATCCTATATGTCAAAATAGATGTTTTAGGTATTTTTAAACTCAATGGAATAGGTTTCAAGTCCTAATTCTATCGTATGAAGAAGTTAGCTTTTAAAAATCAACTTATTTCAATTGAATTCAATTAAATTGATTTCTACGCGTTTCGAGCCCGAACGATCAAACGACAAGTCCGATCGCTACGAAACTTGAAATCCTACAATAATTCACCGTTACGGATCCGATAAAAATGGTTTCGTCGAAATACGAGATAGTGGCCAAAATGGCTATTTTCACGTTATATAAATAAATTATTATTAAATTAATTTTATCACTTTCCCAATTCAAAATTTATAACTAACAAATTTTATCATTTTTGATCACCTAAGACTTATAATCTTTTAAAACAAATTTACTTATCAATTCGGTGTTAAATATTGCACTAATTACAGTGTTCAGTTTCAACTGTAATAAAAATCCAATTAATTATATTTTAATTCCATTAAATTGATTTAATTTGATTCCAATCTTTTTATTCAATCAATCTTTACTTTATGGACATGGTTAACATTGATTTATATCTTATGACCCTAATATTCCATAATTATCATCCTAATTTACATTAACCGCACATTTAAGTAGATTAATTGCAATTGATTTTTAATTTAATTTCAATGGATTAAATATTAGATGATAAATGACAATTGTTACCTTTTACTTAACTTAATCACATTTATAAGTTTATTATCTACAAACAAATGTTATAACTACCAACACATCACTGATTTCATATTCAATATTAGCCAATTCCAATTAATTACCTCTAATTTCAACATTGAATCTAATACTAAATTTCACTTCCATGTTTACAATCTATAGCAATTATGACTTTACAATCGTTTCAATTGATTAGAATTACATTAAAATAGTTAGCAATTGCCTTAATTTAACATTACTAACATTACATTTTAAATGTCTTTCTTATTAATAAATCACAAATTTTTATTTCTTCCAATATTAACACCAACATCTTATTAAATTAAATATTTTTAATTATCGAAAATTATGGGTCGTTACATTAAGAAACTAATAAAATATATTACTTTCCATTTTGTCCAAGTTAGTTTGGATAATCTTCTAAGCAAAGAACAAAGGCTAACGAGCAAACGATAAGCTTAGATAATTATCTATATTCTTCGACAATCAAGAAAATTTTGAACTTAAGTTAAGATTTATTTGATAGTCATTTGACATTTTAAAAAATGTTAAGTGAAAAAATTTCCCTTGGGGAATTTGATTGACTGTGGTGTTAGTTTATTCCTTCATGGAATTTGATTGATTGGATATGATTGAATTGAATTGATTGGCTGTGTGATTTCATATACCATTGTCTATAAAGTTTAAATTTATAGAAAAGGATTATTAATTATTGTTATTAAAACATAAATCTCGGTGATTTTGGAAAAGAAGATTTTTGAAGATTTTGGGAAAGGAATGATACTTATTCACTCTAGTTGATGTTTTTGGAGGAACTGGAATACCACTGGATGCTCTATGTTGTTTCAATTCTGGAGTTTCATCATAATTTATTAGGAGGAATCCTATCCTTATCATTTTGATTTTGATTTTTAGTTTAATCATCTGAGAAATTGGAAAATAGATTTTTGAATTGAAAAACCAAGGTATTTAGAGCTAAAATTGTCTTTTGAAAATTTTGGATGCATAGTATCTATTATAGAATATTCTCAGTATTCTGTCGCACATGATTGAGATATAGTTGTTGGTTGCTTGTAAATTTATATCAGACTAGTTTTTGCATGTAGAGTTAAGTCATACTGTTTTTGTCAGCCTGATTTTCTTTTAGCATTTGTAAGTACATGTATGCAAGGAATTGCCATTTGATTCTTTTGCACTTACATTTACATAGAAGATGATAAATTTACTAGCCAAAATATAAACCAAACGCTAAAGTGTAACACCCCATATTTTTTATAAATATTATTTAGAATAATTAATTGGGAAATTAAATAAATAATGTGGAGATTAATAAGTTATTAGCTAAGGGTAGCCGTGCCATGTTAAGGTGCAAACTAAAATGAAATTACCTAAGCTAATGTGTTAGGATACGAGAAGGGAAATATGGAAAATAGGTGGAGCTTATACCTTAAACCCTTAGGAGATAGAATGCTCATATTTATTTCATTTTACTCAAACTAAAAGTACTAAGGTCGACCACCATTGTCGTTCTCAAGAAGAAGATTAATGTTAGGATTCAAGAAAAGGGAAACAATTAACTAAATCAGCATCAAATCTCACATCTATGACCTCATCGCTAAGTTGAATAATTACTACATCCCATTTTCTTTTAGTTTCGGTTTTAAGACTAGATCCGAAATGTTTTTGCAAGTACATGTCATGTTTTGATTATTAGAATTATATATATGTGTTGTTGATGGATTATATATGTTCATGTTTGTTTTGTGACATGTTTGGTACGAAAATCTTATTTAATGATATCCAAATGCCTTGAAAATTTAAATATAGGTCAGAAATGATATTTCAGAGATGGGTTTTCTATTTCTATAATTTTTTGAATTAATATGGATTTTATATTAATTTCTAGCGAAGGAAATTGTTTATTGGGTTATAAATTATTTTTGGCTAAAATTATTATTATGGGGTTGAAATTTTCATATGTTACGCAACATATTAAAATAAATTTTCTAGGATTTTTCAGATTTTTCCTAAGTGATTTGATTAATATATAAAATTATTTAAGGTTTGAGACTTAATTGTTTTGTATATTTAATTTAGGATAAGGGGCGCTTTATAAAATGAAATTATTATTTAATTTTGAAAATAGTCGCAGCATATTTCTGAAAAGAATTTGTTAACCAATGAAATTGACAAACAAAGGCAGGTTAGTTGAAAAGTTATACTTTTTAAGTTAAAGACAAAGGAAACTTACTTTTAGCATGCTTTAGCCTATACGACAACAAACCTTCCGACCCAGACCTTCCGACAAGGTCGAAAGGTTCCAAGCCTTCAATAAGGTCAAATCAATGCATATGGCATCAAATTACTTGGTACGTAATCAATTGGACAGAGTCGAAAAATTAATGGCCAAAGAGGTTGGGGTATGTTTGTTTTATAAATCAAAAGCTTTTACCTGCTTTACTTTTGAATAAGAGCTTTCGACTTGGTTGCTTCCGACTAGGTCAAATATAAAGGTTTTAAACCTTTCAACTTAGTCGAAAGGTTACTGTTGTTTTAACACTATACTATTTTGAAACCTTTCGACATAGTCGAAGGGTTATTGCTGCTTTATTTTATTTTGAACCTTTTGACAAAGATAAAAGGTTTACTTGTTTTAAAACCAGCCGCTTCTTCCAATGCTTTGGAAAGGAAGCTTTTGACTTAGGTGATTTACCCTTGTATTTAATTGAAGCCTAACCAAGGTTTCGAAGCAGGGCTTTCGATTTAGTCGAAAGGTGGCTTCTAATGATTTCGAAAGGTTTCGGTTGAATGATTTCGAAAGGTTTGAAGGTTGATTTCAAAAGGTTTAGTTCAATGGTTTCGAAAGGTTTAACTCAATGGTTTCAAAAGTTTTTAGTTGACTAATTTAGAAACGTTTGATGAATGATTTCGAAAGGTTTAAGTGAACGATTTTGAAAGATTTAAGTGAACGATTTCATAAGGTTTGAGTGAACAATTTCGAAAGGTTTGAGATATTGATTTCGAAAGGTTTAATTATTGACTTCGAAAGGTTTAAGTGATTGTTTTCGAAAGGTTTGAGATGGAAGCTTTTCCAAGGTTTTCTAAAGCAAAGTTTTAAAGAGATGTTAAAGAAGGATGTCTATGGTTTTATTTTTTTCGAAAGGTTTGATTTCGAAAGGTTTGATTTCGAAAGGTTTGATGTTTGAATTTGAAATAGATGATTTCAAAAATACAGAAAGAGGTTCTTTCAAATGGTTAAATGTTTCCATCAACTAAAGTTTGATAAAATATTATTATATATATGTATATGTATATGTATAACATAGTGATATGATTTTGAGTAAAGTGTAAAGATTATATACTTTTCCTTGTTTAAAAAGGTTTTAAATCATTTTGAAATTATTTTTAAGGAAAATTATGAAAGGGGATCCTTAAGTAAAAATGACTCAGATATTCAAATTCCAGGTGAGGCTAGTATGGGGTCACGCCCTATACATTAGCTAATAGCCCCTGCTAACTGTTGTCCAAAATTCCAGTGTGTAGGGCTTTTTGTCACATGTAGACTACAATTATAGTTACACACCAAAAGGAACATATGCTTATATACAAATAGGTTATTGGTGAGCCTGAAAAACCATTAGGATCGGGATGGCCAAGGAGATGATTAAGTGAGGGACAGACCGTCCAAAAGTGAAGTATATAACAGATAGTTAAGGACAGACCATCCAGAAGTGAAATGTTTAACAGATAGTTAAGGATAGATAATCCAGAAAAAGAACACCTAACAGGTGTTAGGTTAATTTTTATTATATTATCTGGTAAACTCGAGTTAGCTAAAGGTTAAAAGTTATCTAAACAAAACTTATGTGTTTGAACAGATAGTTCATTATTACCCGATATTTTTGCATGTTTACATAATGATTGCTTTGCAATATTTAACCTTGTGGATGCAGGAGAATAGTATATGGTTTTATGAAAGGTTTTATAAAGATATGTTTAAAAAGGATGTCAGTGAAGAGAAACCTATTCCGCTAAGCGGCGTGATCTCGTTTAACATATTTAACCGGGATGTCCACGCTTTATGTCTGACTCGAAGTTTATGTTTTCCCCTTAAACTCGCATGTGCTCAAAATTAATTTGAGTAAGTTGAGGGGTTAAGGTGTTTTTCAGGTTTTTAGTAAGATGATGAATAAGGCTATCGGAGGCATGCAGGAGGCAAACAGATAGTTATTTAGGATTTGCAGTTCTTGTTATGTTTTGATATATTTCCACTGTGATTGTGTTAGGTATATTATGACCATATGACTCTGATCAACTAATGGGTTATCTTCATATACCGCTCTTGGTGTATTTGTAATAATTATATTTATCTGTGCCAGGGAACAACTTGAGATTGTGTGTTGTGAATGTGAAACAATTGGTTTTGAAATGTAATGAAGTAAACGTTGTTTTTAAATTTGTGTTTTGTTTCACATTCAAGTGCTTATGATATTATTGATACCATTAACATAGCCGTATTTAATCACCGGAAGTTAATATTATGGATGACTGCAGCATCTGTAGCGCTTAGCTTTGGGCCTCTAGATAGTGGATGTTAAAAAAAGGTACGTTGTAATTTAGAAAACTTAAATTGGTTGATGATTTATACCCTAAATATGGGAGGCCACTTGGCTTTTTTTTCTTTGATTGGTTTGGAGCCTGTAAAGGCGATTTGTAGTTGTACCGTTCGAGCCACGCAAAGGAGACGCTGGCAAAAAATTTCAAAAATTTAAGAGATAGAAATTTGTTAAGAATTTTGGAAAATGTTTGAAGAAACTAAAAAATTGATTTTCTGGGTTATATCTTGCAATGAATAAATGAATGGACATGAGAAATTAGTTGGTATAGATGAATGTATTTGAAAGATTTGGAAATTAAAAAAAAAATCTATTTTAGCTAATTTATCTTGAAAAGTTAATAAGTTTAATAACTCATTTTAAATCGATAGTTTTAAACTTAAGGGTTTGAAAACATTTTCTTCCTTAGGAATTTTGGGGATGAAATTCATTTAAAGGGGGGAAGAATGTAACAATCCAAAATTTTCGTCATTTGATTATTAAATGTTTAATTAATTTTAAATATTTAAATAAGTGAATTTTAGAATTTAATAACTTATAATTCAAATATAGAGAATAATTAAATATTTGAATTGTGAATTAAATGTTAATTAAATAGATTTAATAATTTTATTTAACTCCTTTTAATTAATAAATAATAATAGTAAATTCAATTTGGAAATTTATTACAAATTATAAAACAGATCGGATAAATATCGATAGTTAAATATTTAGTCTATGCAATTAGCCTTTTGGGACGCAGTCTCAGATTTCAACGAAACTAGTTTCATTGGATCCGTATTAGTGAATTATAATATTCCATATAATTTCATGGTGATCAAACGTATCGTTTGGTCGTGAGAGTTCAAAACGCGTATAAATTAATTTTAGAAATTTAAATTAATATAATTAGGTCTAAAATTAATTTTAGAAATTTAAATTAATATAATTGGGTCAAAAAAGCTATCTTCTGCATATGAATGAATTAGGCCTCGAGACTAGTTCCATTGTGTTTGAATTGGGGCATAACATATAAAACACCGGGCGGCATGCTTTGATTGGAGTTCAAAATTTTCAAGCGTGAATAGTGTCGTATAGGATTTCTATATAAGGACCATTAGCCATTCTTTCTGCCCAAAATCCTAACTAAAACCCTAGCCGCCTCTTTTGAAAAACACTAGCTCCCTAAAATCATACAATAGTGGTTCATTAAGGCCTCCAAAGGCGGAGTTAGGTCCCGGACCCAACTACAAAAAGGTTCGGCATGATGAGTTAGGCTTGATCAACGGTTGGATCACCGCTTAGCGATGTGAAATGGTCATAAATCTTTGTTGAACGGTGGGAGTTACTTCTCGTTTTCTGGTGCAAGGCGGCGATTAGGCACCGTGCGAGGGTGGCGCACGCGGGGCGAGTGAGGGTCGGTGTTTGGTTAGCCTGCAACAGCATGCAATCGAGCATCGCGGCGGCGGTGATCGAGGAAACATTGGGCTATTGAGTTCGTGTGCGTGTACCTAGGAATGTTGTGGAAAAGTGGGATTGGGTATAAGTTTCAAAAGTTTAAATTAATTAAGTTTAACATTATTAATTATAAGTTAATTATAGTTTAATTTTTTAAATGTTCATTAACCCATATCGAATTCTTACGAGGTCCAAATCGAACGCGATGAGTTGTGTTGCAATCGTATCGGAAAATACTACTCTATGGAGTTAGATTGAAAGAGATTGGAGCTTGTTGGAATTTATGCTAAAATCAAACGGCCATTCAGTTTTAGTTCAAAATGGAATGTTTCGGCATATTAAATTTTATTTTATAATATCAATGATGTTATAAATGTTTATTGATTGCTTGGATGTTAATTAAATTGTTTGATTGATTGTGTGGTTGAATTTCCGCTTGGAAAATGGATGATGTATAGATTTGATCGTTAAAAACCCATATGATATACATACATACAAATACATACATATATATTATCCATAACCATTGTTTTGCAGGAAAAATATGTAGGGAGACCCAAAGTGTGTTTTTTGCCAATAAATTGTTTATTTTCATCTTTATTCCGTTATAATTAAATTAAATCCCAATATTCCATTTAACCTGTTAATTGTCATTACAGCAACTTTGCTATATCGTCATTTATAAAATTTCATCCCCAAAACCATATCGTATGAACTTGAGCTGGTGTTCCCACTTGAAAGAATATTAAAATTTATTAATCATTTGGATTAATGATAATTTGAAAATAATTAATCATTTTAACTAATGATTTTGAGATTTATTAACCAATTTAATAAATGATTAAAAATTGGTTTATCTTTAGATTTTATTAATCATTGTTGCTAATGATGTTTTGTACATAATTAACCATTTAACTAATTATTATTTGAGTCTAATTAATTATTTTAATTAATGATGATGGAGTTTAATTAATTATTTTAATTAATGATAATTGAAATTAATAACCAGTGTAATTTAATGATTTTTAAAAGTAATTAATCATTTTAAATAATGATATTTGAATTTGATTAATTCATTTTAATTAATGATATTTAACTTTAATTAATTGTTTTAATTGATATTTGTTTAAATTTAATTAATTGGTTTAAACTAATAGTATTTAAAATTAGTTAACCATCTTAGTTAATGATGTTTTATAATTAAATAAATCATTTTAACAAAAAATGTTTTAAATTAATTGTTTTAGTTAATGGAGTTTGAGTTTAATTAACTCAATTAAGTTATGATTATTTGAACCTGATTAATTGTTTTAATTAATGATATTTAAAAACTTACTTATCATTTTAGTAAATGATGATGGAGATGACTTATTCATTTTTAACTAACGATTATCTGAATTTAATAAATCTTTTTAATTAATGATATTTAAAGTTTATTAATTGATTTAATAAAAATGATTTAAGTAAATTAACTAATATGATAAAATTTCTTTAATCAACCGACTTAAAGTTAATTTATCAATGTTATAAAAGTGTTTGGAGATAATTATCTATGTTTTTAAAGATAATGGATTTGTTTGTTCAAAAGAGATTTTGAATATGATTAATTATCTTTTGGGATAATTAATATTGGTTTAAAGTTTTAAAAAGGAATTGAAACTCGATTACTAGGATGTTAGGTTGGATAATCTTTTAGGTGTTCGGTCTGATGTTGGTTTAGGCCTTTGGGGTCGTGCAGGTGGAAAAATTTATTCCCTTAACGTTTTAACAATTAGGAACTAATTCTAAAAGTGTTTCACCAATGTGGAAATATGGAAGTCAAGCACAAGTTCAGTTCTTTTAAAAGTGAAAGTTCAATTTCAATAATAGAACAATATTTCCATTATCGATATCGCTTATATGGATAAGATCTAGTCATGCATTTAACGCTAAACGATAAGGCTTGGACTCATTTCTATCTCGAAGTTTAAAAATATCATCAAGGTGATGCCTAGAGGTGACATTACCTCAACTTGCCTGGCTTCAATTTTAACCAAGGGACGGGACTTGTCTAGAATCAATGTGTAGTGGTAAATATATGAAATTTAATTTCCATATATAGTCATTTTAATTATCCCCGATAGTTGATTTACTAATTATCAGATTCAGCTTTCTTCAAGGTGTACCGTCACCTTAAAAACGATTTGTTGCTCAATCGAGCTTTGTTATTCTTTTTTAGAAATTACTAAAGCCAAAGAGCGAGTGGGGGCCAAGCTATGTGGGGTTGCTCCTATTATGGTATTTTCACATCCACTCTAGATTGAATTCGGTGTTGCACATTAGGATGTGAAATACTCGGATACTCGGTAACAGTTGGCGCGGTCCAGCTTGGAGGTTTCCAACAGCCATCAGAGCTCTCAAGTATATTTCTAGAGGTATACTTTCGGTGAGGGGGGCATGCCCTCCTAGTCATTTGTTGGAAACTTTCCTTTCCTTATTCGATTCGAAAACCTTGAATCTGTTTTAGTTTTAAACTGCCATGGGTAGAGCCAACTCCTCATCATGGCATAAGTGTTTATTTAGTTCATTCTATCGGGTTCCGACTGTTACCTCATTTTGTTCATTCTTACTGTTACCTTATTTAGTCCATTCTATCGAGTTTGGACCGTTATCTTATTTAGTCAATTCTATCAAGTTGGACTGTTTTTCTTGTTCTATCCATTCTATCCAGTATGGATTTTACTTGGTTTATTTCCTTCCAAGTTTAGTTTAATATTATTTATGCTCATTCATATTTGGATTTGTTTCCTGATATTTATTTCTGCTCTTGCCTGTATGGATGTTATCCTTGTGAGGTAAAAACCCGTTCTACGTTAGCGGCGTGGTCTCACAGAACTTTTATACATGTCTTCCTTATTCGAGTTATCTCACGCTGGTATTTTCAGACTGATCCAGGTGTTATTTATTTATAATGCTTGGGTCAGACCGAGTATTTTTTTTAAGGATTGTCTTTGGGGTTTTGGAGAACGTGGAGGGGAGCTGAAGATCTTTATTGGGCATATAAAGTCTAATTTATTTAGAATATTTCTAAATTTAATTTAAATAAACTCATATATTTCATTTAAAGTTATAAATTGTTGATAGAAATTTATTTAATTTATTTTCAATTTATATATAAATATACATACATATTATATACATATGTGTATATGTGTGCATGTGTAACATGATATTCTATGCAAGGTATAACATGCCCGTATATACATGCTGAGATTTATATCGCAATAGACATATTAGCTCATCCCATATTTATTATATGTTGTCTAAATATATGTATATATTTATACTTATTATATATAGAAACCCAAGTGCGAATATATATATATATATATATATATATATATATCTGTGTGTTTGTGTGTATTTATGTATATTATGACAAAATATTATAAATATAATTATATAGTGTTAAATATTAAATAAACATATGTGTATGTAGGATATAAGTTTATTTTTTTAATATTTTCTAATTTTAAATATGTACGTATGTGTGTGTGTATGAATTAAAGTAACCTAACTTCATATATATAACAATATATATATAAAAAACTTCATATATATAACAATATATATATATATATATAAATATTAATATAATAATTAATGTAAATATTTTTGAGAAAAATGTGTGATCCTCTAGTAATAGAGGAGAGCACACATGATGCTATATATATAAAACATAACAAGGTGCCGCCAACATACCTGGCAGGTGACAAAAACAAAATAAAAGAAACAATGGAATAAACAGTACCCCCATAATGAGCTCCTGCAAAGACACCGTCCATTACACCCCAAAATCGAGCTCCGACATGGCCACCGCCCGATAGTAAGGTGTTGGAGGTACCTAGAAATGCTGAATAGCATTAGAAGCCACTCTGAGAGGTCAAAGATATTGGAAGCCAGCTCAATCAAAAGAAAGATCTATGAAGCTGCCTCAGCTAACGATCCAGTAAGAAAAAATCCACTCTGAGAACTCTAAAAAAGCTAGAAATATCTCCTTCCTCGATCAGCAATCTTGTAAAAGGCTATCCTCAACACCTGAATATAGACATTAACATCCTATCTAACCTAAACCTAAAACAAAACTAGGGAAAAAAATCAGAATGAAACACATATATGTATATAAGTAGAATTTATATACATATATGTGTAAATAAAACATAATAAGATATAATAAAGCAAAATAATCTAGAATAAAAACTAACAGTTTTAAAGTGTAAGGGAAATATGGTCCAGACTGAAGAAAATAAACAAATTGTAAACAAAAATAAAATAACTAATTCAAAAACAAAGACAATTCTATAATTATCTTTGTGGACCATCAATTAAAAGCAAGTTGTGAAGCACCACAGGATCGTCATTTAAATTTGAAAAGAAACTAATACTATTATTACTAGAGTCAAAAATATTATTGTGCTGTTTAAATATATTGATATTATTACTACTTTGTTAAGATATTCCTTAAAAAGATTGTTTTTGGCTAATTTATATTTAGGATTAGAGATTCAATTAAAGCACAAGGACAAAATTAAAAAAAATCAATTTATTGAAATGATTTTTATTATTATTAAAAATACATTGATTTCTTTCAAACCATATGTACCAACAGGATATAGTAAATAAAGTATCGAGCAAGTATCTATTATCCTTTTTTTTTGAATACCCAGGAGAACCCGACGGACCGGTAAACTCCTGAGGAGGGTATAGTAAAGCCGTCCGTTGATCCTTATTAAACTTAAATCTAAAAGTGTTCCAATAGAAAAGCAATTAGAAATTCTATATTTAATATTAAAGTCAAAATGTATATTAAGGGTGTTCATAAGAATAAAGTGAGTATCCATACAGTCATAGTAAATATGTTTCATATCCTCTAAATTTCTATTACAAAAATAATAATTATTGTCAGTATGAATATTTTTTCTTTTTAAAAATTCTATAGTATTTAATTTTCCATGCATAATTAGCCGCATATGGATTTTAGATTTAGGAGAAGCATTTGATTTCCAAATAAATTTAAAATGATTAAAGTTATGCCCGAAAAATTAATAAATCTATAGAAAAAAAGAATTTGAAGAAAATTTCTTACTTTTATCCCACTCCCAACTAATGAAATCATTATCATTATCAATATTATAGAGATTTAATCTAGTGATGAGAAAATTAAACCGTCTAATATTTTATGAGGTTCATTTTCAGAAGAAAAAATTTCTGAAATAAATGCATATTTAAAGCTACAAATATCATACAACTCTCTAAACTCAATCCTAAGAGGAATGGCGGAAATCCAACTATCGTGCCAAAAGGAGGTATTATTACCAGAGTGAACTATAATATTACTGTCTAAATTAAAAATCGCATTACATTTCAAAATGGATTTCCAAAAGTAAGATTGTTTACATGAAACCGATGGACTAATTTGATAAAGATTATTACTACCATTATAATAATATTTAGAAATAATTTCTTTCCAAGTGGCATTATCATCAATGTCCTTAAACTTCCATAACCATTTACCTAGAAGGGATAAATTCATATTATGCAAATTAATAACTCCTAAACCTCCATCCTTTTTGGATTTACAAACAGTTTCCCAATTTACTAAACTTTTAATGTAGCTATTAGAGTGATCACCATTCCATAAAAAATGTCTTCGAATTTTATCTATTTTATCAATCTCCCAATCAAGGAAAAGATGCATTGACATCCAATGGATCGGAAGAGCTGATAAAACAAAATTAATTAAAACAAGTCTACTCGCTCTAGATAAAAGTCTTCCATTCCAGTTAGAAATCCTATGTTTAATTTTATTTATAATATAAACCAATCATCATGTTTTAACTTAGTAGGCCTAATCACAAAATCAAGATAGTCAAAAGGAAAACTCATAGTTTTACAATTTAGCGTTTTGACTACTAAATTTTCAACTTTATCAAAATAATTTAAAATTAAGACCGAACTTTTATCAAAATTTATTTTTAAACCTGATAGAAGTTCAAAATTATATAAAATAAACTTAAGAGTGATAATGTGTCTAGGCAGATGAGAAGAAAAAAAGCAAAGTACCATCTGCAAATTGAAGGACTGATATACCATTACGCGATATATCATTACCTATATAACCCATAGATCCATTATCAACCGCTTTTTTAATTATCTTAGCAAAAACGTCTGCGACTAAGTTAAACATAAGAGGCGATAAAGAATCCCCTTGCCTTAGTCCTTTCTTGGATTGAATTTTATTTTCCAAAATACCATTAACCATAATAGTAGAGTTACCAGTTTTAAGCAAATTCATGATCCAGCTAATCAATCTAGGACTAAAACCTCTAGCATGAAAAATATCTATTAGAAAATCCCAATCTACCGAATCAAAAGCTTTTGCAAAGTCTAATTTTAAAATGGCACAGGTAATATTGTTCTTACAGCGGTGATTAATGTATTCTTGAACGACTGCCACACCATCGGTGATATTTCTCCCTTTAATGAAAGAAGATTGCGAACAATCAATTAGATCATTTATTTTAGTACTAAGTCTATTAGCTAAGACTTTTGAAAAAAAATTAACTGAACAGTTGATTAAAGAAATAGGCCTAAAATCTTTTAGATTATTAGCACCTACTTTTTTGTGCAATAGGATAACATTTGCAAAATTAAATCTACCCGATTGTAAATTGCCATTATAAAAGTCATTAAATATGCTAATTAAATCTAATTTTAAAACATCCCAAAAAGTTGTGTAAAAGAAAATTGGAAAGCCATCCGGCCCTGGGGATTTATCACCTGGAAAATCGTTGATCGCTTTTCAAATTTCCTCTTCAGTAAAAGGAACATCTAACTCAGAGAGATTAATATTGGAATTAGCTGGATAAAGTTCATTCCAATTAACATTAATTCTATGATTGTTTTTGTTGCCAAAATATCTCTATAATAGTCTGTGAAAGCCTTATTGAGATCTCTTTGGTCAACTATCTCTACATTATTAATTAGAATGGAATTAATCGTATTACAATGTTTTCTTTCATTGGCCATATTATGAAAAAATTTAGTATTATTATCCCCTTCATTGATCCACTGAATTCCAGATCTTTGTTTCCACATAACTTCCTCCTTTTCTAGAATAGAGTTAGGTTCTTCTCTTAAATTACTAAGAACATTCCGCTCACCTACATTTAATTGTCTATTTTCTTCTATTTTATTTAGTTTAAGCATCTCATTTAAGAATATTTTCTTTTTTAATTTTAATATTACCAAAAATATTCTTACTCTAATTTTTTAGAAATAACAAAAGTTTCCTTAGTTTTAAAACAATTTTTTTTTGCTGACTTGTCACCATTTCTAATATTATACATGCTCATAGAAGTCCATTTATTAATAATTAAAATCGGTAAACTAGATTCTAATAACCACATTTTTTTCAAATTTGAAAGATCTACTAAAAACTCTATGATGATCACATATGAGGATAATTGGATAATGATCAGAAAGAGTGTAGGGAAGCGCAGACACTCCACAGATAGGAAATTTGTCCTCAGTTTCATCAATAACGAAAAACCTATCGAGTAGAGCCATAGAATTGGACTCCCTAGAATTACTCCAAGTAAAATCTCTATTAGAGAGAGGAATTTCAATAAAACTTGAATTAATAATAAATTGATCAATTCCTCCATAGTAGAGAAATCTCCCTCCCTTGGAGTTCGCTCACCTATATAACGAGTAACATTAAAATCGCCCCCCAAAACCCAAGAGCCCAGCGCTAAGGATCTAAACTCAAGACATTCATTCCAAAGAATCTGACGACCTAATTTAGAATTCGGTCCATAAACATTAGAAATGTTTAAAAAAGGAATTGTCTGAAAGATTAATTAGAATAATGTGAATCGAGTGTTGTTTGGTGATACATTGGAGTAGATTAAAATAATTGTCCCACCAACCAATCATTAAACCTCCATATACACCCACCGAACTTAGTCTTTTATAAAAAATATATTTGGACATTCAATTTTAGTCCCTTGAAGAAGTGCAATATTAATAGAATAGTCTTGAAAAAAGCTCTAACCTTATCACATTTATTTAAGTCATTCAAACCTCTAATATTCCAACTAATGATCCTCATAAACCCAAAGATCTATCCCTATCAAATTCCTTACTTCTAATAAACTCACAATCTAACTCTATATCGGTGAAAATAAAAGCAGCATCGATGGCTAACTGATTGAACTCAAAAGCTGACAAATTACCTAAAGCATAAGACGAGTATCTACTACCCAAATCAAAATGCATACCTAAGCCTGATTCCGATGTACCACTCACGGAACTTGAATCAGGAAACTTACCCAAAGACTTAGAGCGACTGCAACGAATTCTGGCATTCCTACGAACCGATCCGCTAGAAGCTACAAACTTCCTTCGTCTACCTCTCTTTGATGAAGTATAACAAGAAGCTGAATTACCACCTAACTCCCCACTCCGAGCTATCGAGCAAAGGCCAGATTTCCTTTCTACCGATTGCAAAAAACTGGATCGTTGGTGCCACAACTACTCGCCAAAATTAACGAATTCCCTTCGTTTATTGACTCATAACCCAAACCATCAGATTCCAAAGATGTTGCGAAACCCGAGAAAATCAATTCCCGGTTATCATCTCTGCCCAATCTCGCAGCAATAGGTACTTCTTTATTACCATCAATAATACAAGCATCTCCACCTTTCAAGGTGTTAAAAACCACACTTCTATTATAAAAGCTCACCACAGAATGATTGTCAACTACCAGAGAGGGAATTGGAGGATTCATAATATCAACAGTATCTGAAACCTGTGCACCATGCAGTACAATAGCAGTGTGCATATGATCTAAAGTAGCAGTGATCAAATTTGAATTCTCCACAGCAACATGAATCTCTAATTCAACAACATTGTCAACATCCTTCTGCTGTTCATACAACATAAACCAGTTGCGAAAATCATCTCGCACAAACAGCTGTTCATCGCCTGGAAAAGTATAATCATCAGAAGCAAGAGAATCTACCAGTTCATCCACCAGCACTCCATCGCTTTACAATAATCACCTCTACTCTGATCATTCAAATCGAATACAAGTTGCAGATCTACAACTGACATTGTCGCCCAAAAATCACTGTCAAAAGCCTTAATGGACTTAGGATACTGATATACATCCATTCGATTATCCAGGCCTTTACTAAAATCTTTCAAGCTATTTAGATTATCCAAATCATGATCAAATAAGAATTCACTTACAACCAAACAATCCTTTAAACCGCCACCTTCATTATCAACAGAGACATTGTTACAAACATTCGCACTCGATTGAATTTCGATCAAACTATCAAACAAATGAACATTCATAACTCCATCCACTTCTCCCTCAATAAAATCAGTGATAGATTCCGGTTCAAGACATTCGAATCTGTTAGCAGTAGGATTCTCGAAATTCACCAATCTTCATGTATGTATTTTGCCTTTTTTGGTCTTTACATTGGAAAAACTATAATTCGAATTGATTCCAAATTTTGAGACAGAAGTATTATTACTCATAGCAACAACAGTGGGATCAATCAAAACAGGGTCGAATCTTGTTAATTCCTCTTTCTTGACAGAGTCAGGAAGACCATTTCCAGATACGCTAGAGAGATTATCCTTTTTCGGAGCTTTATGAAGAGGATTAGATTTGCCGAAATATAATACTGGATCACCAAATTTTTCTCTATAACCTTTACCAATATTTGGTTCATTGATAATGTTGAAATGAAACAGCAAATATTCTAAATATTTAATACCTTCATATTGTTTTTTCTATAGATGATCCAATAAAATCCCCTTCAACAACATACACTTTAATACGAATTGGAAACCATGTTCAACCAGAGTTGCAGAGGAGATAGATTCAATCGATGTAGACGAACAAGCATATTTCTTGTGCCCAGATTTACAACAAGCGAAGCATATGATAGGCTCGCGACATTGAAAACCATAATGATTATAACCCCCACTCTATAGAAGAAATCCTTTCTTTTCCTTGAATCGATCCAATTCTTGTTTAAAGATTGCAATGGAAGGCTCTGAAATCGATGGGGAGGTTGTCGATCCCTTACCACTTGTGCATATGATCGATTAGGAATAGAATCACGATGAATAAGATCTGATGAGAGGGAAGAAGATGAATGAAACGAGGAGGAAGAAATTCGATCGTGAGAGAAAGATACAGACGCTATGAATGTTTATTACTAATAATTAATGTAAATATAAGTTAGAATAGTTTATGTGTGTGTATATATTACAAAACTTAAAAATTATATATATAACATTCCAGGCCAAATAAATAACAGCTCTAAATTTTATTATATTAATACATATATATATACATAGTGAATAAATTGGTTAAATAACATAAAATAAATGATAGAAAATATTTAAATAAATAAATATTTTAAATTTTAAATTTTTTAAAAATAAGCAATGATATTATAGGTTATGAAAAAATTTCAAGTTTTCTTAAGTCTAAATATTTTTATTAATTACTTTCGGCCGAATTTAAACATGATTTTTAAAAATATAAAAAATGGTTTAAGAATTATGATTTTTTTACCGAGTGCCTTTATTATGACAAATTAATTTTAGAAAATTTAAACTAAATTTTCGAAACATACTTTATTTTATATCAATTTATTAATTCGTATAATGATTGAATAATAATAAAATTATCAAATAATTACCTAAAAATTATTTTCGATCATAAAAATAATAATTAACGTAAATATACAATTGAAAAATATTAGTTCAGTTATTTATGCGATATAGTTATATAGTTAATACAAATCATATAAATAAAATAGTTAAGATATTAATATATATCTAAATTAATTAATAAAATATGTTGATTTCGGCTGTGTGTATCGGATCCTTAATGAAAAATTATTTTTTATTTATTTTATAAACATATACACATAACCAATCAATATGCGACAACAAAAATACCTATAGGAATCTCACCTAACCAACAATATAATAATCACAATATATATATATATGTATGTATGTATGTATGTATGTATGTAGGTGTGCATGTATGTACGAACAATATACAATTATACAAAAGTTATGGATCATATATATAACTAGAAAGTTACTTAAAAGCTAATTCCCTTAAGTCCATCTTGTAATGATGAGTTCTCCTCTTTTGAAACCATCTCGATTCTACAGATTGTTAGTCTTGAACCACAAACCCTTTTACTATCAGATAGCTATTATTTTGAATTGATTTGATTTAGGGTTTGTTGGAGCTTTAGGAAGGTGTAATTCAGCCAAGACAAAGGAGATAAGAGGTAGATAAAAGTCCTTCTAAGGTTAGGCTTAGGGTTCCTTTTACAATGGTTGAATCAAAGATGAAATTGGATCATATCACATACATTTTCTCACTAATCTCTACCATCCATCCAAAACATTTTGCCCTATTTTGGCCACCCCCATATCTAATGTTTGCTACAGAAATTTTGCCTCCAACTTCATGGGCCAATAGTTATTTAAGCCCAAGTAAATATATTTAATTAAATCTAATTTAATTTCTTATCGATATCTCATATCGATCGATCTATTTATAACTATTATACATATATACAACAATATTTATTCCTAAAATCACATTCAGATTTTATAATTAATATTTCATAAATATTAATTAATTTATAATATTAATAACTAATTAAATCATTTGATCTAAAGAGAATTCATTATTTCGGTTGTGTGACTCGCGAGTGTAAATTCGATCTGCAGTTAACATCAAACTATTCGAATGTTAACGTTTACACATCACTTAGCAGGTGGTGTGGCATTTTGACCAAATTTATCGCTTAATTTGTTTCAATAAAATCCAATTTCACTTTATTAACCATTACCCGGTTGTGACATTTATCTATGCCAACTCTCTTTGTCGAAACTATATCACTTTGGATTTATGGGATTTGGTAATGATCAAAATTCCAAGATCATTTATATTCAAATTTATTGTCAAACACAAAGACCTTAGTTAAATAATAACAATTATTAATTAACCGAAATGCTATGGCCAAAGACTATGACTTTGAGTTGACTTGAGTTGATCATGATACTAATCGTGTATAATTGAGAAAACGAATCATCTCTTTAGTAGTGCTTCACTTCCAATACTTCCACTCGACTAAACTATAGTTATTCGATGGACGTTATGCTATGATTTGGCTATAATCAAAGTGGAGCTTTCATATTAAAAATCCATAGTATTCTCAAGTCGAGAGAACTGTGCAAATTAGTCGCATCGATATTTTCTGTTTAACCTTAGTTAAATTAACCAACAGAAAATCATCGAGTGAGTCGTTCCATGGTTATCCAATAACCATCGGTACATAACCCCTAGGTGCCCTAAGGGGCCATGAGTAATTCACTACCCGACATTTAGAGAGCGTTACGTACCCTAGTCTTAATGGATACATTGATATCCAATCTCAATGCATGTTGACTAGGAACATTTAAATTGTTGTATTTATTTTTATTACGATGAATTACTCACGGTTAAAACACTTTATAATTACTATCGCAAAAAATATAATTTGTGGATTTTTTTGTTAAATATATTTTTAGTTAAATTAATTAATTAATATAACCACATTACATTAAGTATATAATAGAAATGAAAACCCCTTTTATTTTGAAAAAGGTTGGTCAACGAGTTAGATATATGTAACAAATTATATAGTTGCCCCTAGGACATACCCCTAACTCTATAAGATTTTATCAGTAGATCATCTTTCATTTAACTAGTAAAGTTTTAGTGGACTAACATAATAATTTTAAAACTATGAATTAATTTATAGAATTAGTGGATGTAGATAAATGATCATATATGTATATAAGATAGGAAACCAAAATGTATAAGCCTTATACCACCATAAAATGAATGTTGATAATTCAAGCTATCGCATGATGATAATATATGCTATCACATGTTATGCAACTATAAGTTAAGTGAAAAGCAAATACAGTGAGTTATCGCATGTTGATTTACCATAAAATTGATAAAAGTAAGTTGTGCATGATTGAGCTATTGTGCATTGATAATAAGGTTAAAGGAAAAGCAATCATGTATTGATCAACCACATATATTTAATAAAGTAAATAAGGTGAATTATCGCATGTTTAACTATCATGCGTTGATAATAAGATAAGTAGGAAAAACTGCCGCATGTTAATATGTGAATTGAATAAAACAAGAAATTGAGCTATCTAATGTTGAGTATTACATGTTGATAATAAAGTAGGTAAAATGAATTGTCAAGTGTTGGGTGTAGTATTTGAACAAGGAAAAATAGACAAGCTATTGCATGTTGAGATAGGAAAAACAATCATAAAAGGTTGAGGAAATTAAGTAAAGAAAGTTGGCTTTTGCGTAGTGAGCGTAATAAAGAAAATCAACCTTCACATAGTAAGCTGTAGAGTGTCGACAATAAAGAATATTAACCTTCGAGCAGTGAACTATCGGGTGCTAGTAATAAAGAAAGTTTAGCAATCGAAAGGTGAGCTGTCAAGTGTCCGGACAACAAATATGTCACAAGTAATAAAATTCCTGAATGGATATCAGGTTAATAAAACCGGAAGCACACTAACAGTAAAAACAACCTATGAAGATAAAAATAGGATTAAAATGACAATTTGAAAAGAAATTCAAGGGAATCTATTAAGAATTATAAAATCAATAGGTTCACGAAAGCCTAAAATTAGAGATGATTATGCCAAATTGAATCATGATGATAAATCAACAATACAATCAGCATATAAGTGATAAATAAATTATTACCAAATGAAGGTCTTTAAAGAATCAGAGTTTTCTTAAGAAATTAATGGCAGATTGATTTAAGAACCTAGTAAACGAGAAGAAGAGAAGAAGAAAAACTATTTCAAGAGAAGAAGGAACTTAGATTAACCGTTAGATCATAAGAAAGAAAAATGAATGGCTAAGATATAAAGATGGGAGAATATGAGTTTAAATCAAAAAGAGAACTAAATGAAGTGGAATTTTACACTAAGCATTAAATGATATTATAAAAAGGAGGAACAAATGTTATATCTAAAAAATACTGGCTATCACAGGTTGAAAATAAGCCATCTTAGATTAGTAGAAAAAGAAGCCATCGAGAGGAGAGAGCAACATATAAACTGTCGCAAATTTTTGAAAGATGAACTATCGCATGTTAAATAGAGTTTTCTAAGGTTGGTGATTTCGAAGCTATCGCAAATTGACTAAACAAGCTATCAAAGGTTTGTGATCTCATAGCTATCACGAGTTGACTAGAAAAACTATCAAAGATTGATGATTACAAGCTATTGCATGATGATCAATGAAGCTACCGAAGGCTGATACCTTAAAGCTATTCCATTATGGTCAAT
Source organism: Allium cepa (assembly GCA_030765085.1). Taxonomy (NCBI): domain Eukaryota; kingdom Viridiplantae; phylum Streptophyta; class Magnoliopsida; order Asparagales; family Amaryllidaceae; genus Allium; species Allium cepa. Next base: position 133,667,446 of record CM060941.1, on the reverse strand, counting down.
GAAGCAATCAAAGGATGATAGCTTACTGCTATTACTTTATGGTCAATGGAGCTATCAAAGGATGATACCTTAAATCTATCGCATGATGGTCAATGAAGCTGCCGACGGATGAAACTTAAACCTATAGCATAATGGTCAATGGAGCTATCGATTGGTGGTATCTCAAGGCTATCGAATGGTGATCAATCGAACTATCGAAGGTTGATGCCGTTGAGTTATTATATATTTTGGTTTGATGAGTTATAGAAGATCGACTATACTAAGCTACCACATGCAGATAAGGCGAGCCATCTAGTGTTGATGCTTTTAGCTATCGCATGTTGACTAATCCACATGAAATCAAAATCTAATTAGCCACGTGGTAAACTTTCATTGGATCAACCATGCCACGTTATCATGACCAAAAAATGAAGTTGTGCCACATGTCACTTTAACATGTACTACGCAGCAAATCATGACCGTTTATTTTTAATGAATGACACATGTAATAAATCTAATGGTCCAAATCTTTTATAAATATGCATGTACCCTTGCTGGAAAGTGCTGAATCCCAAGTGATCCTTCATTCCCATTTTTCATTTTTATGGAAGAGAAAAGCTTGTGATTGGGATTACTATAGCCATTAGCTCAAATTAAAATCAAGATTTTGTAATCAAGGACTCTATTTAATGACAATTTGCATAATTACTTTCATTTGAACTCTTACCTTGCATATGAATTAGTGACATGCTTATTGAACAAAAAGGACTTTCCATTGACTTGCATATTGACAATCATATCTACCTATTTACCTGGATATTTAAACAATAAGATCTCCCTCCCTCTTGCATTGAGTAATTGACCTTATACTAAGGCTATTTTTTTGGGTAATTGACCTTATACTAAGCCTAATTTTTGATCGGAGATAGACACACAATTTGTCTTGATGTCCATATTATGAATATGCATATCATGACATATTAATTAAATTATTAATTAACTATAAAAATTATTATTTAAACCTTTATAACAAATAAATATCTTAGTTAATAAAATTAAACTAAATTAACCAAACCATCTTTTGTTAATCAAAATACTGAATCTGATTTAGTATTAACAAATGTTTATTTACACAAACACAAATTAAAGATCTTTTGCAAATTAATAAAAAGATTTTTTTAATTCGCCATTTTAACCCCATGGCGAGTGCCTTTATCCAACAGTTAGTCCATAAAAAATAAAAAGGTTGTTACTATGAAGTTGAGTCGTTTCCCAACATGAAATGTTAAGTAACGATATACCTTGGTTGTAAAAGTTTATTGCATGCTTGCACTAAAATAAGCTTCAAGTGAAAATGTTACCATTATTTTTTAATGATGTATAAGATACCATCCAAGTAATGTGGAGTGTACATAAACACGAATATCCACTAAAGACTGAAAATTAGCTCCTGAAGCTAGATTTGTAAAATCGTATGTCCAACTCAATAAGACACTACACAAGATGCTCGATGGAGTTTGCTTGCATCCGTGACATTTGTCTGCTGATGTGCATGTAAGTGTGTATATTTTTACATCCATATTTAATCTATTTTTATTTAATAAATGAGCATATTAGGGTATTTTACATGTTTAAATCAAAATTTCAATTATTTTCAAATCAATATTTATTCATCTTCATATAAGAGAAAAATGATCATTTTTGTGTGTGAATTAATTTGAGAATATTTATTTGCACATTTTATTTTTATTTGTAGGAAATTGGATGGAAAAATATGAAGAGGCTTATTAGTGGAGATTAATTACATGCTAATGATAATTTGAAGGCCACACTTCCTCAAGGGCAATTTGGGTAGTCCTCTAAAATAGGATTAGAGTTTTAGACATGTATAAATAGCCCTTATGATTCATGTAATGGAGTCTCAGCCTCCTCTTTAGTTAGTTTAGTTTGAGGAACAATTTGTAATATAAGCTCTCTTTCATGCCTACTTACCCATTTTCTTTTTATGTAATTTACTTATATGCAATTTTAATTCATGCTATTTTATTTCATGTTTGTTTCTTTTATGTTAGTGGCTTAGATTTATTCATGCAAGTAGATTAATTATTTTTCATTTTAATTATCTCTCCTTTTGCTTTTGTTTTTGTGCTATGTTGGAATCTACATTTGTTGACATGGTAATAAATACGAGAAGCTAAACCCCTTCAATTTAGGGGTAATGAAGCTATTTTAATCATGTAGATTCAACATTTTTCTAATCTTTTTAATCTCTTTTTGAGCTTAATGGAAATGTTTTATGTGGTTAAACTTTGTTGTTTTAGCTTTGAATTTGATAGCCTATGTTGTTGACACCAAATAGGTTATGCTTAAACGAACATAAATACAAATTACATCTTCATCTACATATGATTATGCTAATGAAGTGGATTTTAAAATAAAATTTTGATGGTCTATATTCCTAATCAATAGTAAATAGATCATGCTTAGAATAGATTTTATTTTCAAGTTAATTAACATCATCATGAGAGTTAACAAGTGGTTTGGAGGGCGTGTTAAAGTTTGATGGTTTATGCTGGCCCAATTAAAAGCACAAATAGGTCATACTTATGATAAACATATAACTAAATTCACTAATGACCGAAAAGAGAGATCATAATTTCATTTCGTTTGTTTATGTGGTCATGAGAAGGAATTTGTCTTTAAATTGCCTTCAAGCTCTCATATTTTTATTCATTTTCTTTTGCTAGTTTATTTACATTTTTAGCTTAAAACAACTTCAAATTTTGGTTTAATTTGATTGAGTAGTATTTTTAATCAATTCAATTCCCCACGGATCGACCCGTACTCGTCACATTCTAGAATTGTACGTCGTGCGCTTATGGTTATTTTTAATTTAAAATTGTTTCAGCGATTTCCTAAACCGATAGGAAGTTAGCCGATTCAACGAGTTTTTGGCGCCGTTGTCGGAGAATTTAACTTGTTATTTTCTATTCTTCGAATTTTTTTTGTTTGATTTTATTGTGTGTTGAGTTGTATTTTTAAAAAATGATGTGTTGCATGTTTGTTGTTTGATTTTTGTCTGCATTGCATTTATGTGCTTGTTTTCTAGTTTTATTTGTATTTGCAGTTCTATAAAAAAAAGCATACACGATTTCAAAATAAAAACAAAGATATTTTATTTCCTTTTACAACTTGAATTTCATTTTCTTTACAATTTTTCGTTCTCTTTACAAGTTTACATTTTCAATTACAAAATTTCCCACTGTCATTTCTTCCATTATCCTTGCCTACACATCTGCCTTGCTGCAAACACCTCATTTCTGCCTTTCATTACTTCTCATTGCCTTTAGATCATAACTTCACTTCAGCAACCCAAACAACTACAAGCCTCTGCACATACATGTGCTCATACAACTGGCTACTACTGACATCAATTTCTATCAATCACCATCTCTCAACATTCATAATTTTCCCCATACCTCTTCATACAAAACTCTGCACATCCCCATTGCCACTGTCAACCATACATCCCTCTACATCAACCAACATACTTGCTGTCGACCGCACACGTCAAACAAAATACCAACTCCCCTATTACATACTTCACCATACAACCACCTGCCTCACTGCTATCAAACAAAATCACCAAACTCCATTTGCACATCACAGCTGCTAACCCTCTTCCAACAGTCAAAACCTTCTACCATAGCCATATTCCACTCCTGACCACCATATTCCAACTTTTGTGCACATACAACTACCATGTACAACTACGTACTGCATTTCAAACTTTTGTACACATGCATTTAACCACCAAACTAGCAGACCCCCTGCCTTGCATCTGCAACCAACACCCCATCAACATTCACATACAAACTACTGTCACCTTCATATCCACAACAGTCTATACCTCTGCAACGTGCACCACTGCTAGAAAGGCTTCGTATAACGACGGAGCCTAGTGACGGCTAAAAAAAGTCACCGTCGCTAGCCGTCGCTATACGCAATATACAGATCCAAGCCCAGAGCAGCAAATTCATTACCTTCCTCCCCCAAAATCAATCTCCTTCCCCCAATCCGCCGCCCCCCGTCACTGCAGCCGCCGCTCCACCTTTCAACGCCTCCAAATCAACCAAATTCGTGTAGGTATGCTCCTAATCTCTCGTTTGAATGTAAATTTGATGTTTTTAGGTTTAGTTTAAACCCTAATTCAATTAGGATTTGTTGTTAAATTGAGATTTGTTGTTAAATTAGGTATTAGTAGTGTTGTTAAATTAGGTATTAGTAGTGTTGTATGTTGATTTGGTAGATTAATTAGTTTATTATCATGAACTTGAATTAAGTATTGCATTAATTAGTTTATCATGAAGTTGAATAAATGGTAGATGTAGATAATTAGTATTGGCGATTAACATGGTTAGTTGTGTTATGTGAAAAAATAGTGTATATTAATGATTAACTTGGTTATTAATAAATTTACATGAAAGTATTTCATAGTTTATGAAATTGATAAATTACAAATTTAAGTTGTTATGTGAATTTAATAATTAGATTTTTATTGTTTTCTAATTATCTATTTGATAATTAGAATTTGTTGTTTTCTAATTATATTCATTGATAATTCTTCTATTTATCCTGCTGATTGAGCGACGGCTAGCGACGGCCATTTTAATAATTTTAGCGACGACTACCAGCGACGGCCAAAATGCAAAAGGTTGTATATATTGTAAAAAATAACGTTTGTACAAAAAATTAAAAAATGAATATGAGAACATTAAAAATTCTGCAAATAACTAAAAAAATTAAAAAAATTAGGAAATGACTTTAAAAACAACTGATATTGTACTAAAATCGATTTTGTAAAGAAATTAAGAAATGAATATAACAACAACAAATAGTCACATAAAATCTATGTCGTAAAAAAATAAAGAAATGAATATTGAACTAAAATTGTTAATTGAATGTTGAACTAAAATTTAAATGCACAAATTTTTGAAATAAAATATAAATAGTTGAAACATTGTCAAAATTTGAAAAGAACAACAATATTTGATAAAATTTAAAGAATTTTTTTATCCCTTAGATTGGCTTTGGCCCCGTCTGGCAAGTGTTGTATATAATCGTTATATGGATGTTCGTTTTGTAACGGAACGGACATTTATATTCATCTGATACAATATTTGTCAGACTTGTCCCTGTATTGGAAAAGTTTCAAACACAATAAAGTAATTACATATTATAAATCATTTCATTTTAAACGTTTACAAAATTTCGACAGCACTTCCTTTACGTTCCCTGTGTACACGCATTTGTGTACGATACAGGGAACATAAGGGAAGTGCTGCCGAAATTTTGTTGAACCGTTTAATCTGAAATGATTTATAAAATGTAATTACATTATTGTGTTTGTAATGGAAAGTAGGATGACTGACCACCGAAGTGAAAACCAAAATACCAAAAAATAAAAAAAAATAAAGTGAAGTTTATATTTTGAATTTTCTGCAACGATGAACTGTTTACAATGGAGAATGGTTGAAAATTAATGATTTAAATTGTCAAACATACATTTTCAAATCAGAAAAAATGTTCAATTATTTTCTCGACCGTATTTGGATGTATGAAGTCAGAATTGGAAAGAAGGGATCAATAAAGCAACATTTCTACAACGGTGTACACGAATTTATTAGATTTGCTAAATCTAATAACCGAAACAATACAGAAATTCGTTGCCCGTGTAGTAAGTGCCAACATTTGAAGCATTGGAAACCGGATATAGTTGAAGTACATTTGTATCAATATGGTTTCGTGCCTGATTATTATTTTTGGGATCGTCATGGAGAACTTGTTGAACCTACACCTAATACTGAAGTGTTAGAGGACGGTAATATGATGACGATTTCGATAGGAAATATGGTGGATGATGCAGCATGATCAATGTTTCCTACAACTGAAGCTGTCGATGAAGACGAAAATGTCGAAGAAGAACTGACCGCGAGAGCTAAAAAATATATGATTTGTTGGATTCTGCTAAGAGGCCGTTGTGGGACGGATGTAAAAGCGGAACCGAACTTTCAATAACCGCCGAATACATAACTATGAAATCAAAATTCAACCTTATAGAAGCTGCATTTACAGCAGTTGTACAAGCTGCAAAACGACACATGCCACCCAATAATTTGATATGCGATAGTCATTATAAAGTAAAAAAATTGATGTCCGCTTTCAGTTTACTGTACGAGAAGATAGATGCATGTGTGAAAGGTTGCATGTTGTATTGGAAAGACGACGTTGACCTCAAAAAATGCAAAATATGTAACGAAGAAAGAAACAAACCAAGAAAGAAGAAAGGGAAAGAAGTCTCGTACAAAGAATGCATTATTTACCCATCACTCCCAGACTTCAAAGATTATATGCATCTTCTGCTACGGCCTATCATATGCGATGGCATAGTGTGAGAATAGCGTAAGAAGGAACTTTGATACATCCATCCGACGGTGAAGCATGGAAACATTTCGATAACACTTATCCCGCATTTGCTACGGAAAGCCGTAATGTTAGACTTGGTTTATGTATGGATGGATTTTCACAATTTTTACAGTTTGGCAGTAAATATTCATCCTGGCCAATTATCGTTACTCCGTATAATTTACCTCCATGGATGTGTATGAAGAAACCATATATGTTTCTCACCACTGTCCTTCCCAGCCCTCATGATCCAACCCAAGGAATTGATGTTTATTTACAACCATTGATCGAAGAGTTGAAGAAACTGTGGAATGAAGGAGTCGAAACTTACGATGTATCAACGAAAAAAAAATCGGTTATTCGCTTCTTTTTTATGGACGATTAATGATTTTCCTGCATACGGGATGCTTTCTGATTGGAGTACGGCCGGTCGTCTAGCATGCCCTTATTGTATGGAAGAAATACGAGCATTTTCGTTACGATATGGAAAGAAAGTTTCGTGGTTTGATTGTCATCGGTGTTTTCTTCATCCCAATCATACTTTTATAAGAGATAAGAAAATTTTCATAGCTAACAGAAAAGAGAATCTGAAACCACCCAAGGTTTGGTCAGGTGAGGAAATATACGAAATTGTAAGAGACTACCCAAAGATACATGAAACTGGAGTCCAGACTGAAATCCCAAGAAAGTTAGACATTCATAATTGGTGCAAACAAAGTATATTTTGGGAGTTACCATATTGGAAAGATCTCTTACTCCGACATAATATTGAAGTGATGCACAACGAAAAGAACGTGTTTGATAATCTGTTTAATACAATTTTGAATGTAAAGGGCAAAACTAAGTATGATTTAAATTCAAGGCTTGATATAGCAAACTATTGTAAGCACCCGAAACTTCATATGAAGCCTAATGACAATAAAAAACCGAAAGCATGCTATGAGCTAGACAATAAGCAGGTAAAACTCGTGCTAAAGTGGGTGGAAGAATTAAGATTTCCCGATGGGATTTCTTCTAATCTTCGTAGATGTGTTGACTTCAAAAATAGTAAACTGAGTGGGATGAAAAGTCATGATTGTCATATCATGATGGAATATTTACTACCCGTGGCTTTCAAAAGACTGTTGCCCGTAAAAGTATGGAACGTTATAACAGAGTTATGTTTGTTTTATAAACAGCTTTGTTCGACAACATTAAAGGTGGATCGTATACGTAAACTTGAAGTAGAAATACCCATATTGCAATGCAAACTGGAGAAAATACTCCCGCCTGGTTTCTTTAACGTAATGGAGCATTTACCTATTCATCTTCCATCCGAAGCACTTCTTCGAGGTCCTGTGCAATATGGATGGATGTATCCGTTTAAGAGGTAAATTAACATGTGCAATGTTCATGTCAATTTCAAATTCAAATTTGTATATTTAAATATGTAATAAATATCTTAATAGGTACTTGAATCATCTGAAGAAGAAGATTCGACAAAAAGCGCGAGTTGAGGGTTCAATATGCAAATCGTATCTCGAAGAAGAAGCCTCATTTTTTTCTCTCACTACTTTAAGGGCGATGTGAACTTATCGTTTGTAATTGTTCCTCGAAATGAGGAAGTCGTTGAACAAAATTCTTCTCAAACAATGTTATCTATTTTTAGACAACATGGTAGACCTGGTGGAAAATGTGTGGAAATATGGTTGGACGATAGAGACCACCATGTAGCACACACGTATATTCTTTTAAATTGTGTCGAAGTCGCACCATTTGTCAGGTAATAATTAATTCACTTGTAATTTACTTGTACGTATATAATAATTATAACACATATTACATATATGCAGTATCTACAAATCACAGTATCCATTTGGCGATCTCAGTAAAGAATTTGCCAAATGGTTTTTGAACTATGTTTATGAGCCAAGAAATTGTGTCGTTGATGAGGGCTTACGACATCTTGCGATTGGACCGAAAAGAAATGTGAAGACTTATCCAATATTCTTCGTCAATGGGTTTAAGTTCAACACGAAAGATTGCAGGGCTGAAAAATTAACATATAACAGCAGGGTATTTGTCAAAGGCGGTGATGATCCAAATGAGCATTTAAAAGATTTTTACGGCGTCTTAACACAAATTCTAGAGTTGCCATATTATGTTGAACCTTTAGAAAAGGTTTTTTTTATTTAAGTGCAATAGGTTCAGTAACGTTCCTGGTTCCGGAATCAACGTGCATAAAGAGTATAAACTTATTGAGTATAAACTTATTGAAATAAGGCATACATTACACTATTATAAATACGATCCTTTTGTATTAGCCAAGCAAGCATTACAAGTTTATTTTGCTCCATATCCATCTTTGAAAAGAGATAAAGCAGATTGGTCTGCTGTTTTCAAAACGAAACCAAGGTTTACGTTTGATGGAAGTAATATTCCAGATGAAGCAGCATATTAAGCCGATCTTGAACCAAATACAGAAATAATAATAACTGATGATATTGATGTAGGGCCTTTGAATGATGAATCGAACGTCTTATTTGATGCATTCGAAAGTACCGAAGAAAATGAGATAGAATACGAGACTGATTCTGAAACAGAAAACGATGAAGACTGGTCGTTATTGATATAATTGTTACGTGATAGTGATTGAAACATGCGATGTAATAGTAAATTTCTGTAATTGTTCTGTGATGATCATTTAGTTAATTTTTATCGATGTTTTGTACTAGTAAATTTTTATAATTGTTCTGTGAAAGTGATTGAAACATGCTATGTAGTAGTGAATTTCTATTATGATTCTGTGATGATTATTTATATAATTTTTATCCATGTTTTGTACTAGTAAATTTTTATAATTGTTTCTGTGAAAGTGATTGAAACATGCTATGTAGTAGTGAATTTCTATAATTGTTCTGTGATGATATTGTTTTTTATAGCAGATATGTCTGGCAGGAGACGAAGTCTGACAGGCTCGCCATCCCCATCTCCTGGTGTAGGTGGTAATGGCACTGCACCGGACTTACGTCCGATGGCAGAAGTTGTTCCTAAAAGTGCTGGGAAAGTATCAATTTTATTTGAAGTATAAGTTTTAAAATCCACTAAACATGTATATCATAACTTTTGCAGTGGCTTTGAGGTGGAGCCATCAGATTATATTTTACAGGTTTCGAGGAAGGCTTTTCAGAGCCGGATGGATGGTTGTTGGCCTCGCTGGGACGACACCCCCCCTCATGTCAAGAACGCAATGCAGGCGGATTTACTTGTAAGTAGCAGTTTGAATTTCAGTTGTAACTTAATATAATCTATATAACTTAAAATAATTTTAATTTACAGGCTGCAGTCCGCGTTGACCCTGACGACTTGGACATTTTTTTAAATCACTGGAACAAACGAATGAGGAAAAATTACAGGGATACATTGTCCAAGGCTAAGAATTCAGGGAAAAAACCGAACTGGATGAGTGAGGGTGTATAGAATGATTTTCTTTGGCTTTGGGACATTCCGGCAGCAAAAGTAAGTAATATATGTTTGCTTTGTTATTTAAATCTAATATAAATCTCGCAAGATATATACGTGATAATTTATCTTAATTTGTAGGAGTTATCTGTGCGGAACCGGGCAAACAGGAACAAAAATCCTACATTGCACCGTGGTGGCTCCAAATCCTTTCAGGAGCATAAGAGAGAGCTGGTAATTAAATTTATAAACTGTGTTTACATTTTATTAAAATATTTTATAATCAGATTAGCAATAATATTTATATATTTTCAGGCCGCGAGATACAACCGCGAGCCTACTATGGCCGAGCTGTTCAAGGTGACGCATGCCGTGGAGAGGACTGACGAAGAGGGCAATGTTTCGTACGAGTGGACGGATGAAAAATCACAATCCGTAATGGTAAATTAATTCATTGTTAATAATAATATTTTTTTTATTTTATTTTCAAAAACTTGAAATTCGGTTTTTATCGTGTAAAACAATTGTTTGTAATCGCAGGAGAGGTACGAAGCTGAGCGGGCTCGGGTAGCACAGTCCACTGGTCGGGAAGAGCTTACGGTAGAGGAGGAGAACCATATTTGGGATGCTATTATTGACCCGCCTTCACGGACCAGTCGACGGTATAGCTATGGAAATGTGGAGGTAAATTTTGACATGTACTAATATATAAATTTACTCATGCATATGAATAGTTAAATAATTTTAATAATATTATATATATATACTAATATATAAATAATTATGAACTATTTTACAGGCGATGAGAATGCAGAGTGCATACAGGAGGTCGCAGCAAGAAGCGGAGATTGCTCAGTTGAAGGCGACAGTGAATGAAATAAATGATTGGAGGAAGAGTTTCTTCGAGCAACAGCTGGATGAGCGGATTGCAGCTTATTTGCAACATCATGAGAGGATGCATGGAGAGGACCGCAGCGATGGTGAGGAGTAGGTATGTTTGTTTGCTCGTGTTATAGTTTGGTATATACACATTTTGGTTGGTTTGGTGTATATATATTTCAGGATATTATGTACATATTTTGATGACTTTTAGTTGATGGATTTGGTTGGATATTATGTATATATATTTCGAGATATTATGTAGATATTTCAGTTTACTATGTACATATTATGGTTAATGGATTTGGTTGGATTTTATATTGTTTGAATGTATAGTGATGTTATATGATGGTTATAGTTGATGAATATAGTGTATAGCGGTTGTGATGATGGTATTTAATAGTTATTGTTTGAAGTGTATATGGGCAGTGCAGGTGCACAGAATTTTACGACGGCTAGCGACGGCTATTTTGTACAGATTAGCGACGGCTAGCGACGGCCATTTGGTTCAGATTAGTGACGCCTAGCGACTGCTAGCGACCACATTTAGACGTTGGAAAATTTTCACGTGGTACATTTGCAGTTGCGAGCCATCGCCATTTGTGTGACGGAGCCGTCGCCGGAGCCGTCGCTATACTGTTGGACGACGGCAAATATAGCGATGGCTTTTAGCGTCGGCTAGCGAAGGCTAGCGACGGCTAAAAACCATCGCTATCTGGTGCCGTTCTTGTAGTGCACACTTCACCAACCTTAGGCATACAACCACAATAATACATCTCCACCGCCACACTTATGCATTTCAACATACGAACTCGTACTTCTCCTCAAACTTGCCTGTTTCTCTACCAGTCACCACCTCCACAATACAACATTTCCCTACACCACGCCATCCATCTCTGTCTAACCACTGTCACCTGACAGTTCAACTCCCCCTGCCTCTATCTTCAACTGCATTACCACGTATATGTACATATATCTCTTCAACTGACAGTTCAGACCCAGTGCCTTCCTACGCATCCTCCATCTACTGCCATACCCTAGTCATAACCCAACTGCCTACAACAATCACTCCACTTCTCACATCAACTACACTACATCATACAAGCTTGGAATCAACTTCAAACTGCTACCTCACATACTACTACATGTGCACATAAATAGTTTCTGTGCAACATATATCATTGTATTCCCCTTTCCATTTCATCTGACCATACAATTTCACCCTCTCCTCTTACCCCACTGCCTTATCAACTGCCTTCACAACCAAAGAACCTCCTTTGCATCATTAACTTACCCTTCCTCTGCCACTTTAGCACTGTCAACATTTCTCATCTCAAAACTATAACAACAAGTTCATCGCCTCAATCTACATCTACCACTTCAAACCTTGTCCAACTACCACATCAACCGCCGCAACCCTCACCTGAAATCATCGCCCTTCTTCTCCATTGACCAAAAACCATCCGCGACCATAATTTGCCTTCACCCATACTGCCACAACCCCACAACTCCACCAATACAAAACATCCACTTCACCTAATCCTCGACCTGAAAACTAACCATCCAGTTACCTCGAACAATCTCCAACAACTTCAACAATCGAACTCCCCTAACCACCAATCACCTGAAAATTACCAATCCAATTTCGACCAAACTCAGCTCGCAACACATGACAACCACCGCTTCCCTCATCTGAACGTAATCGCCATTCTTCTGGGAATTGAAATTTGAATTAACGTCGAATTTGGTTGCGAGATTTGGTTTGACTCGATTTTAAGTTGTATAGAACTGTGATTTTTTTTTAAATTTTTGAAGAGAGAAGGTAAGTAATTTTCAACTGTTTGGTTTAGGCTGGGTTGGCTTGAAGGCTTGAGTAAAAATATTCTTTGTTTAATTTGTTTTAACCGGTTTGTTTCTTTTAATTTGGTATTTCTCTTTGTTTGATTTGTTTTTAGTTTAATCCTAATTTAAAAAAATAATTTGCTTAATTCGTTTAATTTGTTTTTAGTTTTGTTTTGTTTTACCCTTTAAAAAAATTACTTTTAATTTGTTTTAAATTATTTTAAGTTTCATCCTTATATATTAAAAAAAACAATTTTATATATTTTGTTTGAAATTTCAGGTTGCCGCAAGGAAAAAAATTGCTTTGCTTGCATAATATAAAAAAATGCTGCTAAAAAAACTAAAAATAAATTGCTAATAATTCTGTACGCTCTGGTATCGTGCCATTATTTCTCGTTTTTATTTTGATTTGCATTGTTGATTGCTTGCATTTTCATTTATATATATAAAAAAATTCGAAAAATTCGAAAACAAATTTCATTATAGTTGCATTGTTAATACACATTTAATTTTTGTCTTGCATTCATCTCATCTTGTTTTTATTTTCTAAGGGCAACATCCCAATTCACATAAGCTGTGGGATTTCATCACCCCTTCTTTGGCCCATAAAATTGCATTTCATCTTAGAATTTGCTAATAATAAAAATTAGACTTCAGACCTAAGAGAGTCCTGAGCTCACACAAGGCTTAATTATATCTTGAAAGCTGCCTTCTTTGAACAATTTTATTTCTTGGTGTCCAGGCTACGGTAGAACACTAACTGGTTATAAATATTACGATAATTCATAAATATTATACTGATTGTTACTCTGAAGGTACTTAAACCTTAGGCTGCATTACTATGGTGATTCGTGGTGCACCGATAACTTATGTCTGTTACTTAGCTAAAAAATATTTTGTTGGATTAAGACAAAGTGTGATTATATAATTTTGGGTTAGGAGCTATTTAGGACAGTAAATTTGTAGTTAAGTCCTTTGCATTCATATAGTGCATTAGTTCATGCATATTTTAAAAAAAAATTCTAAAGCCAGAACTAAAAAAATTATAAATATTTCTTAACTTAGTTGTTAAATCCTTTTGAAAATTTTCAATCAAAATCAAAAAGGCAAAAAAAAAATTGAGTTAGTTCTTTTAATCTTTTCAAAAACAAAAAATTGAAAAGTCCAAAAAAAAAATCAAATTTCTCTTTTGAAAAATAAATTCTTCTTGGTAAATATTTTTCCTTTATAAACAAAACATTCTTGAAAACGTTCGAATTTCCCTACTCGCAAGAATTTTACAATCGTTGTGAATATCAATATAATCCATATAATTTCACATCAAACTCTTATGGATATTTTAATGACAATTATTGTACAAACCATTCGAATTTTGAACCACAAAGTTTTCAAAATAGTGAGCAACCAACAACTCTTGAAAAGAGTATCGAAACTATTTCGTCTTTACTTGAGCTCTCTACACAAAATAATCAAATGATTTGTGTAATTAATATTTTTGCAATAACTCAAGTCAAGGATTTCAAAATAATCAAGATTCGAATTCTCTTCAAAATTCAAAAAATTTCAAGCATAACTGATGCCAATACAATTTCAAACTCCAAAATGAAATTCAAAATCTAAATGGAAACAATTTTTAAATGATTTTGGCAATAGGAGTTGTTTTAACCATGGTGAAATTTTTTGTTCTCAACAATTTTAAACTGAAAATTCTCAAATTAATAATTATAAATTTGATTTTGTTGAGCAAATAAACAAAATTTATAAAGATCACACGGATTTATTTTTTGAAACATATATGAAACAACATGGAAAACAAAATCAAATCCCAACGCGTAACGAGTCAAATAATAATCCACCTTTTACCAAAATTGACGATTTTCAAATAACGACTTTTGAAATTGAAAATGATGATCTTAATGAAGTTGTTGGAAACGGTAATTGAGTTGGATTTTAATTGTTTTGAAGTATGGAACCAAATTTAAAATTCGATCTTTCTTTTTTCGATTTTGAAAAATTGGATACAATAACTTCAGATTTTGAACATGGTAAATGCAAGAATTGTGAATAATTCAACAAAGGAAGGCAATTTTATTGAACTCAACTTTTTTGGACTTTTCGAAGATGAGTTGTTGAAATCTCAAGGGGAAGATTTAAATCACATTTTGATTTTGAAATCAATAATTATGAAGAAGTTTTCAATGATAAGTTTGAATTTCAAATTGGTGAAAATAAACTTGAAGTTCAATCAATTGTTTTATCTATCCTAAAAATCATTAAAAATAAAACAACTTATACGATTTTTTAATAAAACGACTTTCATTTTTCCAAATCAGCATTCAACTGTGAAATCTTTTATGGTTTTGTTTTCTGTGCGTAAGCTATGTCTCTCATACTTCACACGACAAATGAATTGGTCTTTGGAAGACCGTTTTATTTAGTATTTAACAGTATATTTTCTTATGTCGTGTAAATAAGAGTCGTTCCATTTTCATGTAAATATAGGTCATATTTTTATTTTATTTTTTCTCCTTTCAATTGGGTTAAATGTGGGGACACAGTCAAAATCAAGTATAGGGGGAGTCTCATCTTCCCTTTCAATTTTTCATGGTTTATTTTTTTTACATTTTCTTTCCAAAACTTTAACAAAAAAATTCCAAAAAGAAAAAACAACAACAGTAACAAAAAACAAAACAAAAATTCCAAAATAAAAATTCTTTTTGGCGTATTGATTACTTTTAAAGAGATACCATAGGATAAGTATAGAATTTTGGTTATTAAATTGAAATTTTTGAAAATTTATTTGTCTTATAAAAATAAAAATAAAGTTTGATTACAAGTAACGATGGTTTAACTAGCATATATGAACATTCATGAGTGATAATTATGAAGTCTATCCTAATTGAAAATCATTGTTAAAAAAAGTGGTGGATTTGAAGTAAAGAATATAACATTTTTTAACTTCAAAGTTAAATGGTGCTAAGATGATATTGTAAAATTCTAACTTCATAAAAAAGAAAAGCAGATACAAAAATAGAAAAAAATTGTATATATGTATATATTTTATAAACATCTAGAGTCATGTGTTCACACGCAAGTGTATACACTCGCCATGCTTTGTTCCCTTCTCACGTAAGACCGAAAGGCAGTGCATGATCGGTATATCTATTCTTAGTTTATCTAAGTTGGGTGTTGGATGTATGTATATAAAAAAAATTCATTAATAACGGCTACAATCGATATGTGTACATACTTGTATGTATACTCGTCATGTCTGTATTCCCCCACGTAAGCTCGAAAGACAGCATAGGTAATATATCTGGCCTCAGTTTCCCGAGTTAAGCATATGTAAATATTGTTAATATCAACAAAATTTTCAAATAAAAAGAGAGTAAGCAATTGAAATCCAAGCACTATTTCCACTTGTTCGATTTGACTTTTTATTTAAAAGAAATGAAAATACCGCTTTGAAAAACTTCTGTAACATTCTTGAAAATTAATCACGTTTAATTTGATAATTAATTTAATTTTGGAATTAAATTGTGAATTTATTTATGAATTAATTAGAAAATTTCTAGAATAAATAAATAAAATTTAGATTACAAGTAGCAATTTGATTTGAAATAATAAGAATGAGTATTTTATAAACAAATATTATATTTAAAAATAAATGTATTGGAAATAAATAGAATTTAAAAGCTTTAAAAAGTTAATGATAGTTTGTTTCTAAATATTTTTAACTATATTAATATATTTGGAAGGTGTATTGATTTTCAAAGAATTAATGTACTAATTTTCAAAACATTATTTTTAAGATTTAATCTTCTTATATATATACTTATATAAATAAAAGTGATCATTTGTTAATATGAAATCAAAATATTTAAATCATTCTTTTCTTTTTATAAAGTTGTACAAAAATAAATAATAAAGAATGTATGAATGTAGAATGTATAAAAATATATATATGTATGTAAATATGTTGAACTAAATTAAAGTTTGAATGTGAAAAAATAACAATGGAGATAAAAAAATATATTTGTGTAGAGATGAATATAAAAGAAGATATAAACAATTTTGAAATAGAGGCATATGATACATATGGAATTACATTTACATAAAGGTTTAAAACAAAAAATTACAAAACAATTGAATTAAGGGTATAAACACAGTTTTCACTACATGTAACAAGTGTAAAACATGCAAAAAAATAATAATAATTGTACAAGTGTAAGTCAAAGTGGACAAGTGACATTCAACTTTTGAAAAAAAAATAAAACAAAAGAAAATCATAGAAACTTCTCAGCTTCTCCTTT
Source organism: Allium cepa (assembly GCA_030765085.1). NCBI lineage: Eukaryota > Viridiplantae > Streptophyta > Magnoliopsida > Asparagales > Amaryllidaceae > Allium > Allium cepa. The sequence goes on along the minus strand of CM060941.1, from coordinate 133,650,527 downwards.
AAGCCTCATAGATTTCTAAAAGAAAAGTAAAGGAATCATCTCAACACTAAAACAAAACAAATTTGCAAATCCTCCTCAAAACAAAAATCAGGGAAAAAAAACAAGAATCTGGAAATCACATAAAGCTTCAACCTGTATTAAGTCTTCAATAATATCAAGCATGCAGTTCAATTGATTGAAACAGCAAAGCATCAAGCAGGTTCAGGAAAAATCAAAAAGAAAAAAAAACTGGAGCAAAGTTTGAATGATATCGGATTTTTCCGAAATAAAAACTATTTGTTTTCAAACGATATAAGCTTTCATATAAGAAATGAATTTCCAATTTGTATTATAGGAATTTCAAGTTTGAATTGAAAACGTTTTTCCAAGTTATGAATGAATCTTTGGAAACGGTTTTGAAAGCTATAAGTTAAATCTTTGATTAAAGATTAAAAGAGTTAATCCAATTAAAATGGAAATTGTTTTGAAATCCGTGAATGGATCTTTGTGAAACCGGTGAACTTTGTGAAATGAATCTTTTTGTTTAAAGATTTGAAATGGAAATTTGTTTAAACCATTTGAAAGAAAGTTTTGAATTTTAAAGTTGTGACTTAAATGAAATCTCATATCCATATGTTTTTAAATATTGCGCTTATTATTCGGTTTAGCCGGGAGAGGACCTTGTGTCTTATAACCCATTCTGAATAATGATACGACGTTATGGATAGCATTTGAAGACCGGTGGTGAAGACCGGATATTTGCAAGAATGATAGGATGACCTATCGATTGTCTCTGCACTAAGTAGCTACGGTATAGAGATTCCTTAAGTGATGGGAAGTGCGATCGGGATTGTGAATATCCGGATTTGCAAGGGCTTCTTCGAAAGTGCCTTCGGTTCTGTTCGAACCCGAAATAGACTTGTATGGATGTGTGTCTGACATAACACTTTGAGATGTAAAGCTGGTTTCTATCAAATACATTTCTGTTTGGTGGCGGAGATTTATTCTCTTAGCTTAACACCCTTCTCTGAGACGTACGAGCTCAGAGGTTATGTAGTTGATGGTTACCAGTGATACATTCCCAATTTGGCAATATGGCATACGAAGTGCTGCTGATTATTTGTTGATCAAAGCATGGCTTTGTGAAAAAGCGTAGCTTTGTGGACAAGACCTCATCGAGCCTCACAAACCGGTAATGGTCGAAACAAGAAAGACGTGGCAAGGTTTCAGGGGTAGCTCCCCTAGGGTATGACCATTCCTTCTGGAAAAGGGTGGTAGCATGGTATGGAGCCCAGATACTTACTCATGTTGACGCTGTAATATATTTATTACTGTGTGATGTTGTTGATGTAGAGGATCCTCGGATAAAGGTCGTAAACGACTGAGGGTGGCATATCTTAGGTTTTACTTTCCAGGAAGGGGGTAACCGGCCTTGTGTTGGCAGAGAGCCCGATAGGTTCTTGGGGCGTCCCTTCAGAGGCGTTCCCATGTGGCAATAGGAAGTTCCTTAGCCTGACCATTTGTTGGAAATCCAATCATCCAATACGAGCCTTTACGATTGCAGTTGTATTACCTTCCACCTCAGGTGGTAGCTATAGTAGGCATAGTATAATGGTACTTATGCTAGCTAGGATTAATATTATACTTTCGAAATGTTTTCCACTATGCACTAATAATAATATCAAAAAAGGATTTTGCGTAGTAAGCATGTTTGACTATCATAAGGGGAAATCTCCCCCAAGTGTGCGATTACATGGTGTGTATGCCGAGAGGCCTTATGGTAGTTTCATTTTCCAAAAAGCGTTACGGATTTCAAATTTAAATCCTTTTGTTTGTTTTTAAAGACCAAATATTTTTGTTTTCTCACACCAGTCCCACGGCTGACTCGGAGTTTATTGTTCTGTTCCTAAACTCTGGGTGCCTACAATTTTCCACACGGGCAGTCTAGAGTTTGGTTTTTCAGATAGTCAGGTAGTAGATATCATTTTGGTAGCCTTCAGCTTTATGTTTGATACCTTTTGGAGTCTTTGGAGTCCACGACTGCACTTGCTTATCTTTATGCAACCTTGATGGAGATTCGAGCTTGGAGTTTTAGAGTTTTGGCTTTGGAGTTTTGGATTGAAGTTGCAGTATTAGATTCTGTGAGGACTCATCTCATATTGTGTCGTGTTCCGCTGTATTTTATGTTGTATATTCTCTGATGTTGATGATTATCATTGTATCAAATTGATGTATTGGATATTGTATTCATGTTGTACCAGTGGTATCATCTTTTGTTAAGCTGTGTTATTTATCATCTAATGTTGTTGCAAGCTCCGGCGATACGAATTTGATGTTGTTTGTCGGACATCGAGTTTGGGTCGTCACATTTGGTATCAGAGCTAAAGGTTGAGTAAGAACTTTAGCTAAGGAGTGTAACACATTAGATGGCTCATTAGAGATAGGGTGAAGTATACCCTATAATGAGTACAATTAGTGAAACCAAAACCCAAACTACTTAGTCTATTCTCTTTATCTGTTGATATTCTCTAAGATATTTCGTCCGAATGCCTAAATCGGTTTTCTTACTATTACATATAGTAAGAATGAGTGGAAGAAGAGGACGAGATAGGGGATGGGGAAGTACCACTTCAACTGGTCAAGGCCCTGCAACGACAGATATTCCTTTTCAATCTCAATCAAATCTGGCTGATTTATATCGAAACTTTTCTAGACTTGGTGGAAAGCCATTCACTAGCAAAGAGTCTGTTATCGAAGCACAAGCCTGGATCCAATCGTGTGAAAGGATTTTCAAGGGACTAAAATTGGAAGATGATCAGATGCGATTGATAGCTTCCTGGCAACTCCAAGAAGAGGCTTTAGCTTGGTTGGAAACAGTTACATTGGATGAGCCGGTGGATGAATTTACTTGGGGTCGTTTCAAGGAAGTGTTCGAGCAGCGATATATGCCGTCTGATGGTATCTCTAGAATGTACCAGGAGTTCATGGATTTGAAGCAAGGAAGCTTATCGTTTGAGGAATTCTTGAACAAATTCAATGAACTATCTCGGTTTGGTCCAGGATTAGTGAATACACCATTAAAGAAGAATGAAAAGTTTATTCGGGGAATGAACAAGGAGTTTCAGGAGAGAATGACTACTCATGTTAAAGGATCTTTTTCTGAATTAATTGATATGGGTTATAGATACGATACTCTGAATAAGCAAGGAGTTTTCGAAGGAGAATGGAGATACAAGCAATCTAAATTGGAGGAAAAGGAAGTTTGGTGGAAAGAAACCGAGGAAAGATAAAGGAAAGAAGAATATACAGAAGAAATAGGTGAAAGATGTTACTTGTCTCAATTGCTTGGAGAAAGGTCATTACCCGGACAAATGTAAGAACCCTCGAAAGCCAGGAATGTGAGAGCCATTTATGAGGCCAGATCAAGAATCTACGGGATGCTATTACTGCCACAAGCCAGGTCATAGATCAAGGACTGTCCAGCTCAGAAGCAAGCTCTAGTAACAAAAGTGTATGCAATCAGATATGATTCTTCAACCTCAAAGGTTGATAAAGGAAAAGAAATTTTATAAGGTAACTTTCTCGTTTACGATTAAATTTTTCAAGTTTGTTCGACATGAGAACTGCCCATAGTTTTATTTCTCAACAATTCGTAAATAAGTTAAATCTTGAATCAGAGATCATAGTCGAATCTATTTCTGTCCGTTTCATCGGGTTTCGATATATTCTACGAACGGTTAGTTATTTCTTCGAACTAACCAATATCCCTGTATATTTCGTAGATCAGATAACCCAATTATTTCGTAATTGAATGAGTTGATTCTCAAATTTGTTGATATTCTGATTTGGTAAACCGAATGCAGAATAAATATTTTGATCTGATTTAATCAATCATTTCTTTATCTATCATCTATTCTTCCTCGTCTCCCTAGCAAATTTCGAGGATGAATTTTTTTAAGGGGAGGGGAATTTGTAACATTCCTGAAAATTAATCACATTTAATTTGGTAATTAATTTAATTTTGGAATTAAATTGTGAATTTATTTATGAGTTAATTAGAAAATTTCTAGAATAAATAAATAAAATTTAGATTACACGTAGCAATTTGATTTGAAATAATAAGAATGAGTATTTTATAAACAAATATTGAATTTAAAAATAAATGTATTCGAAATAAATAGAATTTAAAAGCTTTAAAAGTTAATGATAGTTTGTTTCTAAATATTTTTAACTATATTAATATATTTGGAAGGTGTATTGATTTTCAAAGAATTAATGTACTAATTTTCAAAACATTATTTTTAAGATTTAATCTTCTTATATATATACTTATATAAATAAAAGTGATCGTTTGTTAATATGAAATCAAAATATTTAAATCATTCGTTTCTTTTTATAAAGATGTACAAAAATAAATAATAAAGAATGTATGAATGTAGAATGTGTGTGTGTGTGTGTATATATATATATATACGTAAATATGTTGAACTAAATTAAAGTTTGAATGTGAAAAAAAACAATGGAGATAAAAAAATTATTTGTGTAGAGATGAATATAAAAGAAGATATAAACAATTTTGAAATGGAGGCATATGATACATATGGAATTACATTTACATAAAGGTTTGAAACACAAATTTACAAAACAATTTGAATTAAGGGTATAAACACAATTTTCACTACATGTAACAAGTGTAAAACATGCAAAAATAATAATAATAATTGTACAAGTGTAAGTCAAAGTGGACAGATGGCATTCGACTTTTGAAAAAAAAAACAAAAGAAAATCATAGAAACTTCTCAGCTTCTCCTTTAAGCCTCATAGATTTCTGAAAGAAAAGTAAAGGAATCATCTCAATACTAAAACAAAACAAATCTGCAAATCCTCCTCAAAACCAAAATCTGGGGAAAAAAACAAGAATCTGGAAATCACATAAAGCTTTAACCTGTATTGAGTCTTCAGTAATATCAAGCATGCAGTTCAAATTGATTTAAACAGCAAAGCATCAAGCAGGTTCAGGAAAAATCAAAAAGAAAAAAAACTAGAGCAAAGTTTGAACCTGAGAAAACAAAAAATAAAGGCCTGGAAACAAATCAAATCAGAGCAAAAAAATCAATGCAAGGCTTCAACTTCAACCTGAAGCTATGGATCCAGATCAAACAAATTCGAATTTAAAGGAAGTTAGCTAATTCAACATAAAAAAACAACCACTGTTCTTCTCTGTTTAAAGTTTCAGGTAAGCAACTCTCTTTAAAAAAAACCAATCTTCTATCTTGATTGTGCTCAGTGATGATGAATGTGATGAATAGTGTTGTAACTTGTTTGTATGTATACAAATGTGTACATATGTGTACATATTTGATGATGCATGTCTGTAAGTAGGTATGTATATACCTCTGTTAAAACCTACAGGCTCTAAAATAACTTCAAAAATAAATTCCCATTCCTCTGATTCTTGTTAGGTCCAAGGATCTAAACAAAATATACCTGTATGATCAAGATTCAGGTAGAAAAAAATATTGTTAAGTAAAATAAGTTAAATTATTTTCTGGAATTTAGAAAATACAGCCAGAAAATACAGTGGGTTTTTAAGAATATCAAAATTTTGAATATTTTAATTTTAAGATCTGATTATACAACCAAGTTGGTATCACGAAATGATGATTTTTGACATGAGTCTCATGATTTTTAAGCATGTAGGTATAGTGAAATCTCTAGATGAACGGAAAATGCTTTTCTGTCAATTGTCGTCGATCGAGTTCGAACTGGGGCTTGGGATTTATGTCAGAGGTAGCTCATAGAACGAGGATGATGGGAAAAATACTAACTGAATTTATCAATAATCATGGTGGAGGAACGGTGAGGTTATAGGGTTTTGTGAGCATTTTGAACGAGATTGCATTCTTGGTTGCTGCGGCATCTATGGAGCATTGGGTTCCATCGTAGGCGGGGGGATGGAAAGGTGGAACTTTGGCGAAGTTGAGGTCAGAGATTCATGATCTCTGGTGGCTAGGTGTGTCGTGGCGAGAAGGATATTGGTCGGGTTTTGATGCTCCAAATTCGATCATGTAACTCGATTTTGATTTCGAGTTCAATTCAAAGTTCTGGGCGATTGTGGTGATCGAGGGGGTGGTTGTTGGCGTGTGGAAAGTGACGTCGTCGATCACCGTTGCTCCGGTGACTTGTAAATGTGCATGCGCGTATCAATGTATCAGGTGGATTGCGTGTTTGGGGAAGAAAGGTGAAACTCGAAGCATGTCTCGGGAGATTTCCGTACTAACTCGAGTTCTCGTTCGAGTGTTTTACTGGGTAGGGAACTTAAACAAAATTTTAAGATTTAAAACGAAATTTTTAGGGAGGCACTCGGGTTATTGGGGGAAAAATTCGAAGTAGGGTTCGAGTACTTCAGTGTTTCGCTCGGGTTTGGCTGGGGTTTTATGTTTCCAGTTTTTTTTAAAAAAAACTTTAACAAATTAGTTAAATGAATTTCTGAAATTATTTCTTTTTATAAATGATGGTTTTATTATTAAGTTAGAAGGTATAAATGGAAGGTTTTGAAATAAGGGATCTTTAAAACAATTAAGTTTTAAACTTATATTTTTAGCAAGTTATTTTAAATAAAACTTAATAAAGTGATTTAGGATAAATCAAATGTTTTAAATTTTTTAACTTAAAAGTAAGTTAATGTATATTGTTAATGATAATTAAGTAATTAATAATTTATAATTAAGATTAATTTATTAATAATTAAGAATAATTAATTAAAGGATAATTAATTATAATTAAGATTTAATTAATTAATAATTAAGGATTTATTAATTAAAGTAATCAATTAAGGAATAATTAATAAATAAAAGTAATTACGAGTTAATTAATTAATAATTAAGGATAAATTAATTTAGATAATTAATTAAAAAATGATTAATTAATGAAGGTGATTAAGACTTAATCAATTGTAGTTAATGATGATTAATCATTGATTAAAGATTACTAATGAAAGTAATTATGTGGTTGATAAATTTAAAAACCACATAATTTATTCATCTTAATTGAAGATTTTTATTGAATGCTGTGTGATGGATTGATATATTTGATATGTGATATGATGCTATGTAATGTTTTGTGCTAAGCTGTTATATCTGTGATGAATATACTGTTGTATGAATATGAAAACTGCTTGGCCCGTAAAACGACATTTAGACTTCGATGCGACAGGGAGTCGGATTCCAGTTGGTTATCCGAAACCCACATCGAATCCTAATGATGAATCTTTATGATTGATAAATTTACTTTATCTATGAGTCTGTAAATGAAGATAAGCGTTATGGATTATACCGCTTATCGATATTGATATGATTGAATCTATGATGGTTGATGTTGTGCACTATTGTGTAAAACCCCTAGACTACACTATACACACACAAATATGGATTGCACATGGAAATCGGTTAAGTCACAGATTTTTGAAATAATTTTAAAATTGAATTTTTGAATCCAAATGGTTTTGAAAATAGATCGGATTTAAAGTGAAAAGCTTTTAAAAGGGAGTTTTTAAAGATAAAAGTTATTTTTGAATAACTTGATTCAGTTTTGAAATCTAATTTAAATTTGAATTCAAAATTTGAAATTGAATTCTATGTTGAGAACTTATGATTTTAAAAAGGTTATACCAGTTTACATGAATTTAAACTATTTTAGAAAGTGTTGCTTTGGGAATTTGAATTAACCCAAGGTTTTAACTTGTATAAATGAAATCAGATTTTTCAGAAATAAGAACTATTTGTTTTCAAACGATATAAGCTTTCATATAAGAAATGAATTTCCAATTTGTATTATAGGAATTTCAAGTTTGAATTGAAAAGGGATTTCCAAGTTATGAATGAATCTTTGGAAACAGTTTTGAAAGCCATAAGTTAAATCTTTGATTAAAGATTAAAAGAGTTAATCCAATTAAAATGGAAATTGTTTTGAAATCCGTGAATGGATCTTTGTGAAACTGGGTGAACTTTGTGAAATGAATCTTTTTGTTTAAAGATTTGAAATGGAAATTTGTTTAAACCATTTGAAAGAAAGTTTTGAATTTTAAAGTTGCGACTTAACTGAAATCCCATATCCATATGTTTTTAAATATTGCGCTCATTATTCGGTTTAGCCGGGAGAGGACCTTGTATCATATAACCCATTTCGAATAATGATATGACGTTATGGATAGCATTTGAAGACCGGTGGTGAAGACCAGATATTTGCGAGAACGATAGGATGACCTATCGATTGTCTCTGCATTGAGTGGCTACAGTATAAAGATTCCTTAAATGATGGGAAGTCCGATCGGGATTGTGAATATCCGGATTTGCAAGGGCTTCTTTGGAAGTGCCTTCGGTTCTGTTCGAACCCGGAACAGACTTGTATGGATGTGTGTCTGACGTTACACTTTGAGATGTAAAGCTGGTTTCTATCAAATACATTTCTGTTTGGTGGCGGAGATTTATTTTCGTAGCTTAACACCTCTCTCTGAGACATACGAGCTTAGAGGTTATGTAGTTGATGGTTACTAGTGATACATTCCCAATTTGATAATGTGGCATACGAAGTGCTGCTGATCATTTGTTGATCAAAGCATGGCTTTGTGAAAAAGCGTAGCTTTGTGAACGAGACCTCATCGAGCCTCACAAGCCGGTAATGGTCGAAACAGGAAAGATGCGGCAATGTTTCAGGGGTAGCTCCTCTAGGGTATGACCATTCCTTCTGGAAAAGGGTGGTATCATGGTATGGAGCCCAGATACTTACTCATGTGGACACTGCAGTATATTTATTACTGTGTGATGTTGTTGGTGTAGGGGATCCTCGGATAAATGTCGCAAACGACCGGGGGTGGCTATCTTAGGTTTCACTCCCCGGGAAGGGGGTAACCGGCCTTGTGTTGGCAGAGAGGCGGGTAGGTTCTCGGGGCGTCCCTCCAAAGGCGTTCCCATTTGGCAATAGGAAGTTCCTTAGCCTGACCGTTTGTTGGAAATCCAATCATCCAATACGAGCTTTTACGATTGCAGTTGTATTACCTGCCACCTCAGGTGGTAGCTATAGTATGCATAGTATAATGGTACCTATGCTGGCTATGATTAATATTATACTTTCGAAATGTTTTCCACTATGCACTAATAATAATATCAACAAGGATTTTGCGTAGTAAGCATGTTTGACTATCATAAGGGGAAATCTCCCCCAAGTGTGCGATTGCATGGTGTATATGCCGTGAGGCTTTATGGTAGTTTCATTTTCCAAAAAGCATTACGGATTTCAAATTTAAATTCTTTTGTTTGGTTTTAAAGACCAAATGTTTTTGTTTGCTCACACCAGTCCCACGACTGACTCGGAGTTTATTGTTCTGTTCCTAAACTCTAGGTGCCCATAATTTTCCACACGGGCAGTCTAGAGTTTGGTTTTTCAGATAGTCGGGTAGTAGATATCATTTTGGTAGCCTTCAGCTTTCTGTTTGATACCTTTTGGAGTCTTTGGAGTCCACGACTGCACTTGCTATCTTTGTGCAACCTTGATGGAGATTCGAGCTTGGAGTTTTAGAGCTTTGGCTTTGGAGTTTTGGATTGGAGTTGTAGTATTAGATTCTGTGAGGACTCATCTCATATTGTGTCGTGTTCCGCTGTATTTTGTGTTGTATATTCTCTGATGTTGATGATTATCACTGTATCAAATTGATGTATTGGATATTGTATTCATGTTGTATCAGTGATATCATCTTTTGTTTCCGCTGTGTTATTTATCATCTAATGTTGTTGCAAGCTCCGGCGATACGAATCTAATGTTGTTTGTCGGACATCGAGTTCGGGTCGTCACAGCTTCGATAATAAACTAAGGATTCATTTCATAGTTGCACTATGTTATTAATCGAAACAACTAGCCAAACTAGGTTCTATTTGCGATTATAACTTAATTTGTTTTGGAAATTTTGACAAGTAAAAGGACTTAAATTTCTTGATAATGACTAAAGCTTATTTAACTAATTCGTGTCAAATTAAAAGGAAATTCTTTATTTGTAAATATTTTCAAAAACTTACATTCATCTCTTTGTAAATAAATCTTACATTTAGGAATTTCGCATTTGGATTTTGTGGGTAGTATCTGCTGAAAACCCTCACGAGACAACACTCGTCATACTAGGGACACCTAAAGGTTTAACGGCTTGTTGCGTATGCTCAATGCAATCGTACTCCCTACGAAAACGGATTTATCTTAGTTTTAGTTTAATCGAGGACGAATAAAAGATAAGCGTGTGGGTATTTGATGTGCACGTAAATGTGTATATTTTTACCTTCACATTTAATCTATTTTAATAAATGAGCATATTAGGGTATTTTACATGTTTAAACCAAAATTTCAATTATTTAAATAAACATTTATTCATTTTCATATAGGGAAAAAAAGGTCATTTTTGTGTGTGAATTAATTTGAGAATATTTATTTGCACATTTTATTTTTATTTGTAGGAAATTGGATAGAAAAATATGAAGAGACTTCATAAAAATATGCATGCACAAGAAAATGAAACAAATGAAGATGAAAATAAATCATCTCATGCAACATGTATGACCCCACCTACCCATTTACCATGATCCACTACTAAGTGCTAATGAAGATTAAAAGCACATGCACATATTCATGAAAGTTTAAAGGCATATTAATGAAGATTAATTACATGCTAATGATAACTTGGAGGTCACACTTCTTCAAGGGTAATTTGGGTAGTCTCTTAACATATGATTAGGGTTTTAGGCATGTATAAATACCCCTTATGATTCATATAAGATGTATTGGGCTCTGAGCCTCCTCTTTAGTTAGTTTAGTTTGAGGCACAATTTGTAAATATAAGCTCTCTTTCTCTCTTTCATGGCTACTTAGTCATTTTCTTCTTATGTAATTTTCTTATATGCAATTTTAGTGCATGCTATTTTATTCTATGTACGTTTCTTTTATGTTAGTAGCTTAGATTTATTTATGCAAGTAGATTAATTCTCTTTTCATTTTAATTAACTCTCCTTTTGTTTTCGTTCTATGTTGCAATCTACATTTGTTGACATGATAATAAATATGAGAAGATAAACCCTTTCAGTTTAGGAGCAAAAAGCTTTCTTAATTATATAAATTCAATATTTTGCTAATTTTTGATCTCTTTTTGTGCTTAATGAAATTGTTTGATGTGGTTGAACTTTGTTGTTTTAGCTTTGAATTTGATAACATATGTTATTGACACCAAATAGGCTATGTTTAAACAAACATAAATACAAATTATCTCTTCATCCATATATGATTATGGTGATGAAGTGTATTTTAAATTGAATTTGATGGTCTATATTACTAATCAAGAGTAAATAGATCGTCTTAGAATAGATTTTATTTTCAAGTTCATTAACATTTTCATGAGAGTTAACAAGTGGTTTGAAGGGTGCGTTAAAGTTTGTTGGTTTATGTTGGGCTAATTAATAGCACAAATAGACCATACTTATGATAAACATATTAACTAAATTCACTAATGACCAAAAAGAGAGATCATAATTTCATTATGTTGATTTATGTGATCATGAAAAGAGATTTGCCTCTAAATTGCCTTCAAACTCTCATATTTTTATCCATTTTCTTTTGCTAGTTTATTTATATATTTTTTAGTTTAAAACAACTTCAAATATTGATTTAATTTGATCGAGTAGAATTTTTAATCAATTCAATTCCCTGTAGATCAATCCGTGCTCGCCACGTACTATAATTGTACGCCGTGCGCTTATAGTTATTTTTAATTTAAAATTGTTTCGACGATTTTCTAAATGGATTGGAAGTTAGTCGGTTCAACATCTATCATGTCGCAACGAAGAAAAAATCACTTCGATAAGACCTGCATTTCGTACTTTGAAATTATTTCATAACAGATCAAATCGAAAATGTTGAATGTTCATAATTTCCCTTGTAAAATGGGTCTTACTTAGCTATTGATTTAGCTCTTAGAGTTGAAAGCATGTGAAATGGTAATGTTAATATTAGGGGGTGCCTTCGTTTGGTTTGGTTGTTCCGACAATGAAAATAATTAAACAAACTAAAACGAATAAAAACAACTGTTGGTCTATCTTCTTCTCGTCACAATAAATCATATAAAAGGGGACATAATTGTTTTTGGGTTCTTATTCGATAGTTTTTCATTCAGATCGATGGTTGACGAACACGTTCAATTTCTGATCGCTATAAACAATCATAAATGTATTGTTTTCAAAATGTTTAATGACGCAAAACTCTATTTAACTGAAAATTAAATAAAGCTTTAGGGTCAGTTTGGTTTTATTTTGTATCTTCAACTTGTACTAAGAAATAGTAAGAAATAAGAGAAGAAGATTTATAATTCTTAGCCATGCGACGACCAACGGACAACGAAAGAGTTGGATTGTTCTCCGTGCTTTTGTTATCTCTTGAAACACGAAAAACAAAATAATCTTGATTTATATTTTACATGTTAATTTCATTTTTCAAAATTGTTTGTTTTTCAATAATACATATAACAAACGCGTTTTTATATAGACCAAAACACAAAACTAAAAAAGACAAGTCAAATGCTTTAATTTTTGCGTGGGTGAGGGCCACATGATTTAAGCGCCCTTATACGGAAGTGGGTGAGGGCCACATGATTTAAGCGCCCTTATACGGAAGAAACCATGCGTCTTGGAAGCCCACCCTCAAAACACTCTTTCAAACCAAACCCGTATAATAAAATAACAGCTTTAATTTTTGCCCTTGTTTGCAGCTAATCTCCTTGTCTCCCCCTCAAAACCAACAGTAACATGATGTCCTCCATATAAAATAAAAACCCTAAATTAATAAAACCCATTCACTTTTTTCAACTGAAATCACCTTCACAATCCGTCAAATTATTTTCGTCTTTTGTTCAAAGCCCTAAGTTTTGAAATGGAAGCGAAGAGGCAATTGACAGCGGAGGAGGAAGCAACGAGGAGGAACACGGATTGTATTTATTTTCTAGCTTCTCCGCTCACTTGTAAGAAGGTTCGATTTTTAGATCTGTTTTGGATTTATAGGTCATCGATTTTTGAGTAATTTGGTTGGTTGAATTCGATTCATGTTGTCAATTATTTTTTAACGTCGTGATGATTATTGTTTACCGATACTCAATAGGATTTTTATTTTTATTTTATAAACTGTTAGTGGTTGATTGACTTAGATCTGGGTTGTGAGTTGCTAATGAAAAAAAAATCTGACTGTAGTGTAATTTTAAAATGAAAATTCAATATTATCTGTTTAAGTTATAACAGGGTGATGATTACAATGAAGCCATAAAAATTATGGAAATAGGAAATGTGGGTTTAATGGACATGTATGTTTATTGATATTATAATGACTGAAGTTACATGTAAAATACTTTCCACATGTCCAAAATTGAAGTGTCATAGGTTGTTGTAATTGTGCTATAATATTTGGATTGCTTCATTTCCATCCAAGAATAGTATACCCTTTTTTGTGGGTCTTGACAATCCCAAGATTTTAAATCTCGGATTTCGTCGCATCTCGTCTCGAGAGTTTATCCACAATATCTCGTATTGGATGAGATACTGGGTAAGATGACGGGTGTATATCTCGAATTGACATGTCGGATTTTACGGATCACCTTGACGGTACTATCTCAGAGTAACTTAAGCATATGAAATTGACATGATAAAGATTTTTAAAATATTTGTTATCTAAATATAATTTTTTAGAAATACATGAATTATATAAAACGATAATATTAAAAATTTTTATTAGAAGAAAGGGGTATCATGATTGATTTGGTAGTTGATTGGATGAATTCTTCTCGTTTGAAAATTAATAATAGAAAATAAACAAAACACGCTTGTATTTTTGCTCACCCGGTAAAAAAATAAAAAACAATAATGCATATAAGAAATAAAAGAAATACACGAATGAAAAAAAAATGAAAAAAAAACATAACTTCGTATGAGATCATCAGTTGATCAAATTACGTTTGAGATCTAAATATTTTGGGCGAGATGAGTGTTAAATAAGATATAAAAAATATTTAATGTCTCATTTTGGTAAATCTCGTCTTGCTGAACTTTGAAAATGAAATCTTGAGCGGATCTCGGGTGAGATAAACAAGATTTGAAGTAGTGGACAATTCATTATCCTATTGGTCAGCAAACTCTTTTTCGGTTAATGCAGTCTTCTGTTGCATATAAAATTTTGAAATCATGTTCATCTACCATATATGGGTATCTCGTTTCATATATACAGCACTTAGCCTCATTACAGTTGTTCAACCTGGGCAATAAAGTCAAGTGGGGGGGCGAAACTACATGTTACTTTATTTGTTTCACACTTCATCATACTGACAAGGATAAGTTGTGTGTAGTTTTTCTCATAGATTATAATACGACCTCTTATGCATCATCTGCGAGTGAAGTTAATGCAGTGACAATATTGCTTTCTCAATGTTAACATTAGGGGTCATTAACATAACCCTTAAACTAATATGTCATGTAGTGCAAGCTTCATCCTTGGTTGTGGAACCATCTATTGGTCTTATTTTAGAGAACTTCCATGAAACTGCAATGTAGAAACCTCAAATTTTTTTAGCACAGTTTTTATGGAAGTGCAATTTAACTTAGAAAATCAACTAATAGAAATTAAAAACAGATAATCAAATAACCGTATTGCTTGATAACAGAATATAATTTGATTTAAGCATTTTGAGGGTGCGAGAAAGATGACTTTGTGATATGAAGTTTGAGGGATGCTTTTGCATTTTTATGTGTAAACCCAAATTGTTGTGCTTAATGTTTCATAATATACTGAATTGAGCATTTGTAAATCTCAACTTCTATTTCAAGCTATTGTGCGAACTTTGTTAACCGCAATATCAAAACCTAACCCAGATTTGTAGAAGTATGTGTGATAATTAAGGTGGGCAAACCTTAACAGAATATAACTACTTTTTGATTTTGCTAAATACAAGTGAGAGGGCAGCCAAAAGTGATTCCCACTTGATTGACAATTGGAAGTATGCTTTGGAATCAACACTATAACCTTAGCCAAGTATGCAATGTGTGTACAAAATCCTACATCTGCATAAAAATATTGGTTCGCGTATACCTAAAACAATTACACCTTTGAGAATGTGCCAATATTCTGTTAATATTTGCATATTTCTTCACAGTAAAGGTTTTGATTATACTTCTAAAAGCGAGCTTAAAGAGAACATGCATCTTAATTAAATGCTTAAAATATAATGAAAGTGGAAGTTTGAAAGTACTAATATTTTTAATGATCCTAATAATTTTACACGACTTCTAAACTCCAGCTTATAAATTAGGGGAAAAAAAACCTGACAACAGAGCCCACAAAACACCAATGTCAAATTGATCTTAGTACTTATACTGATGTGAGCATATTTGATGTATTTCTTATTGTCTAATTGCCATTTAGACACAATCATGCTTTAAACGACATGTAGGTGTTCATATTGTTTTAAAAGAGAATACCAGCTTGGGTTCTCTATTTACCAATTTTCACACACATTCAATTCCTCTATCATAATCATCTTAAATTGGGTCCCTCCCATCTAAAACAATGCTCAATTGCCTCCTTCTTGTCTCTTTATTTTCACTTTTGACTTTTCAAAATCTTAGAACATATTAAAAAAAATCAGAATCAAAGTAATAAAAATTTGATAATAAAATAGTCAAATCAAGCATCACCAATTCGTGATGAGCCATAAGTACAAATTATTCAATCTTTTGCAGCATATAGGTATTGTGGTTTTGAAGAAACTTGAATTAGTATTTTGCTAAAATGATGTTAAGAGTATCTGGTTTCATAATTATGCACCAGCTGCTGTAATTTGGATTAATATAATTGTAATTTTCATTTTAGCTATACCAGGTATTGGTTTAAATTAGTATTTTTAACGAACTTAATTAAATTAGTCACAAAATGCGATGAAAAATAATTATTAAAACCTCAACTAAGCAAGCATCCAATTTACCGTGCTTGAATTTTTACAATTAATGTTGCATGATTATAAAGAAGATAACTAGTGAAAACCATTAGCAGCTCACATTATAATGATTTTAGTACATGAATCTCACTAGAAATTTTTAGTTGAAAAGTTACGATATTATTTTGATTTTGAATTTTTTTAAATTTGATCTTGTTTGGGGATTATACTGTTATTTCCGTTGTACATACAAACATGTGTATGAAATTGAATTGTCATTTTATAATTATAAAGAAAATTGAACCCCCTCTTTTTATGCAAAAGAAGTTTACTCTCTTTCTTTTATATGAAGGAAGTTGGATTTTTCCCATAACATGAATTATATACATTGATTCATGAGTCTCGGTGAACTAAACTATCTAGAAATACGTACAAATAGCAAAGTAGGTGAAACTTTTTATTATTTATACGAAGTTAAGTTGAACTTATTTATGACAGACTGTATTATATGTGCAAAACATGCGGTCAATGACCCTTGATGTATTTTATATGTATAAATTATTATTTTGCATACAAAAGCAAAAACCTAGAATTTGAATATAAATAATGAATGAAATGCATCAATGCAATTGACTTATACATCTTTAAAACTTTTGATGTGGATATTTGAATGATGAAAATATGTTCTCTTTTCACTTTTCCTTTTCCAAAAATGTGTCCCATATTGATTTTGTATGAATCTGATCGATCAAAATGTGAGGAGAGATTTTCAATTTGAAGATTCTATAAAGATATTGTATATAATTTTTTTGGGTTGTTTTAATTGTTTATGGTGTGCATCAGTACAAAAATTAATCGTAATGGTTTTCTGTTTTAAAATATGGTATGCAGCCGGCTCTGTTGCATGTTGGGACTATTAAGCTATCGTTGAATGATTTTGTGGATTTCATTTCTAAGCCTGTCAACAGACGTTCAAAAAATTCGTCCTTATCCGCATTTAAAAAAGGGATAAATATTTGATGTAACGACCCGCTATTTTGGACTATTCGCATCCGCACGCGTCGGACTTGAATAATTCAAAATACCGAATTGTTAATTTAATTTTTTTGGCAAAACTCAGATATACAGTAAATAAAGAATCACAGAATCATAGACACAGTAATAATATGCAGCGGAAATAAAAGAGATAGTAGTTCATGAAGCTACTATATAAATATATAAGATACATCAGAGTTTACAGTAGAAGAGTAACACGATACATCCAATACAAATCAAAATACATCACTGAAATCATCGAATACTGGAAGCAGAATAGATGGCTGAATCTTCAAGCAAACCTCCAACTCCAAAGGTGAGTCTTGAAAGCTGAACCACTCAGTCTGACCCGAGCGTAAAGCAGAACACAAAACACTCGAGTCAGGATTAATATTCTCATATCAATAAATCCAACTCAAGTGAAATAGCAATCGAAATACAAGTAACTCAAAGGATGTTGGAATCACCATCCTCTAAGGATCCGTTAAACTATCTACTATGTAGTAGTGTACGCTAAATAGATAATGTCTATCAGTAATATAAAGTATCAAAATAGTGTTAAGGCTTACCATTATTCCCCTTAACACATTTTATATAAGTATCATAGTCTATACAGCACTGTAAACTCCACCGTAAACTGGTGGGATATCAGGGAGTACTCCATAGGTATAACACAAAACAAATTCGTAGTGGTCGCGTATATAGGGATACAAGTATGACAAGGCACATGAGGCAATACCCAAGGTAGTGAAACTACCGTTCGCCTGATCCGGACTGGTGAGAACGCATCGCCGCAGCGATCGCAACACCGCGAAACAACACTCCTGAAATTCCGAGGGTGCACCAATCAATAACAATTAATAAGTAGTAGTTATGAAGAAGTGTGTCCGCTCGAGGTGGCTAACCCCATTTGGCCCGGCACGGCTCCTGATTTTAGTCATTTCCAATTTAACACTAGTGTTAAGGCTATCCATTATCGTTCTCTTTCTTCAGTCATCACGTACATCATTCCAACCATTTCATTCTGGATCATCACTCCGCGTATAGTTATTAAAGTGGTTTTCGGTTTAGATAGAGAGTATACCCATAACCGATTCCGGTCTATTTAATAACTTTCGTAATTATTACACCGATTGGTGGTTTAATAAATTTCAAAAACAAATCAATTCAATTTTAATTTCAATTCGAAAATCAACATTTCGTTTGTCTTTCTAAATCAATTTCCAAAGTTTACGTTTCAAAACTTCCAAATAACCATTTCAAAGTCTTACAATTCAACTTCAATTTTTATTTAAAACAATTCAAATATTGATTCAAGTTCACATATAAAATTCATTCCGAAATCATTTAAAATGGTTTAATTTTCATTCAAATCAATTTAAATTCATTTATCGATTCCATTCCATATTCATTAAGTAAATTTGTCGTTCAAAACAACTTCTATTTAAATTCCAATTCATTTAAATCGATTACTTACGTTCAACTTCATTATATCAAAACATCAAATTGAAATAAATCAAATTCGTCAAATAAATTCTTTAAATGACAAGTCTTACGTTAATTTCAATAAATTCCATTCATTTCCATAAATCACATTTTATTTCTTGTTAAAGAAATTCTATTTTCACTTATTTATTGACTTCGTTACAAATTTCAAACTCAATTAATAAAGAACTAAATTTCACATAATCGAGAAGTTTCGATTTCACTTATTAACCTACTTAAATAATTTTCCTAAAACTTTAATAAATAAAGAAACTCAATTTCATTTATTAACGAAGTTCAAATCCACTTATCCAAAAGTTCAATTTCTCTTTATCAAAGAATTCAATTTTTATTCGATTACCAATTAATTCAATCTTATTCAATTATTAAACAATTTCAATCTTAATTATTAATAATTTCAAAACTTAATAATTACGAACTTGGTTATCAATTCAAACTTAATTATTAAATCATTTCCACTTAATTATGAATTCAAACTTAATCATCAAATCATTTCAACTTAATTATAAATTCAACTTACTAATTTCAAACTTAATTATAATTCCAAACTTAATTATAATTTCAAGTTTAATTATTAAATGATTTCAAACTTAATAATTTCAAACTCGATTATTACTAATTTCAAATTATTTATTAATAATTCCAAATTTAATTATTAAATAATTAAATTTCAAACAACGTCCTTTCAGCAATTACTATGTTAATATTTGCTTCATATTCCATCCTTACATTTTCCTATCAAAATTCAAATTCCAACTTTATTTCAAAACTTATTTTTTACTCGAATAAAAATCATTATTTTATTTTTAAATCAAATTATTGACTAAGCGGATTTATTAAATTCTCTATCCTAAGTCAAGTTCATTTTGGGTATATATCATTTCAACCCGATTCCAATTTCAATTCAAGATCAAGCATAATAAAAGGAACTTGCAGTGTGATAACCGGGATGGTGTCAAAGTAAATAAACAAGCAATAACAACAGTCAATAACAATTCAATAATCAATTCAAATAATCCCGAAATAATCGTATTAATTCGCATTGTTGTTTGTGCAAATTAGTATAATTATTTCTAGAATCTACACTATCATTTCATGTAGATTAAAGATTATTCCAATATTATTTACACGGTTCTTTACTTGTCATTTATTATTCAATTTCAACTACATCGATTTACCCAACATACATTTAAATAGTTAAAAGTGTGATTTACCATATTTCTACGTAAAATGCATAAAAATCGCAGAAAAATAAGATCGACGGAGCCAAAAATGTCCGAATTTGGAAAAACAACAGACTGACAACTTGCTCAAAAGATGGTTTATAATTTTTCTATGTAAAAATATTTTGGTTTTGAAAACGTTTTATTTTCATCGCTTTTTAACTGATTAAATTGAAGTAAATTTACGCACGAAATAAATTTTCATATTTTCGGACGAAAATTTACCGGTTGCTATGTTTAACTGGACGTATTCCAAATATCAAATTTATATTTCAAAATTTAATCGTTAAAATTTCATAAATTTCAATTAGTAACGTTATTAAAACCGGTTAAATTTACAGGTCGTTACATTTGATATCCGGCACGGATGTGGATATTGATGCATCCACATCGGAAAATTATTCGTTCGACTTTTGTCAAGATTATATTATATATCATTGTTTTAAAAAACTCGTATCGATACTCGTCTCGAGGAACGCCTCGAGAAAATGAGAGATAAAACGCTTTGAAGCTTTCCTCGAGGTTTTTTTACCTCTAAATCTTACGCCTCAAAAACTTGAGGCATATTGTACACCTCAAACTGCCAAGGCATGCTACTCAAGAATATTTTTACTCTTAGTTGCAAATATTGACACTAACAGATGGTATTAAAATTTAATTACTGAATGAAAAACGAAAAAAGAACAAAATTTAAGAAAATGGAAGTTAATGTTTTTACCTTTTAATTTCAGTATCGACATAATCAAGTAAGATTGTTCCTGAAAAAACGAGCAAGGGTTATGTAATGACTTTTCTCATTGTCATTTAAAAGAAAATTTGTTAATAAAGTTCATTAAATCTTCAAATAAATTTTGCAGGTTGATTTTAATTATTAGAAGGAATCGAAACTGAAATTTTGCGAAATCGAAATCGGAATCATATGGATTTTAGTTATTTATTTTTACGCAAAAAGCTTACGTCTCAACATTCGGAGGTTTACGCATCGCCCTCATGGACCTGAAATCGCATCATGTACTCTTTCACTTTTTAAACAATGGTTTATATTATGTATATCTTAATATAATGAATGATATGTATTTGTTATCCCGTTAAGTTAATTGTTTATATTGTATGCATTTAATGCGTATTAAATGTTAGAGACTATTTATTATTATCATGTTTGTTTATTTTCTTGTACCTTTATAATCAGTTGGGTTGGAAAAAATATCAAACCAAAATTTAGTAATGTTTTCAGATCTATCAGTCGTCAGCATATAGGATAAATATCCGATATGCATCTGTATCTGCAGATGCGGATATCCGATATCCGAAAATGATTTCGGATCCGAAAGTATCCATTGATCTACTTGTTTCTTTGTAGTACTATTGCCATTTTCATTAGCCACACACATATAGTTGTATATCCCATTATTGTTGAAATGCATTTTATGCTAGTTAATTAATATTTTACCTTTTACATCTCACAACATATTTATTTTCTGCGCTCAGGGAAGTGAATGCGAATTCCGCCATAGCGAGGTTGCACGGGTTAATCCCAGGGAGTGCTGGTACTGGATGAATAGCAACTGCTTGAATCCAAAATGTGGATTCCGTCATCCTGTAAGCTTTTCCTTTTATCTTTCAATCTTCATTTTTTTTTTCCTTTAATTTTGTTTGTTGCAGTATCCAAGTTTCCATTTTTTAACCGATGCATGTTTCTTTCCAGCCTCTGGATGGGTTGTTTGAAAGTCCTCGTCTACCTGCGGGACAAGCTGGTCTGTACAGTAACCCTAACAAGCAAAACACTCCTTGCTTTTATTTCCAAAAAGGTCAATGCGTTAAAGGGGATAAGTGCCCATTCATGCACGGATCCAATCCAACTACAGATAATGCTTCACAAGTGGCTACAGATAACGACATACAAGATGCCACAAAGATTTCCTCAGCATTACCTTCAAATACACATATAACTAACTCACGTGCCCTCAAAGAATGTACCACTCAATCAACTATGTCTAAATTAACTGTTAATCGGTCTATATCTAACAACAAATACGAGAATATTGCCAAGAAACCCAGCTCATCGTTGGACTATGAGCTTTCAAGGTCGCAACCTTTTAGCGGTGATAGCACATCAAGTAAACCTTCTCATCAGCTTTCTCCTCCTGCAGAAGAAGAGCATTATATCAATGGTCGAGAAAATGAAGATTATTTAAGGGAGTCATCTCCTGGCTTTGATGTGCTAGTAGACGTTGATGGAGAAGAATATGTTCCAAGGGAACCCGAATTTTACAACAATGAAGACGATTATGGTGGTCATAGTAAACTCAACACCAACCCCGACCAATTTGTTGATGAATTTGACTATATTAATCCTGATTACGGTTATCAGGCTGTTCCTAGCTTCGAGAAAGATGAATACAACAGGCGAATGCATCATGAATGGGGTAGAGACAATAACAGATCAGTGCAAAACACACATAAACGGAGGTCGGTGCAGAGAGATTTGAGCCCAGTGGGAGATGTAACTGGTTTAGATCTGAGGCATAGTTTATTGAAGAAAAGACGGGTAAATGGTCACCATAGTGACCCTCGGGAAGTTCGACATGCAGATTACAACAGGTATAAAGATCGTCCTTTTAGAAGGAATGCACCGCCGCATCTCTCTCAAGAGATGGTGTCTATTAGCCCTAGACTACAGGGTCGAATAAAGCTTCCACCAAATAGAGGAATATCACCTTCTACTAGAACTTCAGAGGGCCGGTCAAGGTTTCGAGATCGAATGAATCATGCACGAAATTTTGATGATAGAAGACATAGAAGAGACGATGGAGACTCGTCAAGCTTTCCTGGTCCTAAGAGTCTTGCAGAGTTGAAAGGTGCAAAGGCTTCTGGAAGTTCTCACCAGATTAAGAGTGTTATAGAACAAGAGAGTAATGGAACATATGCTGATCATGATGCTGAAACTTTTATTGAGCAAAAAGATGGTGTGGAAGATGAAGAGATGGAAAATTTTGATACGAATGATGGAGATGGAGATTATGAATACGAAGGCAACGAAGGTGAAGATTTCAAAGCAGTAGATGAAGAGAATGAGTATGAAGACGAACAAAATGCACGTCTTGATGATGAAGATGAGTTTGAGAAGAAAGTTAAAGGGTTTTTCTCATAAATATTTGTGTGGGATGTAGGCAGATAATATTTTTGCTGTTTGGAGTTTATTATACTTCTATTTTGTTGATTTGTTTGAACCTAAAATATTGAGAGTTGAGGATCGAGTTCATAATTTTGTGGAACTGCAATTCTTAGTATCTCAAGACTTGTTTCTTTATAGCTAGCTAAATGCTGTAGTTTGAAATTGTTCACACTTTATATATTTGTTCTTGTACTTATCAAGGCAGTTCAATAACCAAGTTCCTTGGAAAGTTAATAAAGTTTTCCCATACCACTTTCTTTTGGATGTCTTATTGTTCTGTTATTTTGTTGATGTTAGATGTTTGTTTTGTTGGGCTGTCTTGTTAACTGGCAAGCCTGCTCCGAGCCATACTAAACTACCGTTAATGGGCTTACCGCCAACTGCACGTTCTTTTATTACTGGTGAGAAAACAGTGTTAGAGTTTTATAATCTGTCAAGATGAACAGAGGTAGCGATGCTTCTCAAATGACTAGAATAGCTTGTTGGTAATTATATATGAGGCTTACCATCAAGGACAAGAGTTACGAGGTCTTGTTTCGGCAATGATAAACTTCCAGATTATACTCCACAACCCATCGAAGCAAAACAGAAATGGAAGATAAACTACGGAAATGCTTTGTTCGCACTTAGATCTTTGATTAATGATCACGTTGGTGGGATTGATTTGCCGATGGAATACTCTTACAAAATACGGAACACTCTTACAAGATTGTTCGTCCATTAAAATATAACGGGAAAATATGATGAATGACAATTTTTACAAATTTTTCTACTTCAAGCACCGACTCTCAAATTTGTTTGTTTAAAGGACAAAATTTCCAACTAAATATAATCCGAGGACAGAATTTTTGGTGAGAAGAACAAGACACGGCAAATAGATGCTAGATGATGGAGGAGGTTCGTAACCGCTTCAGTGATGGCACGATAGATCTCGATGGCGTTGGCGACGATGTAGGTTGATGCGATGAATGTCCGTAGGGTTTTGAAGAGCACGAGCTGAAGTGATTTGACGATGTGGTGGCAGGGAGTTAATAAAGAAGGATGAATCTAATTATAGCAACGATTTTGAGTTTCAACATGAATGAAGGAGCGTGTTAGAAAAGAAGCAACAAATTGATAAAGAAGAAGACAATGTGTAGTAACGATATAGTTTAGTATCTTTTTTTTGTTTTTTCTAACAACTTAATTATTGGAACTGATCAGTATGCAGCGGATTAAATGAGTGAATTTCAATTTTTTTAACCCATTTTAGATCTCATAAGGTCTATGAAGTCTAAATTGATTTAAAATTCAATCTAGTAAATTTTAAATAATTTTTTTATTTTATTTAATAAATTAATATAAAGATTTGATCTACTTATATATGTAAATGTGTACCTATGTATCAAATATACATATATATGTACGTTTACGTGCAACCTATAATGCATACATGGTTTAACATGTCCATATATAAGTGCTGAGATTTACACCACAACGGACACATTAGTCACTTCATATACGTATCCGCTGTCTATTGTTATTTCATATTAATATAAAATGTACTTATACATACATACATACATACACACACACACACACACACACACACACACACATATATCACATGTATGTATAACAAATAATTATATATATGTGTGTGTGTTTGAGAGAGAGAGAAAGTGCACATATGCATGTGTGTGTAAACAATTAAGTGTAAATTTAAATATAAATAATTCAAATTCAATATTAAAAATTCAAATTTGAATAAGATCAAGCTTTAAAATGTCATTTTAAAATTTAAATTTAAATATTTTACGTTTAATCTGTAAAAATTTATTTTTATATATGTATATATGATTTTTTTTTTAAATTACATAAACACAATATATACATATAAATATATAATAAGTTATACAACTCTAATTTATATTTAAATATGAATAATATTGTATAATTAAACATAAAATAAAGTATATATAAATATATTTTATTTTCGGCCATAAAGTTTTGAATAAGGAAAGCTGCTCGTGGCATATGAAGCGGATGATAAAGCTCATATGGATAGATTTGATCATGATGTTGAGATGGGACTTTGCTATAATGTGATGAGGCAAAGCATGATGCTGAGATGAGACTTTGCTATGATGCGATGAAGCAAAGCATGATATGAGAAAGCCTTGGTTTAATGCAGACGGGATCATCCCAAGCATGTTGATAACTCGGTGATGTGGTCTGAGTTTGTTGATAATGGATGGCTCGAGAGGCGCTTGAGCTAGTATGTGAATAGTCATCGAGGAGGATGACTAGAAGGCTGAGATTTCATCGTTATTGAAGGTTCTAGCATGCTCAAAGCAAGATTACGTTGGGACGGGTCACGACGACGTCCCAGACATGGGTCACGATGACGTGTTAGTACTCTGGGCAGATTTGATAGTCCTAGGCACGGGTCACGACGACGTGCGGAGTTATGTCTAGAACCGGGGTTACCATTAGCCCTTGACGGACGGATGAAAGAATGAGCCGGTCATTCAATTAACGGTGATATCGAGGCAATGATAACAGTGATAGCCAGAGTCATGGATGTTTGGTGTTGGTTGAACCATCATTCGGTCTCAAGAGCGATGCTTTCTGGGTGCTTACCTGATCTTGGTTTAGGCGTTGGGGGTCTGTACTCGAAAAACATCGACCTTGACTCGAGTGATAATTGCTTTACTTTAATTGTCTGCTTTGCTATGTTTGTTTCTGCTTAGTGTGTCTGGGGGCTATCACCGTAGAAAGAGGTGGAGTGGGATGGTTGAGTTCCTATTCCTTTTTACCCTTTATGCTCTTTTGGTATGTTTGATAGTTGATTTACTGCTCACTAAGACTCTTGTCTGACTCAAGATTTTATGTTTAACTCTTATTACCTTGGGCTGTTCATCCATGTTGGGATGGACAGACTAGGTATCAGGTGACAGGCGCTGTTCTTAGTGACTAACGCTGTTGATGACGAAGACGAGCTGGAGGCTTTTACATATTGTTTTCTTACTATATGTACTGGATGTTCCGCTGTTTGTATGATTCTCTGAGTGTTATGTAGTGAGGCTTGCTGTATTGACTTTTCAGATTGTTGTACCAAACTATTATGAGTTTATATGATGAATTCTGTTCTATGGAGCTTCACTATGTATACTTTTCTATTGTATTTTATCCATGCGCTGTGAGTAATACGATAGACTATTCTGTGTTTACCTTACTCTGATGATCGTCCATGGCGGCCTGGCACACTTTACAGTGCACTATTTCCTTATTTAGTGCAGGAGTCATGGGCGGTCGTCACATTTGGTATCAGAGCTTTGGTTAATCGATTTTAGCCAACGCTCGCTGACGTAACTACGTATGAGAGACGTAATTGTATTTTGATGGATGATTACTATATATAATATAGTGGCTTAGAAGGATTTGAACTCCTTATGTGGTTGTTTCTCAAGGTGTTCTAATCATTCTTTTTATAGATATTAAGAATGAGTCGAAGAGGGAGACCAGCTGCTAGGGGAGGCCGTGCTGTTGGGGGGCTGCTGATTATGCTTCTATGTTCGAGGCTATGATGACTTCGATCATGAGAAGGATGCCAGCTCCGGGGCCATCAGTACATGTTGGAGTTCAAGTTCAAGCTCCAAAACCAGTGGATTTTGCTAAGTTGTGTAAAGACTATACTGCTCTTGGAGGAAAGGTTTTCTTGAGGACAGAATCAACCATCGAAGTTCAGAGGTGGATTGATGCTTGTAAAAGGATCTTTGGTGATTTGGGAATTGAGGATGCAACTAAGAGAAAGCTTGCATCAAGACAGCTTCAAGGAAGAGCTTGATACTCCAGAGGAAGAGATCACTTGGGAGCAATTCCAAGCTAGATTTGAAGCTAAGTTCATTTCTACAGCTCAGAAATCTGTTCTGTTTAAGAAGTTTGTGGAACTCAAGCAAGGTGGGAGACCAGTTCTTGAGTATGTTTCTGAGTTTGAAGCTTTGTCTAAGTAGCTCGGTCATATATTGAATCTTCATATCAGAAGAATGAGAAGTTTGTGACAGGCTTGGACTGTTATCTTGGAAGGCAGTTGGTAGATCATTTGCATGACCCATTTGAGAAGCTTGTGGAGAAAGCTCTCAGGCATGAGAATTTGTTTCCTAAAGAAGGATCTGTTGTTGCTATGACCAAGGAGCAAAGTGGAAACAAGAAGAGGAAGCAGCAACAGCAGAAGGGTAAGGATGGCCAGAAGAAGCCAAAGGGTGAAGTGACCTGCTATAATTGTCGACAGAAGGGCCATTTCTCTAGGGATTGCAAGAATCCGAAGGTGCCGTTGAAGTGCCACAACTGTGATAAGCTGGGGCATATCAGGAAGGATTGTCCAGAACCGAGGAAGGATAAGCAGATTGTGCAAGCTTATGCTTTGGGGGTTGTGCCATCATCTTTGAAGGCTCCTACTGCTGAAGAGGAGGGAAAGAGAGTGGTGGTTCAAGGTACTCTTTCCATTTGTGGTGTTCCAGTTAGAGTGTTATTTGATACTGGGGCGTCACATTCCTTTGTTTGTAGTGAACTTGTAGGCCGGTTGGGTTTGGAACCGGATATTGTTGATAGACCATTGGTTGTGACTAATCCAGTTGGGGGTTCGTCTTGTTTGTGTATGATATGCCGTGGTCTGGTTGTCTCGAGTCATGATTGCTCTTTTGTTTGTGATTGTTTTGTTCTGAACTTTACGGGGTTCGGAATTATTTTGGGTATGGACTGGCTTAGGGAGTATGCGGAAGGGTTGATTGTAAGAGGCTGGAGGTGACAGTCGAGAATGTGGAGGGGCGAAAGGTTGTGATACGATGTAAGCATGAAGAAGGCGTCTTCATGAGTTCATGTATTCGCTAGTTGTTCCACGGGATGGACTGTCATCGGTGCCTATTGTGAATGGATTTGAGGATGTCTTTGACGAGGTCAAAGGGTTACCGCCGCATAGGGAGATCGAGTTTCGTATCGATCTAGTTGAGGGAGCCAGACCTGTTGTGATGCCCCTTAGGCGGATGGCGCCTAGGGAACAGTAAGAGTTGAAGGTGTAAGTTGATGACCTTTTACAGAAAGGATTCGTTCGGCGTAGTGTGTCCGAATGGGGTGCACCAGTTGTGTTTGCAACCAAAGCGGATGGATCGTTGAGGTTGTGTGTGGATTATCGTGAGCTGAATAAAGTGACTAAGAAGAACAAGTATCCACTGCCAAGAATAGATGACTTGTTTGATTAGCTTCACGAAGCTAAGGTGTTTTCTCAGATGGATCTGGCAACGGGATTTCACCAGTTGAGAGTGGCAAAGGATAGTGTGCCGAAGACTGCTTTCAGGACACCATCCGGTTTCTTTGAATGGATGGTAATGCCGTTTGGATTGACCAATGCACCAGCGAATTTTGTGGATCTTATGAATAGAGTATTCAGGGATCAGTTGAACAAGTTCGTACTTGTGTTCGTGGATGATATTCTGATTTATTCCAGAACTGAAGAAGAGCACAAGACGCACTTACGTGTTGTTTTGGAAATCTTGCGGAAACATCAGCTGAGGGCTAAGTTTTCAAAGTGTCACTTCTGGAAGAGCGAAGTGAGGTTCTTAGGCCATGTTATCTCTGGAAATGGAATAGCGGTTGATCCCGCCAAGGTGGCAGTGATCCAGGATTGGGTTAGACCTAAGAATACATCTGATGTGATAAGTTTTCTTGGATTAGCAGGATATTATCGTTGGTTTATCAAAGACTTTTCCAAGATAGTTGCACCATTAACAGGATTGACGAAAAAGAATCAAGTATTTAGATAGGAAGCTAAGTGTGAGCAAGCTTTCGGAATCCTGAAAGAGCAACTGACAAGTGCTCCTGTTTTGACTATTCCAAGTGGGAATGATGAGATGGTAGTTACACCGATGCATGTGGTACTGGACTTGGAGCAGTGTTGATGCAGAAGGATAAAGTTGTTGCGTATGCAAGTCGACAACTGAAGCCGCATGAAAGGAATTATCCGACTCATGATTTGGAGTTAGCGGCGATTGTATTTGCTCTGAAGATGTGGAGACATTATCTTTTGGGAGTTCGATTTGAGTTGTTTACAGATCATAAGTCGTTGAAGTATCTCTTCTCCCAAAAAGATTTGAATCTTCGACAGCAACGATGGCTAGAGTTTTTAGCATCATATGATTTTGGTATAGCATATACCCCAGGAAAAGGTAACGCAGTGGCAGATGCGTTAAGTCGAAGACATGCAGGATTGGGAGCCATGTTTTCAGAATGGAAGAGTCTCGAGTATTTAGCTGGATTTGACTTCAGGCCCAGATGTGAATTGGAACCTGAGATGTTGGCAAACTTATCGATAAGACCTACTCTTGTGGAAAGAATTGGCGAGAGACAAAAGCGAGACGATAAGCTTGTCAGGATTATCCGAGATTTGAAATCTGAATCAGACCCAGAGAAGGATAAAGGATTCGAAGTCGATCGAGAGGGTTGGCTTCGGGAGCAAGGACGACTAGTTGTTCCTGATATAGATGGATTGAGAGATGAAGTTCTTAAGGAAAGTCATCACTCGAGATTGACAATTCATCCAGGAGGGAATAAGATGTATCGGGATATGAAGAGAACCTATTACTGGAAAGGTATGAAGAAGGATGTTGGAAATTTTATTTCCAAATGTATGAACTGCCAGTTGGTAAAAGCCGAACAGAAGAAGCCAAGTGGATTGCTTCAGCCATTAGAAGTTCCTACATGGAAGTGGGAGCAAATATCGATGGATTTTATCGATGGACTACCGAGAACCAGAGCAGGAAATGAAGGGATTTGGGTCATCGTAGATTGTTTGACTAAGAGTGCGAGATTCATTCCTGTTCGATCAACTAGGACTGCATCGAAATTGGCTGAGTTGTATGTTAAGTGGATAGTTCGATTCCATGGTATTCCGAAGAGTATAGTGAGCGATCGAGACCCATTGTTCACTAGTGGATTTTGGAAGAGCTTCCAAGAGGTTTTGGGGACCGAGTTGTGTTTGAGTACAGCTTATCACCCTCAAACAGATGGTCAGACTGAGAGAGTCAATAGAGTTTTGGAAGATCTCCTTAGAGCATGTGTTTTAGATTTCGGAGGATCATGAGAAGATCATCTTCATTTGGTGGAATTTGCATATAATAACAGTTATCAGTCAAGTATTGGTATGGCTCCGTATGAAGCATTGTATGGAAGACCGTGTAACTCTCCGACATGTTGGTTGGAAACAGGAGAAAAATTGATACTTGGGCCAGAAATGATTCGACAGACTTCGGATTATATAGAGACCATTCGGCGACGAATGAAGGCAGCCCAAGACCGTCAGAAAAGTTATGCCGATAAGCGTCGTAAGAATTTGGAATTCGAAGTAGGCGATATGGTTTTCGTGAAGGTTTCTCCACTGAAGAATGTTATTCGATTCAGGAAGAAAGTAAAGTTGATTCCGAGATTTGTTGGACCATTCCCGATCGTCGAGCGAATTGGAAAGCTCGCTTATAAATTGGAATTACCAGAAAAGATGTCAGGGGTGCACAATGTTTTTCATGTATCGTATCTACGGAAGTATGTGCACGACTTGAATACGGTGGTTTCTGTTGATAGCTATAAAGATTTGGAGGTTGATCCAGTAGCGAAGAGACCTCGTAAGCCGCTTCGTGTTGTGGAGACTGACACGAAATAGCTTAGGAGGAAGATAGTCAAGTTGCTCAAGATACAATGGAGTGATGATGTTAACGACTGTACATGGGAGGAGGAAGAGAGGATGAAGGCAGCTCATCCTGAACTCTTCGAGGTATGGCCCTAAGGTGTCGTGACATCTCATGAATTTGTAACTTGTTCTAGTCCTAGAATTCTGCATGCTAGGTTAATAATTGGATGCATGGTTTGTTGATTTCTATGGATGGTAGGCATGTAGAATAGTTTTGGTTGCTCTTGTTGTTTGGAATTTCGGGGACGAAATTCCTAAGGGGGAGAGAATGTTACGTCCCGTATTTCTACGGATCGAAATATTGTAAATTGTATGCTTTAGGTCATGAAGTTAATAAGCCGTGTAGGAGCTTAGGTCGTATTGAAGGCTGGGTCGGTTGAGCGACTTAGTGGAATGTAGCGACTTAAGTTATTGACCGACCTATAGGAATGAGCCATCCAGAGTTAGCTCGTGTGAAAGTTAGGTCGGTGGAACGACTTAAGGATGGTAGGTGACTTAGGGAAGTGTGGCCGAGTTAAGAAGATAGCCGACCTAGTGGTTGGCCGGCTTAAGTGTTGCCGACCTAGAAAGGTCACCGACCTAAGAGCTAATGGTTTAGGAGAGTTAACGACTTAGGGGTTAACTAGTTGGACCGACCTACAGAAGTTAACAACCTATAGGGATTGACCGACCCAAGGAGCACCTGTGTTGGAGTTAGGTCGGTGTAGCGGCTTAGGGTTAGGTCGGCAAGGGTTAGGTCGTACCCAGTGGTTATGTGTTAAGTCGCGTGCGCGTGTTAGGTCGTGCATGCTATAAGTCGCGTATGGGTTTGTGAGTGGTTGGTCCCAAGTCGTTAGGACGGTAGGGTGTGTTGGGTTGTTAGGTCGGCAGTGCTTTAGGTCGTAGGTCGGCCTGAGTGTTAGGTCGCAAGTCGTTTGGTCGGCAACGACTTATGGGGCGGCCGACTTATGGATTTCCAGCCTATAAATAGAAGGGTTTGGCTCACTTTTTAGCACCGGATTTTGAAGCGACGAAGTGCTGCTATTTTTGAGAGCTCGACTACAACACTTCTTCACTTCTTTTCTCCACTCTAATCTAGTGCTTACTTCCATCCAAGATTGAAGATCAAATCGAAGATTCAAGAGCCAAGGTTGAAGATCTCCTTCCATTAAAGAGAGATTTCATCGTTTGAAGGGAAATCTTGTCGGATCAAACTAGATCCTTTGTTGTCCAGATCTGCAGTTGGTAGCTTTTGAAGTGTTTAGGTGATTCGGTGAGTGGTGGTTATCTCTCATACAGACCCAAAGGAGTATATTGGATCGGTGATTTGTTTATGTGTTAAAAATAGTGATTTCATGCATTTTCCTTAAGTCTGCATGTAGGTCCATTGTTCATGAAGTTTTGATATCCATTTTACTATATGTTAACCTATGCTAGTTCATTCATCAAAATATTACTTAGAATTCATGCTTGTTAGATTTGGACTCTTTATTTACTAAATTGCCATTATTGTTATAATTGTTTATTTAGATCTTGTTTGAATGATTGATTACTTGGATTAATGATTGATTTGATTGATTGTTAGAAGTTAGTTGATTGATGACTTGATTTGGACAAGTTGGTCGAAGATGATTCAAAAGCTAAGTGGAAAGGCTCTTGAATAAAGAAAGCTGCTCGTGGCATATGAAGCGGATGATAAAGCTCATATGGATAGATTTGATCATGATGTTGAGATGAGACTTTGCTATAATGTGATGAGGCAAAGCATGATGCTGAGATGAGACTTTTCTATGATGCGACGAAGCAAAGCATGATATGAGAAAGCCTTGGTTTAATCCAGACGGGATCATCCCAAGTATGTTGATAACTCGGTGATGTGGTCTGAGTTTGTTGATAATGGATGGCTCGAGAGGCGCTTGAGCTAGTATGTGAATAGTCGTCGAGGAGGATGACTAGAAGGCTAAGATTTCATCGTTATTGAAGGTTCTAGCATGCTCAAAGCAAGAGTACATTTGGACGGGTCACGACGACGTCCCAGACACGGGTCACGATGACGTGTTAGTACTCTGGGCAGATTCGATAGTCCTAGGCACGGGTCACGACGACGTGCGGAGTTATGTCTAGAACCGGGGTTACCATTAGCCCTTGACAGACGGATGAAAGAATGAGCCGGTCATTCAATTAACAGTGATATCGAGGCAATGATAACAGTGATAGCCAGAGTCATGGATGTTTGGGTGTTGGTTGAACCATCATTCGGTCTCAAGAGCGATGCTTTCTGGGTGCTTACCTGATCTTGGTTTAGGCCTTGGGGGTCTGTACTCGAAAAACATCGACATTGACTCGAGTGATAATTGCTTTACTTTAATTGTCTGCTTTGCTATGTTTGTTTCTGCTTAGTGTGTCTGGGGGCTATCACCGTAGAAAGAGGTGGAGTGGGAAGGTTGAGTTTCTATTCCTTTTTACCCTTTATGCTCTTTTGGTATGTTTGATAGTTGATTTACTGCTCACTAAGACTCTTGTCTGACTCAAGGTTTTATGTTTAACTCTTATTACCTTGGGCTGTTCATCCATGTTGGGATGGGCAGACTAGGTATCAGGTGACAGGTGCTGTTCTTAGTGACTAACGCTGTTGATGACGAAGACGAGCTGGAGGCTTTTGCATATTGTTTTCTTACTATATGTACTGGATGTTCCGCTGTTTGTATGATTCTCTGAGTGTTATGTAGTGAGGCTTGCTGTATTGACTTTTCAGATTGTTGTACCAAACTATTATGAGTTTATATGATGAATTCTGTTCTATGGAGCTTCACTATGTATACTTTTCTATTGTATTTTATCCATGCGCTGTGAGTAATACGATAGACTATTCTGTATTTACCTAACTCTGATGATCGTCTATGGCGGCCTGGCACACTTTACAGCGCACTACAGCTGCTTGCATATTGAATTATCATACGTGTTATGTAAAAGAGACTATATAATTAAAAAACAATCAGCAGAACAGAATACGTAAAACTGATATCATAAGGCATGATGACATATTGTTTTTGGTTTCATATAAGGCATAATTATATATTGCAAAGTTGTACTTACCATAAGATCAGCCCATATTGTGTTTTCTTATATGTGTATGGATGTTATCCCACTGAGACCAACACCCGGACATCCTACTCTTGTATGCTTCCTTCGATACTTGTAAAATGAACTCGGACGATTCCACCTCGAACTCTCTATAGAAATGTTGATGTACATATTCAATATATTTCATATAATATAATTCAAATAAGTTTGATACATACCCAGCACTTTTCGGAACTATCTCCGCAACTCGACGGAGATCTGGCTCAAAGCTACTCGGACCTACTCCAAGTGAAGGTGACTGAGATGTACTACGTTGATTACGTCGCCTTTCAGACATATCTGGCACAAACATTAATATAATATCATACACTGCTTAGAAAAGAGTACCGATAACATAAGCATCACATAATCATCAACCAATATCACATAATCATCAATCATCGTATAATCATCACATAATTATTAATCAAGTAATAATCATCACATAAGCATACTCTGCACATAATCATCGAAAAAAGCGTACATGAAAAGAATAATGCATAACTCAGAATGATACAGATCATATATAGTCATCATTATTATTACATAGCTCAGAATATCACAGAACATAGTCATTATTGTTAATACATAGCTTAGAATTATACAACAAGCGATGCCATCTATGATCAGTCTTCGTCATATTCTGATTCAGCCTCGGTCTCGTACTCTATATCATTTTCTTCGGTACTTACAAATGCATCTATTAAAACATTCGATTCATCAGTCAACGACCCTACATCAATGTCATCGGTTATCACTATTTCAGTATTTGGCTCGAGATCCGCTTGATACGCTGCTTCATCTGGAATATTATTTCCATCAAATGTATATCTTGCCTTCGTTTTAAAAACAGCCCACCAGTCTTCTTTATCTTTTTTTAAGGACGGATATGGAGCAAAATAAACTTGTAAAGATTGCTTAGCTAATATAAAAGGATCATACTTATAGTAATGCGACGTATGCCTTATTTCAATTAGCTTATAATCTTTGTGCACGTTAATTGCAGAGCCAGGAACATTGCTAAACCAGTTGCATTTAAGTAAAACAACTTTCTCTGCAGGTTGTATACAATATTCCAACTCTAAAACTTGTGTTAAGACGCCGTAAAAATCTTTTATATGCTCCTCTGGATCATCACTTCCTTTGACAAATACATCACTGTTATATGTTAAATTTTCAGCCCCGTAATCTTTGGTGTTGAATTTAAATCCATCGACGAAGAATATTGGATAAGTCTGGACATTTCGTTTTGGTCCGATAGCAAGATGTCATAATCCTTCGTCAACAACACAGTTTTCTGTATCATGAACGTAGTTCGAAAACCATCCGGCAAATTGTTTACTGAGATCGCCAGATGGATGTTGTGATTTGTATATGTTGCAAATATGTATTATGTTCCTTTATAATTAATATATACATATATAGTTGAATTATATATGAATTCATAATTACCTGACAAATGGTGCAACTTCAGCACAATTTAGAAGAACATATGTGTGTGCCACATGGTAATCTCTATCATCTAACCATATTTCCACACATTTTCCAGCAGGTCCTCCATGTTGTCTAAAAATAGATAACATTGTTTGAGAAGAATCCTGCTCAATAGTTTCTTCATTACGGGGAACACTTACGAACGACAAGTTCACATCGTTACTAAAGTAATGTGAGAAAAAAAATGAAGCTTCTTCTTCAAGGTACGACTTGCAAATCGAACCTTCTACTCGTTCTTTTTGTTCAATTTTTTTTCTTCAAATGATTCAGGTGCCTATAACAAAATTAATTAAATTTATATGGTGGTACAAAAACCGAAATTAATTAAATTACCTCTCAAATGGATACATCCATCCATATTGCACAGGACCACGAAGGAGTGCTTCAGATGAAAGATGAACAAGTAAATGCTCCATTACATTAAAAAAACCAGACGAAAATATTTTCTCCAGTTTGCATAGAAGTACAAGGATTTCTGCTTCAAGTTTACGTATACGATCTACCTTTAACGTCATAGAGCAAAGCTGTTTATAAAACATTCTTAATTCTGTTATAATACTCCATATTTTTGCAGGCAGCAGTTCTTTAAAAGTCATGGAAAAAAAATACTCCATCATAATGTGGCAATCGTGACTTTTCATCCCACTCAATTTGCTGTTTTTAAAATCAACACATCTACGGAGGTTAGAAGAAATCCCATCAGGACATCTAAGTCCTTCCATCCACTTTAGAACGAGTTTTACTTGCTTATTGTCTAGCTCATAGCATGCTTTGGGTTTCTTGTTATCGTCGTATAATTGAAATTCGGGCCGCTTACAGAAGTGTAATATATCACGTCTTGAATTCGCATCGTCCTTAGTTTTCCCCTTCACATTCAAAATTGTATTAAACACGTTGTCAAACACGTTTTTTTCATTGTGCACGACGTCAATGTTATGTCGGAGTAGGAGATTTTTCCAGTACGGTAACTCCCAGAATATATTTTGCTTGCACCAGTTATGAATGTCCGATTTACCTGGAATTTTAACCAATACCCCAGTTTCATGTATCTTTGGGTATACAATTTCATATACCTCTTCACTTGTCCAAACCTTATGTGATAGCATACTCTCTACTCTGTTAGCTTTAAAGTTCTTTTTATCCGTACTAAATTCATGATTGATATGTAGAAAACACCGATGACAGTCAAACCAAGAAATTTTCTTTCCATACTTTAATGAAAATGCTCGTGTTTCATCCATACAATAAGGACAGGCTACACGTCCAGATGTGCTTCAACCAGAAAGCATGCCATATGCGGAAAAATCACTAATAGTCCATAATAAAGAAGCAAACATATGAAAATTTCTTTTTCTCGAAATGTCGTACGTTTCAACTACTTCATGCCACAGTGTTTTCAACTCATCGATTAGTGGTTATAGATAAACATCAATTCCTTGTGTTGGATCATCGGGACCGGAGACGACAATCATTATAAACATATATGGAGTTCTCATACACATTCATGAAGGTAAATTATAAGGAGAAATAATAATAGGCCATGATGAATATTTACTAATAAACTGAGAAAATGGCGAAAATCCATCCGTAACTAAACCAAGCCTAACATTACGGCTCTCTGCCGCAAATTCATGATAAGTCTTATCGAAATGTTTCCATGCTTCTCCATCAGATGGATGTATCAAAGTTCCTTCTTTTGGTGTTCTCACACTGTGCCATCGCATATGACATGCTGTAGCAGAAGATGCATATAACCGTTGAAGTTTGGGAGTGATGGATAAATAATGCATCCTCTTATATGGAACTTCTTTTCCTTTCTTTTTTTGGTTTGTATCTTTCCTCGTTACATATTCTGCATTTAGTAAGATGAGCGTCTTCTTTCCAATACAGCATGCAACCTTTTACACATGTATCTATCTTCTGGTACGGCAATCCAAAAGCAGACACAAGTTTTTTTTACTTTATAATGACTATCACACATCAAATTATTAGGTGGCATGTGTCGTTTTTCAATTTGTACAATTGCTGTAAATGCAGCTTCTGTAAGATTAAATTTCGATTTCATAGTGATGTATTCGGCGGTTACAGGTAATTCGGTTCCGTTTGTACATCCATCCCACAATAGCCTCTTAGCAGAATCCAATAAATCATAATTTTTTTAGCTTTCACGGTCGGCTCTTCGTCAACATTTTCGTTCCCATCATCACCTTGGTCAAAGGTAGGAAACATTGATCGTGCATCATCTTGCACCATGTTTTGTATAGGATTGGTCATAGTATTATCGTCCTCTAACACTACAGGATTGGATGTAGGTTGAACAAGTTCTTTATGACGATCCCATAAGTAATAATTCGGCATAAATCCAAATTTGTACAAATGTACTTCTACTACATCTGGTTTCCAATGCTTCAGATGTTTGCACTTACTATACGGACAACGAATGTCTACCTTATTTTAATTATTAGATTGAGCAAATCTAATAAATACGTGTACACCGTTACAGAAACGTTCTTTTATTGATCCTTTTATACCTTTTCGAGGTTCATACATCCAACTACGATCGAGAAAATAATCGAACATATTTTCTGATTTGTAAAATGTAGGTTAGAAGATTGAATAACACACTTCATGTTAAAATCTTGTAAAAATTCATATATAACCTTTTACTATTTTAACAAATTCAAATAAATACTGCTTTCAAATTTTCAATTCTTAAGTTTTTTTTTTTTTACTTTGACGGTCGGTTATCCTACTTTCCTTACAAATACAATAATGTAATCATATTTTGTAAGTCATTTCAGGTTAAACGATTCTAAAAATATTCGACAGTACATCTTTTTATTCCCTGTATCGTACACAAATAAGTGTACACAGGAAAAAAAGGAAGTGCCATCGAAATTTTCTGAACCGTTTAAACCGAAATGATTTATAAAATATGATTACTTTATTGTGTTTGTAACTTGTCCAAATACTAGGATAAATCCAACAAATGTTGTATCAGATGAATATCGATGTCCGTTCTGTGGAAAAACGAATATCCATATAACGATCATATACAATACTTGTCATACGGGGCCAAAAATTCTCTAAGGGATTCACATAAATAAAGCACAAATTAAAAAATATGAATATTGAAGTATTAGTGGTCTGTAGTGAAATAATGATATTAATTTTTTTTTTTTAATAATGTAGCCAAATAGAATTCATTTAATTATGAATCAAAATCCATGGGAACAATCAGTAACTCAGAAAATATGCCTTATCTCACAAATGAGAACTATGAGTTACTATTTTAACAACTACAAAAACTATTTTA
This sequence comes from Allium cepa, assembly GCA_030765085.1. Classification (NCBI taxonomy): domain Eukaryota; kingdom Viridiplantae; phylum Streptophyta; class Magnoliopsida; order Asparagales; family Amaryllidaceae; genus Allium; species Allium cepa. The sequence goes on along the minus strand of CM060941.1, from coordinate 133,611,980 downwards.
TAATTTATTTAACTATTTAAATATTTATTAATTAAATCTAAAATTTTAAAACGTATTTTAACTTTTGTTTATCTACATAAATTTTAATTAACGATTTTGTGAACTAAATAAGTAATTAGCACTTACAACAGTATAACAAACATTCTCGTAAACTTATCAATAAACATATTATTCAATAATCATGGACTATTTTTTGGATTTTAAACTAGCCATAATTTTTAACAACATAGTAAACAATAAATTCACTAATTAATACCACCAAATCAACACTAATTATCATCACCTAATACGCAATAATCACCATTTTCAAACACATAATCAACTAATTTTCAAAATTAGGTTTACCATTATATACGCAATTCAAATAATAAACTATATATCATAAACTAATAACATATATTCATCAATTCCAAACCCCTAAATCGTCCAATTCGAAATCCCTAAATCATCAACTAATTTAATTTAAACCTAAATTAAACAAAATAATGGAAAATAGGAGATACCGACAAGTTTGGAGAGGTTGAAATTAGCGAAGGAAGGTTGCGACGGCTCCTAGTGGCGGAGGGCGGCGGCTGGTGGCGGATCTGAGTGGAATTGGGGGAGTGGAAAATGAAAATGTTCTCTCGGGTAGCAGGTTTGTATAACGCGATAAGCGACGGCTAGAGACGGCTAGCAACGACCGCTTTTTTTAGCCGTCGCTAGGCTATGTCGCTTTCTGAAGCCTTTGTAGTAGTATCTTGATCGTCCGTCATGTGATTTGAGCATCCCGAATCAATGATCCAATCTTTCTCATGATCCATGTATTCAGATGTAGTTGCTGTAAAAGCAAACGTATCCGTTTCAGCTACAAAGAGTGCTTCTACATCCTATTCTTCCTCGCTTTTCGACGTAGCTATGTTGTTTCTACTATCTTTTTCTTCGACCAACAAGCTCTTGCCATGTGACCTTTTCTCCCACAATTAAAGCACTTCCCTACAAACTTTCTACTGATGTCATTAGTCTTCGAAGCTCCCACCGCACAACCACTTCCTTCACCTTGATGAGTTCCTGCCTTATCTTCTTTCCTTTTAGACCCACCAACTACGTGATGCTTGAAGTTCCCTCTGTTTTGTTGGTGTAGAGTGCTTCCTCCTCACCCTTTTGATGGACTCCTCCCATTTGCTTAGCAAGTGATTCTTGTCCAGCAAGCAAATTCTCAAACTCAACAAGTGATGGCTGATTTTTCCATCCCTGTACAGCAGCAATAAAGCCCCTATATTCGGGCTTTAAACCATGAATGATTATTCTTTTCATTCTGGTTTCTCCTATTGGAGCCTTCGGGTCCAACTCGGAAATTTCACGACAGAGTGACTTCACTTTATGAAAGTATTGAGCGATAGACATGTCACGTTGAGCTAACGACTAAAGTTCACTTTCTAAAAGTTGAAGCCTGGTGCCATTCCTTTTTGAGAACGTGGAAAACGTATCCCAAGCTTCTTTTGGTGTTTTAGCATCTCGGATATGTTCAAGCACATCTTCTTCAATGGTGGTCTTTAAAGCGGACAGTGCTTTGCCTGCTTTTGTCTTCCACTTTCGCAGAGTAGAATTCATATCCTCTACTTCTGGTTGTGTAACTTCGCCTCCATTGACAACCTCTAACAGGTCTTGGCCTTGCAAGTAAGACATCATACATGTAGACCAAGTGTTGTAGTTATGATTGTTGAGTTTTTTAATTCCACCAACAACTTGAAGATCACCTATCTTGTCGAAGAACAAAAGAATAAGATGTATCACCCATGACGGCCTGGCTCTGATACCAGATTGATGAAATTAGAAGTGCAGTTTTATAACTGAAGCAAGAGAAGTGATCACTAAATATTAATCTCACAAGATAGAAAGCAATTTTTTTTATTAATACTTAAATGAGAACAAAATATAAGCTACTACAATGAGCACACTATGCATGCATTAAATATCCATATCCATACACAGTAAAGACACGTTGCTTGACTTATTCCACTAACAGCTAACACCTGAAGAATAGGACTACAAACTAGACAGTAGACACACTACAACAAAACGGCCTTTTTACAACGGGCAGTGCCTGTTGTAATATGGTTTTCGCAACGGGCATGTGCCCGTTGTAATAGGCCTCGTTGTAATTGATCCACCACATTTTACAACGGGCAAAGCCCGTTGTAAAAACCGTTGCAGTATACCTTTTTACAACGGGTTCTGATCGTTGTAATAAACTCTAATACAACGGTCATAGCCTGTTGCAATAGACTAACTATATTGGTTGCATAGCCTTTTTCACAACATGCATTGACCGTTGTAAAAAGCATATTTAACAACTTGTTTTGCCCGTTGCAATAGCCTATGTCACAACATATATTGACCGTTGTAAAATACCTACTTAACAACGTTTGTTGACCGTTGTAATAAGCTCATATAACAACGCACATTGCCCGTTGCAAAATAAATGCAAAATTAAAAAAAAATTACAGTAGCATCCATGCAATACATCCATACAAATACTAGATATTGTCGTAAAATAATTAAAATCACATACGAAAAGACTAAAATCTAGAGTCATAAAATTTTAACACTCCAAAAAGTTAGATAAGTTTACATGCCAAATACATAAAGCGTTAACACATAACAGTCCGCTACAAATATCACGTTCTAAGTACAATCGTACTATACCACAGAGATGAAGTCTTTATGCCACGCGACGGTTGATCCAACGGCCTCTTTGATGGTCTGCATCTCTGAACTTCTTACCATATCTTCACCTAATCTCGCATAACCCTTTCTGCTCATTGTATGTGGAAGTTTATTTTTATCTCTCAGTACTTTGAATTTTTTGCTAGTTTCCTACATATGAGAAATTCATTAATAAACTATTATTTACCTTTTAATTTATACTGAATAAAATACAACTTATTACCTCAAATTTCTCCGACAACTTTTCCTTAACAAAGTTGTTCCACTCTTGAACATTTTCTATAGTATTCGGTTTTAGCATCACTAATCTAGAGAAAGCGTCAGGGCAAGTAGAAGCTACTTTAATAGCCGAAACTAATCTTGACTTTGCCTCTCTCCATCGTACTCCTAACATCTTAAGCAATAAACCCTTGTATGCTTCATCCACCATGAATCTTGACTGCACAACAAAAATCATTTCCTAATCAATACAAACAAAAACATGAATTTGTAGATATTCGTCAACTGTAGTCTTTTAAATAACCAATCTCATTACAATTATTATTATTCAGAGCTACCATGTAATTTTGGGTAAAAATCTCATTTTGTTGTGCGTTTGTTCCTAGTGTTTATCTCTTTGCAGCACTAAAGTCAGGTAAATAAGAAGCTGAAAATCAGAGGCACAAAATTGTATATGTGCAAGAAATCAAAATATTACAGCAACATAAACTATCACTTTAGTTACAACACTACATTCACCTCTACCCACTCAGTCACACAATACATTTGTGTTATCACTTTCTAGCCTAATCCACTTTCACCATAACCACCATCTACAATTCTTCAACTACCTTACCTCTACAAAATGCCACAATAAACTTCGACCATCATCGAACTCTGTCGCAGAATTGCATTCACTTTCATCTCCCTGTGTACATTTTACATTATCCATTTCCTTTACACTGCCCACTTCCAAACTGTTGCACTATTACTGCCCTCCTCAACCACTACATCACTACATAAACCTCCTCACAACACTCTTCATATCACTTAACCTATTCATTCAACCCATCTATCTGCCTTTCATTCTCTACATTCCCTACTCTACTACCACGATTACCAACTGTTGCTTCATATCCACTAGAATACAACCACACTTCTCATCACAACCTATTACTTCATCCTACCAATTACTATCAACAGTCTCCTCTTACCAAACCCATCACTTCATCTTTTCATTCATTGCTATACTGCTGCCTCTTCACAAACATACCCACTCACAACTGCATCCTCATCATATTACTGCTGCTGCTGACCACATAGCCTTGCCTTGCCAACTGAAACATTGCTCATTCACTTCAACCCTGCATTGTGCATATCTGCGTGCACATTCATTACCATCATTGCAGCCCTCCACTCCATCCAACAAATCTATACATAACATCCCTGACTGCATAACATCAGTTCCAACCCTTCATACTCCTCTACAAATCCTCTCCACACTCCCTAGCCTTAAAAACTACAGACCATTGCTAACAGACACTGACATTCACATATCCCACATCAATACCCTGCACAGCCATAACAAACAATTCCACTACCTCACCAACTTCAAGACTTCATTCCATCACTACACAAGTCTATTTGCCTATTCACCCTCCTCTATATAACACAACACCATTAATATACCACATCAAATTTCTAGTGCTACTTCTCCATCTCCACATTCATTCAGTCAGAACAAAAAAGAAAAGGACAAAAATCACAAAAGAACTCTCAAACCTCCTTCTATACACCTGACAACCACCGCAACCGACTTCTACTGACAACCTAACCTACCTTCGCCTACCATCAACTTCCCAACTCGAACCACCCTCAACAGCCATGAACTCCACCTCCATCAGTTATACAAACCACTACTGTCCATCACCAGACCATCAACAACTGCCTCCTCCCCTTACCACTTGCAGTCACCACTTCATTCTTCAACCAATACGGTTCCACCCTGCACACTGCTAGTGGTTCATCACCATCAACACCTATTGTTCCACTGTTTACCCAGTCTTGCCCCCCTCCATTACCCTTGTAAATCTCCCGTGCACCATCCAGAGTCATTCAACCCCATACTTCATACAATTCCACTTCTCTACCACACATAGAACGTCACCATACATTCTACTGCCACCAAGCAAGCTCCTCCAACAGAAAAACCACTGATCACCTCCCGTACTTCAACTACTACCATCTATACCAGAAGCACACACAATACTGCCACTCTTCTCATACTTCCCACTCCCAAAAATCATACATCATTGACAACGCAATCGACCACCCAATCAATTGAACAACTATCAATCACAAACCCGCAACCTTATCCCCAAATCGCGAATACCCAATAACCGATCTCCTCCAACCAACCGCGAGGAACCGAAACACCCACAGACCATCCACCCATACAACACTGCATCTCTCAAACAACAGTGAACTTCATTTCACAACATACCATCACTGCCTTGCACTGCTCAACTACACATGTTTAGTATGGCTACATGACAGAATATACATGGCTATTACAGTAGTAATGGCAGGTAAAGGCAACAATAAAACAAATGTACCTATAATTGTGTGTACTGATATTAAACATTAATGGTTGAAGAGCTTATGACACATAGTATTCCTTTTTTCTGAGAGTTTAGGGTATTAACTTTAAGTCAAAAATGATTATGATTATGTTTCTTGGATGTGATGCTGATTATAAAAACTGAAGGAGATACCGAATTAGTTATGTGTGCACTTCAAATTGCAGTAATTAATTTATGGGAGGAGCTACAGAATTAGGCATGAGTGCCCTCTGAAGTAGAGTAATTTGTTCATGAGCTTACTGGAAAAAAATGATATCACTATTTTGGTCAAGTGATATATCCAGTGGAAAACGTAAGAGCTAACCAATGAATGTATAAATGTTGTGTTACTGAAGACATTATATATTATATATGATTTCATGCATATATTTTCAAAGTTTACCAGTCAAGTTGGGTTGCAAGCAAGTTATGGTAGCACACGAACTGAAAATCGTTAGCACATAAGTAATATGTTTTACGCTGCCTTTTTATATCATTTCCATCGAATCCTTTGACGTTGGTTTTCTTCTTGTGCTTGCGCGTTAGCGATTTCAGTTAACCATCGACACCCACGGGTTATGCACATGCTCTACATATGATTTTATTTTTCTTCATGCTCTAGACTGCTCATTGCCATGCTTGCTGTATTTTCTTCTGCAGACTTGTTACTTTTCTAACATGGGCATTTACTGCATGTATGCATTGAATAATAAGATGTTGGTTGAAGCTAAAGTTAACCGCCCACCTATAGGACTGTAACCTTTAACGAGAATTTTAATGCGCGGATAAACTAATTTTGTTTGTGTTAATATATCGGTTTTCTCATGTTTATGTCCATCCATTATTTGTCCTATAAAAATAGTAGTACAATATTGTTTGAATAACTATTGATGCATGCATATATATTTTCCTCTGTTGCCGTATCTTATAATATTTCCACCATGATTTCACCCTTTTATTCATATATTGTTCCAACTGCTGTTAACAAAAATCCTTTATAGGATAGAGAATTGAAATTGGATCAAAAGTCAAGCCAGCATCCATTAAAAAAAAAGGATGATTGCTTCAAGCTTGAATTCGCCAATAACCCAAATTGGACAACAGTTGGAACAACTTGATATCTAATTCAGAAATAAGTTTCCATGTTATTCGCCCTTCCTTCCCTGCTTTAATAAAGTTTCAAACGGTTTTCTTCGATCCAGTTGCAATTCATGTTTTTTTTCCTTTGTTGTTAATAATTATGACAGTTTTTTGCTTGGAAATCGTCAACTTATCTCTTTTATAACCCTGGCCCCTAATCCCAACATGCACATACGTATACTGAATCCTTTAACAACCACTGCATGTTAACTTTTGCAGCAATGCACTGAACGTATAATCTTCAAAATGGCTCTTGATTGTTTCAGTCAAACATGAGTGTAACAGTAGTTAATCCATCACTCATGTATTTATTTTCAAACCGGAAACTATAGCAAGTTTTTGGACATAAGCAAATGCATTAATTTTCCTTTATCAACCAAAGACCTGTTCGTTACCTATTGATATTAAATTCAAAACCAAAATAATGCAGCAAACTTAACATGATATTTCAAAACACCAAAAAGTCATAGCTATAGTAAAATTCAACCATCGGTGCCTAATATTTTATCTCAAAGCAACTATTTACTCATGCATAAAGCAATATTGCAATATAAAACACTTTGTCTAATTAGTTTATTATTATGTATTTACTGTTATACGCTTTGAGGATCATGGAAATACTATTTTGGAGCATTGTCTCTTTTTTATTAATCTCAAAATACAATAAAACAAGACTAAAACATCATGATGAGGAGCACATCATATTTTTATGACAAATGATCATATATGTGCAAGGGTATCCTAAAATTCAAACTTTTCCATAAGTCAACAAATTTTAACCAGCTCTCCCTAAACACTTATGTCAGACCCATTACCTGATGTAAAAATTTCAGTAATCTTACTGACACTTTATTTTGCAGGTGAACAACATACAACACCAAAAATGTGATAACCATTCCTTCACAAGTATTTAGGTGTGGATAATAATCGTTATGGACATAATAGCTACAAGCATGGTAGGTTGTGCGGTTACCTACTCTTTTTTTACAGGCACTGAAAGGTAGCCACTGCTACCTGCAATGAAGAACACCAACAGACACACGACAAACAATGAAGCAATGAGGTGCTAGATGCTCAAACTGTTGTAGTAATCTCACTCACGCATCTGTTCCAATTCAGGTTATTTTTAAGTAATTCTTTTATATACTAACCGCAACGTAGTTTTATATCAAAATCAAAAATGAAAATCATAAATGAAAATATACCTATGCAACACCGTGCCTACATTTTTTCGCCAGAACTACCAGGGCTGTACTTATTACAGAAACTCCATTGTGGTTCGGTACAAAATTCATGACATGCTGTTACTGCCAGCATGGTCAAACATTATACGATAGATAAATATACCAAATTATACCAAATTGCCAAGTTATTTAATCGTCGACCTAAATTGCCTAACCTTCCAAGCAACTCGCGACTGAACCAATCCTTAACCAGAAAATTCGGATTTTATTTCCTTTTTGTGAAAATTTGTTTGGAATTTTTGAGGGATTTATTTACTGTATTGAAATTCATTTGTGAAAATTTTATGAAATTATATATATCTTGAGTTCAAGAATATCTACCAGAAAAGCAAAAGGAAAATAAAATCAATCGAGTTCAGGAATATCTACCAGAAAAACAAAAGGAATCATCGATCGAGTTCAAGAATATCTACCAGAAAAGCAAAAGGAAAATAACATACCAATACAAGTCGAACTCGATCGAGAAGCAGCCGGCTTCGAATCAAAGTGACAAAGCAAATAACCGTATATAATTCGCGGCTTCGACAAATTCGAAAGCCCTAATTTTTCGAGCAAAGAAAAGAGGAACGAGAGTATTGCTTCACGGAAAAGAAGAAAAGAGGGCCGGCTTCTATAATTTTTCTTTGGGGTGCCGTAGTTTAAAAATTAGGGTTACCTATTACAACGGGCATTTTAAGCCCGTTGTAAAATTGGCACCTATTACAACGGGCAGTTTTAGCCCGTTGTAAAATTGGCACCTCTATTACAACGGTCATTTTGTGAACATTGTAAAATTGACATCTATTACAACGGGCATAAAAGGACCGTTGTAATAGCATTCTATTACAACGGGCAAACACTGTCCGTTGTAAAAAAGGCGTTATATAAGACATCTATTACAACGGGCCTGAATGGACCGTTGCAGTAGCCTACTATTACAACGGGCAGCAAATGCCCGTTGTAAAAGGGATGTTGTAATAGAGTATTTTTGTTGTAGTGACACTGGAATCGGTAATACATCTAACATAGAACTAGCAGTCTAAATAAAACGGTATTGATGTTTCACTCTAACACGTTGAATGTTTTGGGTGATCTTGTTGAGGCCAATATTGTTGTTAAGGGGAAAAAAACCCCATGATCCTATACTATATGACCCAGTAGTCATGAATTATATGTTTAAGCTCCATCCTTAGAAAGCTATAAGTGGGATTTTTTCAGACGGCGATGGTTATGTGCAGAGGGAAAAGCAAGAAGTGGTCAGTCATAGTTTTGATTATGTTAAGAATAGAAACATATAACAAGAGCATGTAAAAAAAATCGTATTTTGAGATTGCCACTTCAAATAGGTTTGATACTTTGATCGTTAAGTTGCTTGGATGACTCGTATTTTTTTCAAGTTACAGGGGCTGAAAATAACAGGGTTGATAAATTGGTGATAAGGCAAATAAGATAGTTGAATGTGAGAAAGATGTTGGAAACGTGCGCAAGGCTATAAATAATGTTGGAAACGTGTACAAGGTTGTTAATATGCACAATGATGCAGAAAATTATACCAATTCCTCTGCTCTGTGTAATTCATTCTCAGATAATTCGCAAAAACATAAAGTGTTGTTGCACGAATTACATGATCAGATGCAAGTTGAGAAGTATATAGAAAATGCGTGTGTAATGCATGGTGTAAATAAGGAGGATACACATGTACAGGATGAGCATGTTATTTATGATGAAAATGAAGATGTGTAGGCTTTGCAAGGTGATTCAGTTTCCCCTGCTCTGAGTATTTCATTTTCAGATAAGCTGCAAGAGCATAGAGTATTGTTGCACAAATTACAGAACCAGATGCAAGTTGAGAAGTACGAAGAAAATGTGTGTGAAAATCATGATACATATGTTGTTATATGCGATGAGAATGAAGCTACAAAGGCTTTGCATGGTGAGTTAGTAATAATTACAGTGAAGTACATGAACAGGGGATGGAGATTAGTCACATAGTTGTGGAAAAGGACAATACGTACGGTAGATGATATTGTTTTGTTTGATGGGAACAGTGTTCATAACAAGAAAAGCAGGAAATGATGTTGCTTCTTGATAGTGCGAACAAGGCTATGGATGATAGGACTTGTCATATAGGTCGTATTGATGATGCAGATAGTGTTTGTGATGTTGTTTTCGTACCTGGTGATAGTTTGGAAATAGGACTTGCAGGGCAAAGGAAGGATATAAATGGAAAGGTGCAGGAGCCATGTGATATTGCTTTTACATCTGATGAATCTCAAGGATCACAGCCTTATTCACATATTGGGTTTGAGAGTGGGGTAATAGCGGGTTGGGGTATTCAAGAGATAAATACGGTACAGTTGTGCATGTAAAGGAGGTAGATGAGGGGTCTAATATGTACATGCATGATACGGGTGCAGTTTCAATTGGTTGTTTACATGGAGAGGTTAGTTTGAGTATAGCAGACACTAGAGAGGCTGTTTCCATGGCATATAGAGACATTAAATCTAGTTCGAGTGCGTCTAGATCAGCTAGGAGAAGTGATCGACTTCGTAGAGCGGCCACGGGAGTTTTTGATGACTCTAACTCAGGTATGGATTTATTTTTGTGCAGTATTTATTTTTGTGCAGTACGTATACTTTATGTGCGTTGAGTAGTTTATCCACCAGTGACATGTTATATTTAGCTAGGATTTTGGTTATATTTTTGATGATATTAAGATAGATACTGAATATATTAGGAGTAGAGAATTAGAGCGGGTTAGATCATTTAGACCATGAGATACATCAGTTGGAACGTTACGGGTTTACACGATTTAGAAAAATGTAGTAAAATTAGGATATTTTTTAAATATAATAACATTGATATTGTTTTATTACAAGAAATAAAAATAGAACACTCTGATTATAAACTTTATAGGTGTTTAGGGGGACATTACATTAGTCATTGGGTTCATCTATCTGCTAGGGGTTGCCTTGGAGGACTAATGGCAGGTTGGAAAGAAACGGTAAAACTCAGAATTGAATTGCATCCAAACATGCCGGAATTGAATTGCTCAAAATACCAGATTGTAAGTTTATATTTGGCAAAACTCAGCATATACAGTAAAATAAATAATCACAGACACAGAGTAATATAACAATAGTGCAGCGGAAACAAAAGAATAGTGACAAGCACCTTTGTCCAAGTGGTTAATTGATTCGGCTTTGGTGCAGAATGTCATAAGTTCGAAGCTTGCTTTCGAACGTTTATTTGACATGAGATATGTTGTCCCAATGATTTGTTGTATATAAAGTACCAGTTCAAAAAAAAAATAAAAGAATAATAGTTCATGAAGCTACTATATATATAACAGAGTTAAATATTACAACAGAAGTCTCGAATATAATAGTCAAATACAATATCAGAATACATCATTAGAATCAACTGAATATCTGAAATCTGGATAGATAGCTGGATCTCCAGACGAAGCTCCAACTCTAACAATTGAAATTACAAGTGCTCAAAAGATGTTTGGGATAACCATGCTTTAAGGATCCGTTAAACTATCTACTATATAGTAATATACGCTAAATAGATAATGTCTATCAGTAATATAAAGTATCAAAATAGCGTCAAGGAGTTACCATTGTCCCCCTTAACACATTTTATATAAGCGTCATAGACTATACAACACTGTAAACTCCACCGTAAACTAGTGGGATATCAGGGAGTACTCCATAGGCATAACACAAAACAAATCGTAGTAGTCGCGCATAGGGATACAAGTATGACAAGGCACATGAGGCAATACCCAAGGTAGTAAAACTACCGTTTGCCTAATCCGGACTGGTGAGAACGCATCGCCGCAACGATCACAACACCGTAAAACAACACTCCCAATTCAAAGGTGCGCACCAATCAAAACAAGTAATGAGTAGTTTACGAAGAAGTGTGTTCGCTTAGAGGTGGCTAACCTCATTGGCCCAGCATGGCTCCTGTTTTAGTCATTTCCAATTTGACACAAGTGTCAAGGCTATCCGTTATCGTTCTCTTTCTTCAAATCCAGCAACGTCATCATTCCAACCACTTCATTCTGGATCACAGTCCGTGTATAGTTATTAAAGTGGTATTCGGTTTAGAAAGTGAGTATGTCCCTAACCGATAACGGTTTCTTCAATAACTTTCGTAATTATTACACCGATTGGTCATTTAATAAATTTCAAAAACCAAATCAATTTCAATCCCACTTAAAATTTTAAAGCCAACATTTCATTCTTCTTTCGATATCAATTTCTATAATTTGCGTTTCAAAACTTCCAAATTAACCATTTCAAAACTCTATAATTCAACTTCAATTTTTATTTAAAACAATTTAAATATTGATTTAAATTCATATATAGGTTTCATTCCATAATTATTTAAATTAAATTAATTTAACATTTCCTAATAATTTCAATTGAATTTCCAATTCATTAAATCAATTACTTAAGTTTACCTACATTATATCAAAACTTATGAATTGAATTAAATTAAATTCGTCATTTTTTTTTTAAAATTACAAGTCTCATATTAATTTCCATCAATCACATTTTTCTTATTAAAGAAATTCAATTTCACTTATTTACTTATTTAATTTAAACAAATTTCAAAACTTAATTATTAAAGAAACTCAATTTCACTTATTAAAGAATTCAATTTCATTTAATTATTAAATAATTTCAAAACTTAATTTAATAATTTACTTAAATTTAAATAACATTCTTTCGTCAAACACTTTGTTAATCATAATACTTTGGAAATCAAAATATCATAATGCTTTGGAATCATAACACTTCCTACTTAACTGTTTAAATATAAATAATAGTACATAAAATAAAATAGTTTATAAAAAAAATTTATATTAAAATAGTTTATATGAAATAAATTTATAAAGTAACATATATAAATAGTTTAAATGTAATTTAAAAAAAAACTTTATATAATAAAATAGCTTTCTCAAATTTCACAAATCGATTCAAATCAAATCAAATTCCAAATTTTAAATTTAAACAAATCTCAACTCATCAATTTTAATTTTATTTCAGTTTCTCAATTTTCAAATTATATCGATTTCAAAAGCAGATTTTTAACCACAAAATAAACCATTTCAATTTCAATAATTTCAAATATTCCAAATTTCAAAACTAATTCGATAATTTCATATATCAAATTTAATTTACTATTATTTAGTTTTGAGATATTTACTTAATAATTTCAATATCATTTAAATACAACGTTAAAACTTCAAATATCTTAGTATTCCTTTAATTTATTTAAACTTCAAATATTCGTTAAATCACCTTAAACCAAATCAAGTTATAAAAATCATATCCTTTCAAATCTCAAATTCCATAAGTTTCAAATCGATTCCTAATTAAATATATTTCTAAATTAAACACAAATTTAAATCAATTTCAAATCTATCTTCTCAATCTTAATTTATTAAATCATTATAAACTCTATATTAAACTTTAATTTAAATACTTACTTAACCATATTATATTTTAATAAAATCAAACTTTATTATTAAGGTTATTTTCAAGAATTAACTATATATAAAATAACATTTATATAATATCTATAGGCAATGTTTATATAAAGCCATATATTTCCTTCCAAACCATAGAAACCATTTCAAATTATTTATATATAGACCAACGGTGTCTGTATATAATTTTCTATCTTATGGTCAAGTGATATGGATATTTATCATTTCAATTCATGAATATATACGGGTATATATATATATATATATATATATATATATATATATATCATTTCAACCCGTAATCCCAAATTCAATGTCAAATGAAAATCGCTTGGGTTAATTATTTCAACCCATAACAAATTTCTCCTATTCTACAGGTTGTTCGGGTATGTATCATTTCAACCCATAGTGATTCTATACTAACAGGGAACTTGTAAAGTGATAACAGATATAATAATAATATAACATGCATATATAATCAATATAAATAACAGATAATGGTGTCAGATGTCACAGGTGAACAGATACAGGTAATAACATATATATAACAGTGTAAATAACTAACAGCATCATATTTCAATTGTCGTTTCAATTGAAATCAAATTTAATAAATATAAAAACATTAATCGTGAGTGATTGCTCACCTTTCGAGGCTAGAGAGAATAGACGATGAAGTTGAGTTACGAAATCCAAGCACGAATCCAAACAAACATGGTTGGCACGAATTCGACGAACAGATCTGATAACAGGGACAGACGAAATCAAATCAAAACTGGATTGGTGAAGATAATTGGTATACGTGAACTCACACACACATATACTATATAAAATCATTATTTGATTCAAATACATTTTTAAATCGAAACATATATGTATCCCAAGACCATTGTTTTAAATAAGCACATATAATACAACAGACTTATCTATATTTTGAAATAATATATACACATATTTTTGCACACAGGTTGTACATACCCGTTTTTAGCTTATATAATTAATATAAAGCTGTATCTTATAACAATTTTACATACCCATATGAATCTATACAGTATAATTCCATATCAACTTTATATAAGCTATTGTACAATAACACAGCAAATCACTATCTTGTAAAACGTATAAACCTAAACAAACAGTTACTATAAATCTCAAATATATGCAACTCAGCAAATCATCGTAAAACATTTAGCTTATATAAAAATAATAATTCATGTATATAAACATATACACGTAAAATGGTAAAATATGTATATTACTTTGTAAAGTGAAAGGTGACGATCTGTATAGTTTATATATAGATATATATATATATATAATATGAGAAAAAAGACTGCTCATAAGTCATACAAAAAAGCAAAGCCATCGGTCCAACCCATAATATAATAATATGTAATAATACTTCTTTATAAATACACTGTACCATATATTTTCCTTCCATAATATAATATAACGCATATATATACCACACCTTTAAAATATATGCTGTAAGCCTCTATATAACTTATATATATTATAACGTAATATACTTTACTGAGATTTGAGTACACAACTGATCTAATAGACGATACACAATCATTCATTAAAAGTTAACTACCCAAATATAATAAGAATTGAACCATGTAATAAATATTTGATATAATACTATACTTTACATGCTAGTGCATTAGAAAATGAAATTGTCTGGATCTATTATGTGGGGATTTGTCTAAATTGTTTGGTTTATAAAATAAGAGTTTTAAAATCTGAACATGAAGGTCTCCCAAACATAAAAAAATGTAACGTAATAATATAAAAGATACACATAAAGTGTAACAGCTGAAAATAACACACAGATGAGTTATGTTCAACTAAGAAGAAAAATATATATGGTTAATACTGACACCTATTGCTTACATAATAAAGTTTAGGTAAACCAATATATGTAAGATGTACAACTTGTGTATATATATATATACACACACAAAGATGTAATCGCACTAGACGCGGCGCAAGGAAGATGGAGCTGCTCGACTCCGGTGGTTGCACAGGCGGAAGATGGGCGGAGCTATGGTGTGCTCGGCTGAGGCCGTCACTTGAAGGAACGTAACGACCCTGGATTTTTGGCCCCGTTTATTGTAATAAATGTTTATTGTAATTTAAATGAAATGTAAATTGACCATATTAAAATGATTATGATTTGGAAATACTGTCAATTTATTTCTTTAAATTGTATTTTTAAAGGGAAATTGGACTTTGGGAATTCAAAATAAAATCTTTGATAATATTATAATAAAATTTATTTTTATATAATTGAATTAAAATACTTTACTTTGTTTACTTTGTTTATATCTGATAAATATACATATGAATAATAATTACTCTAATTTAAATGAAATACGAGTTTTTCAATTTATAAACTGATGAGATCTCAACCATTTACCAGTTATGCATGTGACTGTAAAGAAAATCTTTAAAATTGTTTTAAAACAAAATCTTTCTTATTGAATTAAAAGGTTCAATATTTTCATATTTGATAATATATGTATGTATATCTAATTGTAGAACTTTAAATAATAATCATATGGGTATCAAAAATGGAAATTTAAAACTTAAGTATAAAACAATATAAATAGTTATAAACATATACATACAAGACAAGTATAAATCATAATTATGAATATAAGCATAACATATAATTATAAAATATAAGATGTAACTAAAGATATAAATATGCAAACATAAGTTATAACTAGAAAGATAAAATACAAGTGTCAAAGATTTGGTACTTTAAATTACTAATAGGATAAGATTTAAAAAATTTAACCATAATAATCATACATGAGCAATACAAATAAAGTAAAACTAATATGCTGACAATGAACTGTAAAACACATTTGTTCAATGCAAGAAGACAAGTGTTTACAGCATATTCAAGTCTATTTTTATCCTCAAAAACAAATAAGGTTTTACAAACAAGGAGATGAGGTCAAGTACGAAATGAAACAAGAACAAACTTTTATATAAAGCAAATATTATAAATAAGTAGCTTCTTATACAAGCTATGCCTGCTTGAAGTACATATCTATACAAGATATCTTTGCCCAGGAGAAAGATATCAACTAATATCAGAAACTAATGTTAACAAATCTGAAGACATGCATTAATTAGCACACAAGTAGTCATTTCAGTTTTACAAATAAATCTTACAGCCGAATTATATTATCATTTCAGTAGATTAAATATAAAACATGTCAAACAAGTAAAAACTGTCCAAATATTACCTGTCCAACCCTTTCTATATAGATATACATCATATTAGTATGTTCATTTATAAACTTAACTAAAACCTAAGAGCAAACCTGAAACAAATAATAAAAGCAAGCAAAACTCAAAATGTAAATTCAATACAAAAACAAAGAAAGATATATACAGGCAGTTTTAAAGCCTCAGGTGTTCAAAATTCGAGTGCATCTTTCTGTTCAAAGGAATCTTCTGTGAATAAACTTAATTTTTAAAGGTTAAGTTAATTAAAACAGTTCAAACATTAAGTATAAATTGTTTATTTATGCTTCAGTTACGTATGAATTTGTATGTTCTGTGTTCTCTGGAACTTGTTACAGGTTGCATTTTGGTTTGAATACTCAAATTACCATCATTTAAATCATTGATTAGCTTCGATTTCTCAACAAACAAGATGATAAGTTTCAATTTAAGATTTTTAGGAAGTTGATTAAACTATCTTTATAAGAATACCACTGAAATGTTGGGATACAGGAAATCATTTGATGATGGATGAAATTTGGTTGTTGTAAAATATTGATTCAAGGTTTTATATTAGATTCATATTACAAAATATGATTTTTAAAACAAAAATAAAGATTTTTAGGTTAATATGCAGAGAGCAGTTTGCGTATAAACTAGGATTGAATTTTTACAAATTTTAGATGTCTGAATCCATTAAAAAGGTTGAAATTTTAATTGGAGCAAGTATAAACATTAGGAATGTCGTAAAAATTATCAGATTAATTTTCTATTGTATGGGATTTAAGTACGAGATCAAACTAGGGCTTACGTTCAGTATTTTTTTCATGCTTGTAACTTAATGTGATCGGCCTTTCCACGAAACCGAGATGCACGGAATTCTGGTGAATAATGGCTCGATGGGTGGTCGATGCTTGACCGAAGCTTGAACGCTTCAAGTGGTGTCTACGGCGGTGGCAAGATGATCCTATTGTTTTGTATTTAGTTCGGTTTTCGGTCGAACTGTTGATTTTTCGAATTCGCAACCTTTCTGGGTGGTTTGAGGTTGGAATTTCATCTTAGCATGATTTGCGACTTGTTTGGATGGATGGCGTTCGCTGGTGGCGTGTCGTGCCGCCGTGCACGTGCACGGTGGCGTTGGAGGTGGGGCGTCGTGTCTGTGAACGGCATGGGTGGTCGCTTTGGGTCGTGCTCGCGTGGTCGTGGGTTTTTCTTCGAGCTTTTTCGTTCAGGTGCGCATGGGTTTCTGATGTTGGTTTATGATATTAATTAGCTTACTGAAGAAAAAAAGATAAACAGAAGAAGTAAGAATAGAGAAGAAGAAGGGATACAGGGAGATGTCAAGGGAAATATGGATGAAGAACCCGAAGCCTTTCTCGAGTTTTACCATTGGAAGTCTCGGGTTTCTTTTATGTTGCAGCAGTGTGTTTTAGGGGCAAGTCAAGTGACATGCTACTTCAAGTTTTAAAACACTGTGAATTAAATAATGTTGGACGGTTTAAGTTAGAAACTTAATACAAGTTTGACTATCTTAGTTAATACTTAACAATATTTTAACACTTAATTATTTCTTAAAACTAAGCAATTACTTCAAGACGAGTGTGAATTTATTAATATTTAAGTTTATAGTTAGCAATATATCGATTTTCAAAAAGTTTTCTTTTAAAAGATTAATTAAGTTGAATGATTAATAATGATTAATTATCTTTAGAAAGTAACTAAGAATGATTAACTTTTGAATTTTTATTCAGAGTCAGATTGCCTAATGATTAAGTGATAAGTAAAAGGGTAATTAACTACCTAAGTTAATTAATAAATGAATTAATAGTTAATTAATCAAGTAAATTAATTATGAATCGATAGTTAATTAATTAAGTAGCCTGATTAAGAATTAATTGTTGATTTATTTAAGTAATTAGCAGATAATAATTGAATAATTAAGTTTTATTAATAAGTAATTAAAGATATTAATTAATGATCAGGGAATAGTTAATTAAGCGATTAAAGTTAAGCCATTTGATTAAGGAAGTAGTTAATTAATAGTATGAAATAAAATGATTACGTAATTAAGACTTAATAATAAATTAAGAAATCATCAATTAGATGATTTGAAATGAACCAGGTAATTAATTGTTAATTAATGATTAAATTAAATAGTGTTAAGTGATTAACTCCCAGGTAATTAATTCTACATTGAATTAATTACAAATGAGAATCTAAGTTGACTGCTTATGGATTGTGTGTAGAATATCCGATTTGTGATATTTATTTGATGATATCCTGTGATACTCTGTGACATGCTGTGCTATACCTATGCTGCTTGTATATGTTTTATCTGTGATAAATGCTATGTTAATTCAATTGTTGAATTGAAATTGTTTTAACTGTTTAAGTTAAGTAGACAACTTGCCCTTAAAATGGCGTTTGGATTTCGATGAGACCGGGATCGGAAGAATCAAATTTGATTCTCCGAAAACCACATCGATCCAATTTAAACGTTAGGTCGTGAATCCTGAAATGAAGATCGAGATGGTGCTTTCAGAATGCAAGGGTTATCATCGTTGACTCTGAGGGTGATTCCAAAACGAGTGTAACGAGATAATGCCTTCGGTTTCGTTCGAACCCGGAACGAACTTGTATGGATTGAATGCTTTCAGCACATCGTCAGGCGGACGATGAGCATTCTACGAATAATGTTCTATAAAGGTAATCGTAGCCTCAAGCCTCATCAACCGGGAATGGTTAAAACAGGGGAGATGCAGCAAGGTTAGGTGGGTCATGCCCAAGCAGGACAAGATATTTCCCCTGTCTAGATGTCCCTTTATATTTCGACTGTGTGGGCGGTTGCTAGCTACAACCGCGGGGTTTATCTTGTTCGGGACTGTTCAGTAAGGAATGGTTCCAGCCTTGTGTTGTAGGGGATCGGGAGTGATCCTCGGTATGGTGATCTAGGCCTCGTACTGTGACGGGCGGTACCCCAGTAGCCCTGCCATTGTTGGAAATCCATTTTCCCTACGAGACCCTACGGTTTTGATTTGTATCACCCACTTTTGTGGCTAATAGCTGGAATTTAATAGATGTAACAATTTCGGCTATTTTCTATTTACTTGAAAACCCTAAACACTATTATAATATCACTGGATTTTCTATGAAATGTTTTGGTTAGCGTAAGGTAAAAACTTACCCGTATTTATTTGTGGGGAGTCTTACGTGATACCTTTGTTTACAAATGTTTTCAAAGTTAAACAACTTTAAACTGTTTACTCATACCAGACCCATGTCTGACCCGGAGTTTATATTTTGTTTTTCATAAACTCTTGGGTACTCAAATTTTTATGAGTAGCCAAGTGATAGATTTTGGACCTTGATTTTATGGAGGAGCTTGGAGCAGGAGATTTCAGACGTATATAGATATATATGTAGTTCTGCTGTGTTAGTTGATGTGTATTGTACCTCTAATGTATGTAGTGATAGATGTAGGTATGATTGTCATGTGTATTGATATTGTATAACTCTGATATATGTAAAAACTATGTAATATTTATGTGATATATATATTTTGTTCCGTTCCGTTGTGAGATTCTGATATTGTTGTTCTTTCTTTCTCTTTCTTTTCTATTTCTATCCCTTTCTTTCTTAACGATGATACGTCTTTCTGGTAGTAGAAGGGCGGGTCGTCACAGTTGGTATCAGAGCATAGGTTGGTGATAACCTTGGCTCTGGTAGGAATTACTCATAAAATAGAGTTTGCAGAACTCTAAAATGAGTTTGAGTGTAATAATAGATATGAGCGCGTATTTGTTAGTGAATATAAAATTGTTTTTATATTGTGTTGATTTATCTGTTGAGTGTTTATGGATTCTGGTCGATGTGTGGGACGCCATTTCATCGATAGGAATTTCTAAACTTTTAAACAAGGTAGGCCGACACAGTATTATTTGTAAAAGTAGGGTAAATGAAATAATTTTACCCAAAATTATATTTTGATATAAAAGAAATATTTTTATGAAATTATTATATATGTTTGGATGATTGGTTGTTAATACTACAATTTAAAATTGGAATGGTTTATAACCAAATAAAATTATCTAAGTAAGGTTTAAATAAAAAGGAATATAATAAAAACTTAACTAAACTAGAATTTAAGTCCCGGAAATTTGAAGGTGTTTAAATAAATTTAAACAAAAGGATTTGGGAATTTGCAATCTTGGGAATGTTTGAAATGTTTTTCCAAAGATTTGAAGGTAATAATGGAGTATTGTTTTGGAAAATATAGTTGAATGGAAATTGTTTTGGAAAGAATTTGTGGAAGTAAGGAAGCAGTGAACTCACTTCAATCGCTGGAAAATAATCCTGACGATGATGGCCACATCATCAGTATTCATTTTCGAGTTTGTAATGTGATGAATTGCTACCAGGTTAGTTGGTCATGATAAATTGTTTGGGCTTGTTGGGTATACAAGTTGTTTTGGAAATTTTCAAAAAAAAAGAGAAAATTTGTTTTGGTGAAAACAAGTGTTTGGAATTTGAAAATTTGATTTGACACCAAGTGGGTAAGTATAGTTATCCTTTCAAAATGGTTTTGGAAATGAAAACCGGGCAATTGAATTCTAGGAATTCTATTTAATAATGTGAAAAGTTTAAATGAATCAACTATTGAGCTTATAAAGTAAAGTTGATATTTATAAGATGAAATTGAGAATTTTAATCCCGGAATTCAAAATTTAACTTAAGTAAATGAAAATAAGAAAACATATTGGAGGTTAACCTGAGATAAGTTAAATGGAATTTAAGTTCAAAAATGAACTTAATTGAATATAAAATTTGAAGGTAAAACGATTGTAATTGTAAGGTGGAAATGTATACCTTAAGATAGTAAGTGTTATATATATGTAATCTGGAATTGTGATTATAAGATGAAATGACCCAAATGAGTAATATAAGCTTTTAAGTAGATAAATAAGTTTTGAACTCAGATATTGAGAAATAAATTTAAAGAATGGTAAGTAGCTAAATTTAACTGAAGTTGAGTTGGAATAAAACTGAATTTAAATGAATTCAGTCGAGTTATAAATAATATTAGATGGAATAAAATTCTTATGAAAATAAGTAAATGTAAACCAAAGTAAGTATTGAATTGGATAAAATAGAATTGGTGTGAATTGTAAACAAATCTAACTCAAGCATAAATTGAATAACCTTATTATAAATAAATTCAGTAATGAATCGTTAATGTAAATTAAAATTTAAGAATGGATAAAAGAATAAACCAATCGATTAAATTAGTAAATAGTTGGGATTTGATTAAAGGAAAATCAAATCAAAGATTTGAATGGGAATTGGTGAAATAGAATAAACCTAAGTTGTTAGGTGGAACAGTTTGAAGAAAATAAATGACTTAAGTAGTTTGTGAGATGGTTATTTAGAATACTGGTTATCGAGTCTAATAAATGATTTGGAATCAAACCTGATTGAAATGAAAGAAATGCAATAAAAGGATTGTGGATAAATTAATTGGAATGGAATCAAGTGTAAATTGAGTTGGAATCAATTTAAGATTTGTTATAAAGCTTAAGTGATTGTTTATTCACAATAATATTGTTGAATTGCATAAGAAAATGGTTGTTTGAAGTAAATGAAATTAGATAAATTTTATGAATTATTAGAAGCGAAATAGGATGATTTTGAATATGAGTTTGTTTTGCTTAAATGGAATATATATAAGCAAGTAAGTTGTAAATCACTTAAACTAAAGAGAATGATTTGGGAATTGGTTGGAAGTAATTGTAATAAGTGTTGGAACTATACATATGTGCTTATGGAAACATGTAATGCTAAACAAAGAAGACTCTGTCAAAACTTTTAAAATTTGAAAACTATAAAAAAAAATGAATGAGCAACAAAACAATTTCAAATTAGAAATTGAAATAAACTAGTGGATGAAATCAGATTTAAAAGAATGATAAAAATCAGCTATAAATGGAAGATGGTAAATGAAATTTAAATATTCAGAGTTAAAGAAAAATTAAATTCACAAGAAATTGGAAATTCAGATTTAAATAAGTAGATATAAGAGGATATAATGGCTATAGTGGTAGAGTAATAATATAAGGGAATATATAATGCTTATATTAAACTTAAGAAATGAATGGTGAAATTCTTAAGTAAATTTGATATTGGGAAAAATTATTCCAAGTGGATAGAAATCAGAATAATGTGAATAAAAGAAATTGATATAGTTGATAATCAATGAATATAACTACGTAGGATGAACGTATATTATTTTATTCGCATAACAATTTGATCCAGATTCGAACACAGAATTTCGAGATAATTATATATCGATCCGAGTTAGGATTTTTCACTCGATTTTCGACGACGAACCATGGATTTGGATTTTGATTGATTCTGGAATTTCTCTATCATAGTTGTGACTATGCAAGGAGAATGACAGTTCCGATCAAGAAACCAGTTCTGAGTCCGCATTAGGAAGTCGGGTGGACGATACTAGTTCGGAAGTGAAATTGTGTGATCGAGCAAGCGATCGAATTTGATATTTGCGTACGAATGGTATATGTACATCGTACGTGCCTGATTTAAATAGATATTGAAATTCTGTAAAGAAGTCAATAAAATTTGGAAAGAGATAATATTGTAGATTTCAAAATTGAATTGCCAGAATGGGTGTTTGGAATTCATTGTGTATTCCATATGTCCCGTCTTGGAAATTGCTCATGATTCATCATTGTTGTTAAACCAGTAATTCAGGAATTTGGAAATCAAATCAAACTTGACAATGGTCAGGAATCCGGTTCGGATTGTTGATCATCGAGAGACAACTCTGGATGATTTTAGGAAAACTATCCAGATTCATGTTCAGATAGTTAGTGTTGGTTGTTAGAATAGACTGTTTAGTTGTGTGTTAATATGTAAATGATATCTATGATTGGCATAACAACTTTTAAATTATCTTTGTTTTGAATTTCGGGGACGAAATTCTTTTAAGGGGGGAGGAATGTAACGACCCTGGATTTTTGGCCCCATTTATTGTAATAAATGTTTAATCTAATTTAAATGAAATGTAAATTGACCATATTAAAATGATTATGATTTGGAAATACTGTCAATTTATTTATTTAAATTGTATTTTTAAAGGGAAAATTGACTTTGGGAATTCAAAATAAAATCTTTTGATAATATTATAATAAAATTTATTTTTATATAATTGAATTAAAATACTTTACTTTGTTTATATCTGATAAATATACATATGAATAATAATTACTCTAATTTAAATGAAATACGAGTTTTTCAATTTATAAACTGATGAGATCTCAACCATTTACCAGTTATGCATGTGACTGTAAAGAAAATCTTTAAAATTGTTTTAAAACAAAATCTTTCTTATTGAATTAAAAGGTTCAATATTTTCATATTTGATAATATATGTATGTATATCTAATTGTAGAACTTTAAATAATAATCATATGGGTATCAAATATGGAAATTTAAAACTTAAGTATAAAACAATATAAATGGTTATAAACATATACATACAAGACAAGTATAAATCATAATTATGAACATAAGCATAACATATAATTATAAAATATAAGATGTAACTAAAGATATAAATATGCAAACATAAGTTATAACTAGAAAGATAAAATACAAGTGTCAAAGATTTGGTACTTCAAATTACTAATAGGATAAGATTTAAAAATTTTAACCATAATAATCATACATGAGCAATACAAATAAAGTAAAACTAATATGCTGACAATGAACTGTAAAACACATTTGTTCAATGCAAGAAGACAAGTGTTTACAGCATATTCAAGTCTATTTTTATCCTCAAAAACAAATCAGGTTTTACAAACAAGGAGATGAGGTCAAGTACGAAATGAAACAAGAACAAACTTTTATATAAAGCAGATATTATAAATAAGTAGCTTCTTATACAAGCTATGCCTACTTGAAGTACATATCTATACAAGATATCTTTGCCCAGGAAAAAGATATCAACTAATATCAGAAACTAATGTTAACAAATTTGAAGACATGCATTAATTAGCACACAATTAGTCATTTCAGTTTTACAAATAAATCTTACAGCCGAATCATATTATCATTTCAGTATATTAAATATAAAACATGTCAAACAAGTAAAAACCGTCCAAATATTACCTGTCCAAGCCTTTCTATATAGATATACATCATATTAGTATGTTCATTTATAAACTTAACTAAAACCTAAGAGCAAACCTGAACCAAATAATAAAAGCAAGCAAAACTCAAAATGTAAATTCAATACAAAAACAAAGAAAGATATATACAGGCAGTTTTAAAGCCTCAGGTGTTCAAAATTCGAGTGCATTTTTCTGTTCAAAGGAATCTTCTGTGAGTAAATTTAATTTTTAAAGGTTAAGTTAATTAAAACAGTTCAAACATTAAGTATAAATTTTTTATTTATGCTTCAGTTACATATGAATTTGTATGTTATGTGTTCTCTGGAACTTGTTACAGGTTGCATTTTGGTTTGAATACTCAAAATACCATCATTTAAATCATTGATTAGCTTCGATTTCTCAACAAACAAGATGATAAGTTTCAATTTAAGATTTTTAGGAAGTTGATTAAACTATCTTTATAAGAATACCACCGAAATGTTGGGATACAGGAAATCATTTGATGATGGATGAAATTTGGTTGTTGTAAAATATTGATTCAAGGTTTTATATTGGATTCATATTACAAAATATGATTTTTAAAACAAAAATAAAGATTTTTAGGTTAATATGCAGAGAGCAGTTTGCGTATAAACTAGGATTGAATTTTTACAAATTTTAGATTTCTGAATCCATTAAAAAGGTTGAAATTTTAATTGGAGCAGGTATAAACATTAGGAATGTCGTAAAAATTATCAGATTAATTTTCTATTGTATGGGATTTAAGTACGAGATCAAACTAGGGCTTACGTTCAGTATTTTTTTCATGCCTGTAACTTAATGCGATCGGCCTTTCCATGAAACCGAGATGCACGGAATTCTGGTGAATAATGGCTCGATGGGTGGTCGATGCTTGACCGAAGCTTGAACGCCTCAAGTGGTGTCTACGGCGGTGGCGAGATGATCCTATTGTTTTGCATTTAGTTCGGTTTTCGGTCGAACTGTTGATTTTTCGAATTCGCAACCTTTCTGGGTGGTTTGAGGTTGGAATTTCATCTTAGCGTGATTTGCGACCTGTTTGGATGGATTACGTTCGCTGGTGGCATGCCGTGCCGCCGTGCACGTGCACGGTGGCGTTGGAGGTGGGGCGTCGTGTCTGTGGACGGCATGGGTGGTCGCTTCGGGTCGTGCTCGCGTGGTCGTGGGTTTTTCTTCGAGCTTTTTCGTTCAGGTGCGCGTGGGTTTCTGATGTTGGTTTATGATATTAATTAGCTTACTGAAAAAAAAAGATAAACAGAAGAAGCAAGAATAGAGAAGAAGAAGGGATATAGGGAGATGTCAAGGGAAATATGGATGAAGAACCCGAAGCCTTTCTCGAGTTTTACCATTGGAAGTCTCGAGTTTCTTTTATGTTGCAGCAGTGTGTTTTAGGGGCAAGTCAAGTGACAGGTTACTTCAAGTTTTAAAACACTGTGTATTAAATAATGTTGGACGGTTTAAGTTAGAAACTTAATACAAGTTTGACTATCTTAGTTAATACTTAACAATATTTTAACACTTAATTATTTCTTAAAACTAAGCAATTACTTCAAGACGAGTGTGAATTTATTAATATTTAAGTTTATAGTTAGCAATATATCGATTTTCAAAAAGTTTTCTTTTAAAAGATTAATTAAGTTGAATGATTAATAATGATTAATTATCTTTAGAATGTAACTAAGAATGATTAACTTTTGAATTTTAATTCATAGTCAGATTGCCTAATGATTAAGTGATAAGTAAAAGGGTAATTAACTACCTAAGTTAATTAATAAATGAACTAATAGTTAATTAATCAAGTAAATTAATTATGAATCGATAGTTAATTAATTAAGTAGCTTGATTAAGAATTAATTGTTGATTTATTTAAGTAATTAGAAGATAATAATTGAATAATTAAGTTTTATTAATAAGTAATTAAAGATATTAATTAATGATCAGGGAATAGTTAATGAAGCGATTAAAGTTAAGCCATTTGATTAAGGAAGTAGTTAATTAATAGTATGAAATAAAATGATTACGTAATTAAGACTTAATGATAAATTAAGAAATCATCAATTAGATGATTTGAAATGAACTAGGTAATTAATTGTTAATTAACGATTAAATTAAATAGATTTAAGTGATTAACTCCCAAGTAATTAATTCTAAATTGAATTAATTACAAATGGGAATCTAAGTTGACTGCTTATGGATTGTGTGTAGAATATCCGATTTGTGATATTTATTTGATGATATCCTGTGATACTCTGTGACATGCTGTGCTATACCTATGCTGCTTGTATATGTTTTATCTGTGATAAATGCTATGTTAATTCAATTGTTGAATTGAAATTGTTTTAACTGTTTAAGTTAAGTAGACAACTTGCCCTTAAAATGGCGTTTGGATTTCGATGAGACCGGGATCGGAAGAATCAAATTTGATTCTCCGAAAACCACATCGATCCAATTTAAACTTAGGTCGTGAATCCTGAAATGAAGATCGAGATGGTGCTTTCAGAATGCAAGGGTCATCGTCGTTGACTCTGAGGGTGATTCCAAAACGAGTGTAACGAGATAATGCCTTCGGTTTCGTTCGAACCCAGAACGAACTTGTATGGATTGAATGCTTTCAGCACATCGTCAGGCGGACGATGAGCATTCTAAGAATAATGTTCTATAAACGTAATCGTAGCCTCAAGCCTCATCAACCGGGAATGGCTAAAACATGGGAGATGCAGCAAGGTTAGGTGGGTCATGCCCAAGCAGGACAAAATATTTCCCCTGTCTTGATGTCCCTTTATATTCTGGCTATGTGGGCGGTTACTAGCTACAACCGCGGGGTTTATCTTGTTCGGGACTGTTCAGTAAGGAATGGTTCCGGCCTTGTGTTGTAGGGGATCGGGAGTGATCCTCGGTACGGTGATCTAGGCCCCGTACTGTGACGGACGGTACCACAGTAGCCCTGCCATTGTTGGAAATCCATTTTCCCTACGAGACCCTACGGTTTTGATTTGTATCACCCACTTTTGTGGCTAGTAGCTGGAATTTAATAGATGTAACAATTTCAGCTATTTCTATTTACTTGAAAACCCTTGACACTATTATAATATCACTGGATTTCCTATGAAATGTTTTGGTTAGCGTAAGGTAAAAACTTACCCGTATTTATTTGTGGGGAGTCTTACGTGATACCTTTGTTTTCAAATGTTTTCAAAGTTAAACAACTTTAAACCGTTTACTCATACCAGACCCATGTCTGACCCGGAGTTTATATTTTGTTTTTCATAAACTCCTGGATACTCAAATTTTTATGAGTAGCCAAGTGATAGGTTTTGGACCTTGATTTTCTGGAGGAGCTTGGAGCAGGAGATTTCAGACGTATATAGCTATATATGTAGTTCCGCTGTGTTAGTTGATGTGTATTGTACCTCTGATGTATGTAGTGATAGATGTAGGTATGATTGTCATGTGTATTGATATTGTATAACTCTGATATATGTAAAAACTATGTAATATTTATGTGATATATTATATTTTGTTCCGTTCCGCTGTGAGATTCTGATATTGTTGTTCTTTCTTTCTCTTTCTTTTCTATTTCTATCCCTTTCTTTCTTAATGTTGATACGTCTTTCTGCGAAGGGAATGGGTGGAAGTGAAGGGAACGAGATCGGCGGAGGTTGGTGCTGCAGTGCAGTCGGAGGCGTGGGTTGCGGCTAGGCTTGCATGCGCGGCCGTAACTGGAGTGAGGGAAATGATGAAGGTGGGTTGCAAATACAAACAGGCCACTGCGAGAAGATGAAGGTGTGTGTGTGTATATATATATATATATATATATATATATTTCTTTTAAACAGGGAAGTGGGGTGTTTGTTTAAAGGGGAAGTGGATGAGTTGATTCAGCAAATACTGGAAAGCATGCTACAAGCAACGTGAACCACCACTTCATAGATTATATCTTATTATAATATATAATGTCAAATGAAAGTGGCCGGGGAAGTGAACAGGCAATAAAACTGAACAACAGATAGCATAACAACCATTGGGAATAGAGAAATTCTAAGCTGAATGATAATAGTCACAGCTGAATTTAC
Organism: Allium cepa; assembly: GCA_030765085.1. NCBI lineage: Eukaryota > Viridiplantae > Streptophyta > Magnoliopsida > Asparagales > Amaryllidaceae > Allium > Allium cepa. Next base: position 133,583,285 of record CM060941.1, on the reverse strand, counting down.
GGAGGAAATAAATGCAAGCAGCTGGAATAATTAAGGGCACTGGCTATAGGGTATACACGGTCACTTGAAGTTTAAAAGTTAAAATTTTGAAACCGATATGGTAAACGTTCCGTAGACTCCGCCGTTTCCTGGACTTCAAAACACAAAATTTAATATACCGCAGAGATCAGCACGACGTGACGTTCAAAATGATATATGGATATTAGTGGTACGATTGAACTATAAAATCGAATTTTCTACTAGCGGAAAATGGAGCAAAAACGTAGAAAAATAAGATCGACGGAGCTAAAAAAGTCCGAATTTGAAAAAACGAAAAATGACGTCTTGCTCAGAAGATGATTTACAATTTTTCTATATAAAAATATTTAGATTTGGAAAACATTTTATTATCATTAAATATTAACTGCCATAAATTGGGATAGAATTACACAATAAAATAAATTTTCATATTTTCAAATGAAAATTTACAGTTTGCTATGTTCAATTAGACGTATTCCAAATATTAAATTTTTATTTCAAAATTTTATTTTTAAAATTTCACAAAAAATCAATTAATCACATTATTAAAACAGTTAAAATTTACTGGTCGTTACACTCTCCCCCACTCAAAACTTTTCATCCTCGGAAAGGAAGGCGGTAGAGAATAGAAACAACCAGAAAAAAATAGACTTGAATTACAAAATAAAACAATTAATTTAAACTATATAGATTCAATTTAATAAATTAATATTTAACAATTTGGTTAAATCCATTTATATTAAATCAATAAGTAGTCATTCAATTTAAATTTGTTAGTTCAACTGTTAATTCTAATCATATAAATTTCAATTTAAATCAATTAATATTGAATAATTGATTTTTTATTCAAGATATTTCATTAAGTTGATTCAATTGTTGATTTATTAATTCCTTCAAAGCAAAATTTTATTTAATTAATCTCATTTATTCATTATCTTATTATCCAATTATCCTCTGTTAATTATTTCTAAAACCATAAACTTGAATAGTCATTTATTACAATAATATTTTATTCAACAAATTTAGTTCTTCTTTATTCTAAATTATTATTAAATGTATTCCACTTAATATATCTTATCACGTATATTAAGTATATTTACATTTATTATAACTACTCAAATTTATCTAAAATTTCTTTTAACATCATTTTATATTATATATTATTCAATTGCATAGTTAACTTCTGAGTAATTTAGGTAAGTTATATTTTAGAATGCAATTGAGTATTATACAAGTAAAATTTCTTTATTAAAAATTTTAAGTTAAATATTTATTCAAAATTTTAGCTTTATTTAAAATCATCCTTTAACATAATTTCAAGGATTAAATTTCCGATTAACTTCAAACCATTTAGAGATAAATATATATACATATATACACAATATATCAAGTCAAATTTATAATCATATACCTACATATATATACATATATATTATAAATCAAATCAAATTCATTTTCCAAAACAAAAGGTAGCAAAGCTACCAATTGGTCTCTCCAATTCGAAACTCGAAAATGAATGTCAATGATGCGGCCGCGATTACCGAAATTATTTTCCAACGACAAAAGAGGAGAGCACTGATTTAATCATTTAAAGTTCTTAGGAAATGATTTCTATTCGAAATTACTTTATATAATATGCATTTTAAAATTTAAATCCAAATTTTGAAATCACCGGAAATTAAATTCTCAAATTCTTTATTTAAATATATTTTAAACTCTAAATCAATTTATAAACCATATTTTATAACTTGCCTCTATTTATATGTTGGAGAAATCAGTAGTTTACAAAACAATAAATGAAAATCAAATATTATCATTTTAACAACTAATTCAGTTAACAATCCAATTTCAGAAAATTATACTTATATATATATAATATAATCATACAAAAATTTATTTCATTAACCAAATTTGAAAACAAATTGTGTCAGTTTGTTCTGTTCGATTGTTTTGGAATTCCTATCGTTAGCGTTGATCAGACGAATCGATCGAAAACCCAAATCATCATCAACAACTCAAACAACACAATATATAAAACATTTTTTTATATTATATTAATTTACAAATACACTTCCTCGCTCGACGATACAAGAATGAATCTCAAAGCAAGGATAGAGATTCAAATTTGATGAATTCAAATCAAAGAGAATTTCGATTCGAAGATAGATTCGAAACAAAGATAAGATGATTAAATAACAAAATAGGAAGATAGATAAGTTTATATAAATCGCAGACAACCTTAACCGGGTGGACCGTGACTTAAAGAATAAGATCGATGCAGAATTCCAAGGAAAATCAACATCGATCTCAAGGGATAGAATTCAGGATAGCAAAGATAGAAACATCGCAAACTGAGGATACAAAATCTCCGGTAAATCGATGTCAATTGTAAAGAAGTTTCACCCTTTTACAAATCATATCGTGGAGCTTTGGGATGCTCCAGAATTCAGAAGAATACGAATAGTGAGGGACAAGAATGAATTTTGGAACCGAGGGAATGTTTCGAAAATTCAAAGGAAATTGAAATTAAAGATGAAAGATTGAAGCACGAACGCCGGTGATTCCATAACTAAATTTACTATATATGCTAAGTTTTGCCTCGAGCCAATGCTCTGATACCAAATGTAACGACCTGATATTTTCAACCATTCACATCCAGACATGCCGGAATTGAATTACTCAATATACCAGATTATAAGTTTATATTTGGCAAAACTCAGCATATACAGTAAAATAAATAATCACAGAATCACAGACACAGAGTAATATAACAATAGTGCAGTGTAAACAAAAGAATAGTAGCTCATGAAGCTACTATATATATAACAGAGTTAAATAAGTTACAGCAGAAGTCTCGAATACAATAGTCAAATACAATATCAGAATACAACACTAGAATCAACTGAATATCTGAAATCTGGATAGATAGCTGGATCTCCAGGCAAAGCTCCAACTCCAAAGGCGGGTCTCGAATACTATTGCACTCAGTCTGACCCGAGCGTAAAGCAAAACACAAAACACTCGAGTAAGGATTAACATTCTTATATCAATAAATCCAACTCAAGTGAAATAACAATTGAAATTACAAGTGACTCAAAAGATGTTTGGGATAACCATCCTTTAAGGATCCGTTAAACTATCTACTATATAGTAATATATGCTAAATAGATAATGCCTATCAGTAATATAAAGTATCAAAATAGCGTCAAGGCGTTACCATTGTCTCCCTCAACACATTTTATATAAGCGTCATAGACTATACAGCACTATAAACTCCACCGCAAACTAGTGGGATAATAGGGAGCACTCCATAGGTATAACACAAAACAAATCGTAGTGGTCACGCATAGGAATACAAGTATGACAAGGCACATGAGGCAATACCCAAGGTAGTGAAACTACTGTTTGCCTGATCCGGACTGGTGAGAATGCATCGCCGCAACGATCGCAACACCGCGAAACAACACTCCCAACTCAAGGGTGCGTACCAATCAAAACAAGTAATGAGTAGTTTACGAAGAAGTGTGTTCGCTTAGAGGTGGCTAACCTCATTGGCCCGGCACGACTCCTGTTTTAGTCATTTCCAATTTGACACAAATGTCAAGGCCATCCGTTATCGTTCTCTTTCTTCAATTCCAGCAACGTCATCATTCCAACCACTTTATTCTGGATCACACTCCGCGTATAGTTATTAAAGTGGTATTCGGTTTAGACATTGATATGTCCCTAACCGATTTCGGTTTCTTTAATAACTTTCGTAATTATCACACCGATTGGTCATTTAATAAATTTCAAAAACCAAATCAATTTCAATCCCCTTAGAATTTTAAAGCCAACATTTCGTTCGTTTTTCAATATCAATTTCTATAATTTACGTTTCAAAACTTCCAAATTAACCATTTCGAAACTCTATAATTCAACTTCAATTTTTATTTAAAAAAATTTAAATATTGATTTAAATTCATATATAGGTTTCATTCCATAATCATTTAAATTAAGTTAATTTAACATTTCAAAATAATTTCAATTGAATTTCCAATTCATTAAATCAATCACTTAAGTTTACCTACTTTATATCAAAACTTATGAATTGAATTAAATTAAATTTGTCAAATTAATTTTTTTAAATTACAAGTCTCATATTAATTTCCATCAATCACATTTTTCTTATTAAAGAAATTCAATTTCACTTATTTACTTATTTAATTTAAACAAATTTCAAAACTTAATTATTAAAGAAACTCAATTTCACTTATTAAAGAATTCAATTTCATTTAATTATTAAATAATTTCAAAACTTAATTTAATAATTTACTTAAATTTAAACAACATTCTTTCGTCAAACACTTTGTTAACTATAATACGTTGGAAATCAAAATTTAGAAATCATAATGTTTTGGAATCATAACACTTCCTACTTAACTGTTTAAATATAAATAGTAGTACATAAAATAAAATAGTTTATAATTTAAAATAGTTTATAAAAAAATTTATATTAAAATAGTTTATATGAAATAAATTTATAAAGTAACATATATAAATAGTTTTAAATGTAATTTTAAAAAACACTTTACATAAAAAATAGCTTTCTCAAATTTCACAAATCGATTCAAATCCGTTCAAATTTCAAATTTCAAATTTCAAATTTAATCAAATCTCAACTCATCAATTTTAATTTTATTTCAGTTTCTCAATAGACCATTTCAAATTATATCGATTTCAAATACAGTTTTTTAACCACAAAATAAACCATTTCAATTTCAATAATTTCAAAGCTTTTGATATTCCAAAATTTCAAAACTAATTCGATAATTTCATATATCAAATTCAATTTACTATTATTTAGTTTTGAGATATTTACTTAATAATTTCAATATCATTTAAATACAACTTTAAAACTTCAAATATCTTAGTATTCCTTCAATTTATTTAAACTTGAAAGATTCATTAAATCACGTTAAACCAAATCAAATTATAAAAATCATATCCTTTCAAATCTCAAATTTCATAAGTTTCAAATCGAATCCTAATTAAATATATTTCTAAATTAAATACAAATTCAAATCAATTTCAAATCTATCTTCTCAATCTTAATTTATTAAATCATTATAAACTCTATATTAAACTTTAATTTAAATACTTACTTAACCATATTATATTTTAATAAAATCAAACTTTATTATTAAGCTTATTTTCAAGAATTAACTATATATAAAATAACATTTATATAATATCTATAGTCAATGTTTATATAAAGCCATATATTTCCATCCAAACCATAGTAACCATTTCATATTATTTATATATAGACCAACGGTGTCTGTATATAATTTTCTATTTTATGGTCAAGTGATACAGATATTTATCATTTCAATCCGCGAATATATACGGGTATATATGTATATATATCATTTCAACCCGTAATCCCAAATTCAATGTCAAATGAAAATCGCTTGGGTTAATCATTTCAACCCATAACAAATTTCTCCTATTCTACAGGTCGTTCGGGTATGTATCATTTCAACTCATAGTGATTCTATACTGACAATGAACATGCAGAGTGATAACAGATATGATAATAATATAACATGCGTATATAATCAATATAAATAACAGACAATGGTGTCAGATGCCATAGGTGAACAGATACAGATAATAACATATATATAACAGTGTAAATAACTAACAGCAGCATATTTCAATTGTCGTTTTAATTTAAATCAAATTTAATAAATATAAGAACATTAATCGTGAGTGATTGCTCACCTTTCGAGGCTAGAGAGAATAGACGATGAAGTTGAGTTACGAAATCCAAGCACGAATCGAAAAAAACAAGGTTGGCACGAATTCGACGAACAGATCTGATAACAGGGACAGACGAAATCAAATCAAAACTGGATTGGTGAAGATAATTGGTATACGTAAACTCACACACACATATACTATATAAAATCATTATTTGATTCAAATACATTTTTAAATCAAAACATATATGTATTCCAAGACCACTGTTTTAAATAAGCACATATAATACAACAAACTTATCTATAATTTGAAATAATATATATACATATTTTTGCACACAGGATGTACATACCTGTTTTTAACTTATATAATTGATATAAAGCCGTGTCTTATAACAATTTTACATACCCATATGAATCTATACAGTATAAATCCATATCAACTTTATATAAGCTATTGTACAATAACACAGCAAATCACTATCTTGTAAAACGTATATACCTAAACAAACAGTTACTATAAATCTCAAATATATGCAACTTAGCAAATCATCATAAAACATTTAGCTTATATATAAAAAATAATTCATGTATATAAACATATACATGTAAAATGGTAAAATATGTATATTACTTTGTAAAGTGAAAGGTGACGACATATATATATATATATATAGGACACACACACACACAAAGTATGAAAAAGAATGACAGCTCATATGCCATACAAAAAAGCAAAGCCATCGGTCCAACCCATAATATAATAATATGTAATAATACTTCTTTGTAAAATACACTGTACCATATATTTTCCTTCCATAATATAATATAACGCATATATATACCACACCTTTAAAATATATGCTGTAAGCCTTTATATAACTTATATATATTATAATGTAATATACTTTACTGAGATTTGAGCACATAATTGATCTAATAGCCATTAACAATCATTCATTAAAAGTTAATTACCCAAATATAATAAAGAATTGAACCATGTAATAAATATTTGATATAATACTATCCTTTACATGCTAGTGCATTAGAAAATGAAATTGTCTGGATCTATTGCATGGAGATTTGTCTAAATTGTTTGATTTATAAAATAAGTGTTTTAAAATCTGAACATAAAGGTCTCCCAAATATAAAAAATGTAACGTAATAATATAAAAGATACACATAAAGTGTAACAGCTGAAAACAACACACAGATGAGTTATGTTCAATTAAGAAAAAAACATATATGGTTAATACTGACACCTATTACTTACATAATAAAGTTTGAGTAAACCAATATATGTAAGATGTATAACTTACATACACACACACACACACACACACACACACACACACACACACACACATATATATATATATATATATATATATATATGTACAAAGATGTAATCGCACTACATGCGGCGCAAGGAAGATGGAGCTGCTCGACTCCGGTGGTTGTACAGGCGGAAGATGGGCAGAGATATGGTGTGCTCGGCCGAGGCTGTCACTTGAAAGAAGGTGGGAGCGAAGGGAACGTGATCGGCGGAGGTTGGTGCTGCAGTGCAGTCGAAGGCATGGGTTGCGACTAGGCTTGCGTGCGCGGCCGTAACTGGAGTGAGGGAAATGATGAAGGTGAGTTGCAAATACAAACATACCACTTTGAGAAGATGAAGGAAAATATATATTCTTTCTTTCTTTCTTTTAAACAGGGAAGTGGGGTGGTTGATTAAAGGGGAAGAGGATGAGTAGATTCAGCAAATACCAGGAAGCATGCTACAGGCAACGTGAACCACCGCTTCATAAATTATATCTTATATAATATATAATTTCGAATGAAAGCAGCTAGGGAGGTGAACAGACAATAAAACTCATCAACAGATAACATAGCAACCATTGGGAATAGAGAAAGTCTAGGCTGAATGGTAATAGTCACAACTGAATTTATGGAGGAAATAAATGCAGACAACTGGAACAATTAAGGGCACTGGCTATAGGGTAATACACGGTCACTTGAAGTATAAAAGTTAAAATTTTGAAACCGATACGGTAAAAGTTCCGTAGACTTTGCCATTTCTCAGACTTCAAAACACAAAATTTAATATACCGCAGAGATCAGCACGATGAGACGATCAAAATGGTATATGGATATTAGTGGCACGACTGAATTATAAAAATTCGAATTTTTTACTAGTGGAAAGAAAATTCAATTAACTGCCATCCGAGTTTGAAAAAACGAAAAATGATGTCTTGCTCAGAAGATGATTTATAATTTTTATGTACAAAAATATTCAGGTTTGAAAAACATTTTATTATCATTGAATATTAACTGCCATAAGTTGAAATAGAATTACACAATAAAATAAACTTTCATATTTTCAGATGAAAATTTATAGTTTGCTATTTTCAATTAGACGTATTCCAAATATTAAATTTTTATTTCAAAATTTTCTTTTTAAAATTTCACAAAAATTCAATTAATCACATTATTAAAACAGTTAAAATTTACGGGTCGTTACAGTGTTAAGCTTTTACAGTCCATCGTTAAATCTCATTTGATACTTCTAATTTTTTTAATCTTGATGATGGTTCTTTTTTAAATGTTACTAATGTTTATGGATTGAACTCTAAAGTAGATCGTAGAGTTCTTTGGACCGAGTGTCTAGAGTTTAGAGCATTTGCTCTATATCCTTGGGTGATTGGTGGGGATTTCAATGTTACTAGATTTTTAGGAGAAAGAACGCTTAGAGAAGGTGATTTTTTCGCTATGGAGGAATTTGACCAATTCATTATCAGTAGAAATTTAATCAAATTACAGTTGAATAATAGACAATACACTTGGTCGAATAAAAGAGATGACTCATCGATGACCCTTTTAGAGAGGTTTTTTTTATTAGTGATGAAATAAAAGATAAATATCCTATTTGTAAAGTGGTTGGGCTTTCGAGTATTTATTTTAACCATTTTCCAATTAATGTAATAATCAGATTAATAGAAGTAAAATATTTAGATTTGAAAAAATATGACTATTAGAGAATAAATTCTCAAAATTAATTGCAAATAAATGGTTATCATTGGGTAAATATAATAATAAATTTTCTGGAAATATAGCTAAAATCTTTATAAGTAAAATTAGAGATTTAAGAATTATTCTAAAAAAATGGAACAAAGATGTTTTTTGTAATATTACAATTAAAAAAGATAAATTACTAAACGAGATTTTAAAGTTCAATAAAGTAGAAGAAGTCAAAAACTTAAAAACTTAAGAAAATATGTGCTTTCAAATTTAAAAGATGAATTACATAAAATTTTAACACAAGAAGAAGTAATGTGGAACAAAGATCTTGAATTTAATGGATAGATAAAAGTGATATGAATACCAAGTTTTTCATAAAGCAGCTAATGGTAGAAAACGTGGTAATACCATTAATTCCATATTAATTAATAATGTTGAGATTTTTGATCAAAATGAATTAAATGAGGCATTTACTAATTATTATAAAGGAATTATTGGAACTAAAAATAAACTCAAGATTAGAGCTGAATGGGACAAATTATATCCAAATAACACAAGAATTGATTTAGATGGTTAGATGTTCCATTCACAAAAGAAAAAATTTCGAGGGCTATAAAAGAAATGCCAAATGATAAAACTAGATGGATTCCTTATATTATTTTATGAAAAGTTTTGGTGTGTTCTAAAATATGACTTAATTAATATGATTAATAAATTTTATAATGATTTATTACAATCGTAAAGATTTAATTTTGCTAATGTAATCTTATTACACAAGAAAGTGGGTGCAAATGAATTAAAAGATTTCAGACATATTTCATTATTAAATTGTTCTTTCAAAATCATTTCTAAGGTTTTTGCTAATAGACTAAACACTAAAATGAATGATTTAAACCGCGTTTATCAAAGGTAGAAATATTACAGATAGAGTACCAGTAGTTTAAGAATTCATTAACTATTGTTGTAAAAATAATATCACTTGTGCACTTTTAAAAATTAACTTTGGAAAAAAATTTGATTCAATTGATTGAGATTTTCTTAACGAGTTATAATTAGCCAGGGGTTTCAGTACTAGATGGGTGGGTTGGATTATGACAATACTTAAAATTAAAAATTCAAGTATTATAATTAATGGTATATTAGAAAATAAAATTCAATCAAAACATGGTCTTAGGCAAGGTGATCCATTATACCCTCTTTTTTCTAATTTATCTATAGACATTTTTGCTAAAATTATCAAATTAGCCACCAAAAATGGGATTTTGTATAATATCGGTAATGAAATTATGAATAGCGACATTTCCATTCTCCAGTTTGCGGATGCGACCATGCTATTTTCTTCTCATTTACCAAGAAATATTATTCACTTAAATTTATATTATATAGTTTTGAATTGCTCTCGGGTCTAAAAATAAATTTTGATAAGAGTTTTCTGTTAGTTTTGAATGATAAAGATAAAATAGAAAATCAAGTCGCTTGTACATTGAATTGTAAAATTATGAAATTTCCCATAGATATCTGGGTTTTTTAGTAAGACCAACTAAACTCAAACATGATGATTGGATATTAATAATAGATAAAATTAACAATAATTAACTAAATGGGATGGTAGATTCAAGGGCATATAGGATGGTCCTTATAAACTCTTTTTTATCTATATTACCCATATATTGAATGTTTATTTGTCGTTTTCTAGAATGGATAATTAATAAAATAGATAAAATTAGTAGAGATTTTATTTAGAGTGGTGATAATTCTAATGATAGTTCAAAATATTTAGTTAATTGGGAAATGGTATGTAATCTAAAGATGAGGGATTATTAGGTGTTATAAATTTACATAATTTTAACACATCCTCATCAGGTAAATGGATTTGGAAATTTGCTGATAATAATGAGAATTTAATTTGGAAAGAAATAATATCAAATCAATGGTATATTGGTATATATAATATACAACGTATTTCTACTAATAACTAAATAACATTTCTCACTTTTGGAAATCTATAATAAAAAACTATAACATTTCTAAATTATGAAGTAATAATGTGGTACATTAGGGAAATATTATCTCTTTTTGACATGATAGTTGGATATCAATAATTCATTTTAGAATAGAGTTTAATGAACTTTATGAAATTTGTAATTTTAAAAATGTGTTGATATCCAAAATATATAGACCAAATTTAATTTTTCCATGAGAATTTAGTTTGAATCGCACGCTAGCGAGTAATACTTTAGAACAGTTTGCATTATTGTGTGCTAAATTAGAGCTTTTAAGATGACCATCCTACATCATCGACACCCAATATACCTGTATAATGCGCTGCAGCAGTGCTCGGCCGATGCGGGGCAATCATTTATAAGTTGTAAAGTAAATAAACAACACATAGCATGTCGTATATCTCAAAGTTTATCGAATAAAATATAATAGTGACACATCTCAGATATAAAACATGCAAGACAGTAAATAATTGAATAAATCATAGCATTAGATTATATGGATCCATATAGTAAACAGCATAAGCAACAAAGTCATACATCAAATAGTAACTCATAAAACTGTCTCTAAATAGAAAGCACTAGCAAACTCCATAGTGTTGTGTAGAGGAATAGTAAATGGGTACATATAATAGTACGAGAGCAGCCTTGTGCTCGCCAACTGTCCAGCTCCACGTGCTCAAATAGACCTGATATCCCTATTCTACTCATTTAAGCGTACCTAGAGTAATAGGAAGCAAAGCATAAAACATCAGGTCAGACAGTAGTCTGGTGTGAGTGGTAGAAATCTCAAATACTGTAATGAAAATAAATTAGGACAAATAGTATAGAAAATCATACTGGACCGGTCACCACATCCATAGAGTTAGCACATATAAAAGATATAGGCTACTCTATGATAATCATCATGGGTATACTATACATCAAAGTACTAAGGGCGTCTAGATATCGGCATCGGTAATATGTACATCGTGTGACGTCCCTAAGGTGATAGAAACAATCAAACAAACATAGCATCCATCGTCCATCCTCACATTCACTTACTCAGCACGTTGGATATATGATACTCATATGACCCCATCGTCAGGTCAAGAAATATCAAACGTCCCAGTTTCTCGGTACTTGAATCCATGCCACTTAGTAGGCCAGGACCTAGACTACCATCTTTGTAGTCCAGGTACAATGGATCTAAACATCATGCAATATAGAGCCATCGTCACCCAAGTGAGCGTCCTCACATACCTTTACTTTACGAGTACACACCGAAACTTACGCATATCAACGATCCCTTTGCACACGTCGTCCATAGTAAACTTCATCTCGAAACTTCTTTCAACTCTCATCTAAAGTCACCGCGGTAGGGAACTACTCCAGACAACCATCGTAAATCGTAGTGTCATCATGCGTCCCGTAACCCGCCTCCAATAGTCCCCTCAATCCGACTCATCGTCGTCTATCTTTCTATTGACGTATAGGTATCCATCATCAAATAACTATAACTTGAGTACATGAACCTTTATTGTCACCCCATATCGATAACACCAATTTTGGAATAAAAATCATGGATCATCACCAACCATTTCTCATGATCCCATACTTCATCCATGTGTTCTTGCCCATCTCCCAAGGCTTCCCTATGGTTGCGCTCCAATTGGACCAAATCCCATGGGTCGGTACCGACCCATAGGACTTGACTAATTTTCAGTGAACTCCCATGGGTTGTCACTGACCCATGGGGTTTAGCCAAATTTATATAATCCGGTTCAACCGACACATAGTTCTTGAAGGTACACTGATCCATCACAAAGAAGCTTCATCGATCCATAGTCCTTTGAGGCCATAACGAACCATAGAGCTTGGGTTCTCACCGATCCATAGTCCTTTGAGGCCATAACGAACCATAGAGCTTGGGTTCTCACCGATCCATGCCCTTAAGCTACCATCGACATATAATTTGGAAACCCATAACTCGATCACGCCAACTCCAAATGACTTAAAACTTGGTGTGCAACCTCATGATGCCTTCCTTATCGTGTTATATCGTTTGCACGCCGATATGGTGAAATTTTATGGGTGATCACTGACTCATAACTCCTACCTATCTAATTCGCCATTCGATCGATGTTTCAACCAAACAAACATTAAGCAAGCATACATACAACATATACAAGTATTAACAATAACCAAACATCCAAGAATATCATTTTAAAGAGATATAACTAAGGTGAAGGTTAAAAACCATAAGAACATATTTAAGGACCTATAAGAACACATTTTCTCAAATCAAGTTCAAATCATCTTAAATTTACATATGGTGTAGTATGGTCTAAAAACATTTTAGTATTTTTAAATAATTTTAAGATGTCATTTAGGGTGTAAAATAGCCTAATTAGTAAGTGAGAGACCTAATTACTCACTTTAATCCAAATCCAAGCCTAAATCTCCAAATAGATAGTAGAAGCACAAATCCTAAGGCCTTCTCAACAACAAATCTCTAATCCTAAGTGAAGATCTTGCTAATCTCCTTTTGATAATGTGATTTGGCTAATTAAAGTGTGTTTTAGGGTTGTTTTTTGGTTAATGGAAGTTAATGGAGTCTCTAACTGTTTTGGGAATAGTGAAATGATGAGGATGAGGTCCCATTAGCCTCCGTATGCTCCAAACCCGAAATGGGTCATGGACCTTAAGGTTATTGACCCTAATTACCCACTTAACCCACTCAAAATAAAAGGAAACTTCAAACAGCCATAACTATCAAACGATAAGTCCATTTTTTATTATGATCACTCTTGGAAAGGGAACCATTTTTCGAATCCAATAAAGTGGTTTTAGACCTTAATTCGGCTCCTATCAAGCCATGCAAGATTTCATAGGGTTAAAATAGTCATAGAAAAATCCAACAAAAATTCTAAGGAAAAGAAATGACTCTAGTAGTCATTTTTGTCATTTCTCAAAATTATAGTATCATACGACCTTATATGAAAATAACATAAATATTCTATGATTCTCGGATACATAGAACACGGGTCATTACATTCTCCCTATCTTTAGGAATTTCTCCCTCAAAATTCCATAATTAAGTTATTAGGGTCATCCTGCATGCCTAACAATCATACAGAATCAGAGGCAACCATCACAAATCAAACATGCACATATAACAACAGGTAAAAAGTGAAAATATCCAAACCTATCCTAGCATGCAGGATATTATGCCATGATATATTTCATGATAAGTGAAAGTAAAAGCGATGAAAATCTCACCAAGTAAAGAGCTCCGAATATGCTATCCTCTTGCTCTCCTCGGTCTTCCAAGTGAAATTGCCTTCACCATCACTCCACCGAACCTTCACTAACCTCACTGTCTTCTTCCTAAGTTGTTTCGTATCATGTCCGATGATATGAATATGCCCACGAGGTCTCGAAACCTTTGGTTCAATCTCGGTATCATCTAATTGATCTGGTGCGATAGTTACGCCTGAATCGTGCATAAATTTCCACAAATGAGAGACACGGAAGACGTTGTGCACTTCTGTCATTCTTTGAGGTAGGTAGACTCTGTAAGAAAGGTTCCTAATCCTGTCTAATATTGAAAAAGGATCAACAAATCTCGGTGCCAACTTCCCTCTACTACTGACCGAATGACATTCAAATGGAGAGATCTTGACGAATACCATCTCGCCGATAGAGAATTCTAGATCTCAACGTCTCTTATCAACATAGCTTTTCTGTTTGTCTTGGGCAGCTTTCATCCGTTGCCGAACAATCTCGATCTTCTCCGATGTTGCTCTAATTATATCTTGTCCAAGTATCAGTTTCTTGTCCGCTTTCACCAACAAGAAGGAGCTATGCACGGTTGGCCATTTAAAACCTTAAATGGAGCCATATCGACGCTAGACAGAAACATGTTTTTGTATGCGTCCAACAAGATGTAAATGATCATCCCACGAGCCTCAAAAGTCCAGTATACAAGTACATAAGAGATCTTCTAAGATACGATTCACTCTCTAAGTTTGGTCGTCATTTGAGGGTGATAAGCTATGCTGAGATGCAACTTTGTCCCTAACGCCTTCTGTAAGATCTTCCAAAATCCATTAGTGAATAATGGGTCTCGATCAGTCATAATGCTCTTTGGCACACTATGGAATCATACTATCCATTTCACATACAGTTCGGCCAGTTTGGCTGCCGTTCTATTCAATTGATGGGTATAAATCTAGAAATCTTGGTCAATCGATCAACTATGACCCAAATGCTATCGTACCTTACTCGAGTCCTCGGTGGTCCATCGGTGAAATTCATCGATACTTGTTCGTACTTCCGTTTGGGAACTTTTAACAGTTGCATCAGACCACTAGGCTTCTTTTGCTCTGCCTTAACAAACTGACAGTTCATGCATTTTAAGATAAATGTCCCAATGTCTTTCTTCATCCCTTTCCAATAGTAGGTCTGTCTTATGTCACAGTATCTCTTATTACCGGCAGGATTAGTCAATCTCGGATGATGGCACTCTCTGCGCACCGAATCACTCAATCCATCGACATCAGGAGCACACAATCTCCCGTCTTTAGGGAGCCAACTGTCTTGGTCGAGTCCGTATTGTCTCATATCCTCAGACTCTACTCTCGCTTCAATCTTAGAAATGGTTTTAACTAATCTAGCATCGCACCTCTGACTACTACCAATCCACTCAATAAGAGTAGGTCTGATAGTCAAGCTGGCCAGCATCTCTGGCTCTAGCTCATATCTCGATCGGAAGTCATAACCAACAATATACTTTAAACGTCCACCTAGGAACATAGCTTCCAGGCTGGCATGTCTCATACTTAAGGCATCAATAACTGCATTACCTTTACTCGGTGTATATGCAATATCAAAATCAAAGAAGCCAGGAACTCTTACCATCGCCGTTGACGAAGGTTAAGATCCTTCTACAAAAAGATGTACTTCAATGATTTATGGTTGATAAACAACTCGAACCTCTCTCCTAAAAGAGAGTGCCTTAAAATCTTCAGTGCAAACACTATCGTTGCTAGCTCTAAATCATGTGTTGGGTATTTCCTCTCATGCGGCTTCAGCTGTTGACTAGAAAATGCAACACCACTGCCTCTTTACATCAATACCAACCTAATTTGGTACCACAAGCATCGGTGTATACCATCATCTTCTCATACCCACTCGGAATAGTCAATACTGGCGCACTCGTCAACTTTTCCCTTCAAACTCACAAATGCATGTTCACATCTCTCATCCCAAGTACAAGTCTGATTATTTTTCGTCAAATGAGTCAACGATGCTGCTACCTTAGAGAAGTCCTGGATGAATCGTCTATAATATCCAGCTGACCCCAGGAAACTCCTCACACCCACAACGTTTTTTGGGTCTAATCCAATTTTGGACTGCCGCAACTTTTGCATGATTAACGACAATGCTCTGCTCAGAAACAACATGACCCATTAATCACATTTCCCTTCTTCAGAAGTGACATTTAGAAAACTTCGCCTTCAGTTGGTGTTTTCTCAAAACCTCTAGCACAACCCTCAAATGTGGCTTGTGGTCTTCCTCTGTCCGTGAGTAGACAAGAGTATCATCAATAAACATATGCACGAATTTGTTTAGTTGATCCTTGAAGACATTGTTTATAAGATCAACAAAGTATGATGTCGCGTTGGTTAGCTCGAACGTCATAACCAGCCACTAATAAAACCCAGATGGCATATGAAACTCTATAATCAGCACACTCTCCTTTGCCATTCTCAGTTGGTGAAATCATATCGCAAGATCCAACTGAGAAAATATTCTGGCACCATGAAGCTGATCAAACAAGTCATCAATACGTGGGAGTGGACACTTGTTCTTCTTCGTTGCTTTATTCAACTGAAGGAAATCAACACATAGTCTAAGAGAATTGTCCGCCTTCGTGGCGAATACTACTAGCACTCTCCACTCTGATATACTCCTATGAATGAACCCTTTTCGCAAAAGGTCATTCACTTGCAACTTAAGCTCTCTCTGCTCTCTAGGTGCCATCCTCCTTAACGATATCACTATCGGTCTGACATCTTTAACTAAATCAATTTAGAACTCGATCTCTCTATATGGTGGAAGTCCGGTCGCCTCCTCGAATATGTCTGGATACTCTCTAGCAATAGTTATCGTCGACAACTCATCGTGCAGGAGATCGAGAGAATATAGAATGCTGACCATAACCTCATCATCCGATAGGCAACCGAACACTACCTTCTGCCCATCGTCCATCCCTATCGTCACTGAAGACCTCTCACAATCCACCACTACTTCGTATCTATGAAGCTAGTCCATCCCCAAAATGATACCAAACCCAACGAAATCCAAAAAACAATAATAATCAAAAGAGCACCCATGACTCGATAAAATCAAACCATGACGAACCATACATAGGCTGGTAGAGCCTCAAACAAGGTTCGTCATTGTGACGATCGGTCAAAATTTTTAGGTCTTAATCCCAAACTATCTACTAAGTCACTAGATATGAAGGTGTGAAGCCTCGATATCATGTAAAACTCATGTAGGAACATCAAAAAATAGAAAGCATGCCTTGAATAACGATGCTTTTCCCTTTCTCTTTCGTCGATGGAGCAATCGACTACGTTGGAATGACATTGATAGCATGTGCTTTCACCACCTACTTCTACCTAGGTCGCTTGGGACAATCCTTCTTGATATGTCCAAGCTTGTTGCAAATGTAACACTTCTTTCCCTCAGCTTTGCAGTCTCTACTTAAACGATCTACCTCTCCACAGTTGTAGCAAGCCGATCCCCGCCTAGCCTTCTTTCTGCCATCTTTGTTTTGAAATTTCTTCCACTTATTGTTCCCTTTCTTCTTGCCTTCCTCGCCCGATTGCAACTTTGGCTCTTCTTTAGGAATGATAGATTGCTGTTTCAGATACAGACTTTTATGCCTTAGGGCCTTTTCGACTATAATCTCAAATGTCTTATCAATATTGACAACAAGTCGCTCTCTTAAGTAGTCGTCTATGCCAATGATACTTATATCATTCTTCTTTAATGGAGTGTCGATTAAGGACATCCCATATTTTGACAGAGTATCAAACTCAGCTACATACTTGGAGACAACAATATCCTCTTGCTTTAGACAAGCGAACTTACAGAACAGAAAAGAACATACCTCTGAGCTGCAAGAATAAATTTATCCTCGAATCTGGCTTTGAATTGGTCCCAAGTGAATTGATCATCGGGAGTGGCAGCCTCACTACATCCTACAAGTTCATGGCTCACCCTTGAAGCTGTCGAGAAGCCAAACGCTTCTTCATAGCATCACCTAGCTCTAAGTCATCAAAAATCCTTTCGCATGTATCTAACCAATTCTACACTTCCATTGCAGACTCCGTTCTTTGGAATGATTTTCCACGAAGACAAGTAAAGTCCTTATTCAGCTTAACGAAGTCAGCTCTGGGTTCATGCACAAGAGCACCGCCCTCAGCAACATTAGGAGTGGCTACTAGCATTTTGCAGCATGTTCCTCATCATGGTATTTAACATGGTCTGCAAATCGGGATTAGCAGCTCCCGAGCCAGCTCCTTGTTCGACTTCAGAGATGGAGTTCCTAGCAGTGTTCTGTGTTTAGCGACTCATCGTTTAATCAGTAATAAGGACGATCAGTCCCTCTACAAGGAATTCTGCTTAAGTAGTACTTGTGTGTGCAGTGTGACTTACATATTATATATACTACTACATAGTTTTAAAAACCAAAATATATAACAAGTACGCGCTCTCATACACACACACTCTCGATTCAATCTAAGGTGAGAACGCCTACCCCATCTCTACTGGATCGCGGTATCCTTTAAGGTAAACAACAAAACCTAAGATTTAATACCAAATGAGATGGTTGATAGTCGCATAGCGTCGATCGACATGGCCAACGGTAATAAAATATAACGTAGAAGCATAGTAATAACAATAACAATATAAATGTAAGAGCAGCGGGAATAAATAGTAAAGTAAAGCAAGAAGCAATCACACCAGAGTTTTTATACTGGTTCAGACCTCCCGTCCTACGTCTAGTCCTGAAGCTTCCCTTTTGTATTTCCTTTAAACAAACTACCTCACTTCGCCCGAAGGAATAGGCTTAATACAAAAATGTCTTTGACAATCTTGTGTTCCAATAAAACAGTTTTTGTCTTATAGTACAAATCTTCCTATGATCTCCTTTGAGTATATGAATATGATTGCTTTGAGTTGTAGGAAGTGATTTAACCAAAAGGTTATAATGGATTGATAGTATGTACTCAGTGTATATGTAAGAGGGTGCTTTGAAATCAAGAGAGTAAAGAATAGATTAAATCAAGTTATGTTAGTTAGATCTACTTCGCAATCAAAGTGTTTATTTATAGAATCAGAAAGATGCAGATGAAAAGTTGTTACTCTTTGAGGAAGCCTCTTCATTTCTAATGGCCGCAACTCTTCATAAAGATGATTTCCTTTAAATTCAAAAAGAAGTGTCTTTTCAAATATGATAGTTTTTACCATGACAAAAGTCTGTGGCATAATGACAAACGTCTGTGACTAGTTTTAATTTTTTACCCAAAACTTGTCACAGATGTCTATAAGTATACCTTAGACGTCTGTGAGGTGAAAAAGCAGTTTTCCAATAGATTTTGATATACATAAAATTGCATGTGATTGTGTATGCATATATACTCAAGGGGACCTTAATAGTATTTTATCTAGGACTCTTTTACAGTAGAATAGCCTTAGTATGGTCAATGAAGCTTGTTTCTCTTTGAGTTTTTAATATCTTCAATAATATCTTCGGTCATGGTGTCTTCTTGTAGTATATACCTACAATCTTGATAAAGTCTATATATGTATATGATTGTATAATTGTTATCATTGAAACATAAGTTGGATGTTCTAACAGAGACGACCGCCATACACCGTCGACACCCAATATGCTTGTATAGTGCGCTGCAGCGATGCTCGGTCGATGTGGGACGATCATCTATAAGTTAAGTAAATAAACAACACAGAACCTATTGTAATCTCACAATGCATCGAATAAAATATAATAGTGAAACATCTCAGATATAAAACAGGCAAGACAATAAATAACTAAATAGATCACAACGTCAAAGTATATAGATCCATAAAGTAAACAACATAAGTAATAGAGTTATACATCAGATAGTAACTCATAAAACTATTTGTAAATAGAAAGCACTAGCAAGCTCCATAGTGTTGTGCAAAAGAATAGTAAATTGGTATATATAATATACAAGAGTATCCTCCTGCCCCCTAACCATCCAGCTCCACCTGCTTGCTAGACCTGATACCCCTAATCTACTCATTTAAGAGTACCCAAATAAGTAGTAAGCAAAGCATAAAACCTCATGTCAAACAACAGTTTGGTGTGCGGTAGAAATCCCAAATACTATAAGGCAATAAACTAGGACAAATGGTATGGAAAATCATACCTGAGCTGCCCCTGCATCCACAAAGTTTGCATATAGAGAAGATATACGCTACTATATGATAATCATCATGGGTGTACTATCCATCAAATTATTAAGGGTGTCTAAATATAACATCAATTAATATCTACATCGTGTGACATCCCTAAGGTGATAGAAAAAATCAAACAAACATAGCATCCATTATCCATCCTCACATCTACTCACTTAGTGCTTTGGATATATGATACTCATATGACTACATCGTTAGGTCAATGACTATCTAACTTCCCGGTTTCTCGATACTCGAATCCACGCCACTTAGTAGGCCAAGACTACCATTGTCATAGTCCAAGGTACAGCGGATCTAAACATCGTGCGATCCAAGGCCATCGTCACTCAAGTGAGCATTCTCACATACCCCTGCTTTACAAGTACACATCAAAACCTTTGAATATCAACGATCCCTTTACACACGTCATCCATAGTAGAGCTCATCTCAGAACTGTTCTTTCAACTCCCGTCAGAAGCCATTACGGTAGGGAATTACTCCAAACAACCATTGTAAGTCATAGAGTGTCATCGTGCATCCCGTACCCCGCCTCTAACAGTCCCCTTAATCCAACTCATCATTGCCTACTTTGCCTCTCGAAGTATAGCTATCCATCATCAAATAACTATAACTCGAGCAGGTGAACTCTAAACGATCTAAAACTCATAATGTAGCTTTATGGGACCTTCTTTGTCACATCATATTGATGGCACCAAGTTTGGAGAAAAACTCATGGATCATCATCGACCATTGCTTACAATCCCACACTTCACTCACGAGTTCTTGCTAATCTCCCAAGGCTCCCCTATGGGTCATGCTCCAATTGGACCAAATCCTATAGGTCAGTACCGGCCCATAGGACTTGATCAATTTTTAGAGAACTCCCATGGGTCATCACCGACCCATAGGACTTAGCCAAATTTATATACTCTGGCTCCACCCACCTATAGTTCTTGAAGGTACACTGATCCATCACAAAGAAGCTTCATCGATCCATAACCGATGATGCCGCAGTCATCACCCAAATTGTTTTCCAAGGATCGAAGTGAGTTCAGTGCTTTCTTATCTCTTTTAAATTCTATTTTAAAATATTTCTAATCAAATACTTTTGAAATAATGCTATTAATATTTCTTCCAAAATCTTTGAATTTTCTTCTTCAAAATCACCAAGATTTGAATTCTTAAATTCCTGTTTTAAATCCTCTTTTATTTGTAACCCATATTTATAAATATATTATATACAATTTCATTTCCTCTTTATTTATAAATCACATTTATAAATCATACTTATATAATTTCACTTCCTATATAATATCATTTCACAAATGTTGATTATTTCAATTATAATCAACACTTTAAAATTCACTTTTATAAATTCACTTTTATAAATTCACTTTCTTATGTAGCTCATTTTATAATAGTTTATCTTTGCTTAGATTATAATAAACTACTTTTGTAACGACCCAGAATTTCAAACACTTCGTATTCAAATATCTGAATTATATATTATTAAATAATGTAACGACCTGCCTTTTCGAGCCATTTTAATCGATGATAAACCACACACATTAGACTCAAAACGAAAAAATTGTTATTGGGGTAAATAAGAAAAGGAAGAGAAAGAAAAAGAAAAAAAAATCGAAATCTCGCAGCGAAATGACAAAATATAATAATCAAATAACAGTTCATGAAGCTGTTTACAAAACATTTGATTATACTTATACAACACAGAATCAAAGTTACATACAACAGAGATAAATAACAATGCAGCGGAATAGTATGATGCAGTGGTAATATAATATAATAATAGTAGTACAAATCTTCGTCTTCATCCTCCAGAAATATAGTCTTCAACCTTGAAATGCTCAGGCTGCGAATTGAAAAGACACAACACTCGAGTCAAAACTAAAAGATCTTATGTAAGTTAAATCAACAGTAAATATGCATGTGACGGCGTCAAAGATGTTTACGGGGTTTGACATCTCCTATCCAGTGTCTAACAAGAGTGTAGTAACTCAAGAGATGTTTGGGATTCACATCTCCTAAGGATCCATTACGCTATCTACTATGTAATACAATATGCTATTATAATATGTCTATAGTAAAGTAAACTATTAGAATAGCGTTAAAGCGTTACCCATATCCCCCTTAACACATTTTATAGTGCCATAGCCTATATAGTACCATAATACCCCCTGATCCGAAGGCTACCAGTACTCCATCAGTACGACACAAAACAAACTCGTAGAAGGCGCGCTAGGGCATGTGAACATGGCACAACTAGGAAATGCTAGAGTAGATATGCCAATTACACTTCCGGACCGGTGGTAACGCATAACAGCTACTATCACCCACCTCGGAACACACTCCCAAATCGAAATCAAGGGTGGCCACCAAATAAATCACAAAGTCAGAATAGTATCAAAGGAATGTGCTCGATCGGAGGAATGACCTCACTTGGCCCGTCGATTGCTCCTGTTTTAGTCACATCTAAGCTGACTCATCGGAGTCAGGGTCACGTCATACCTCATAAAGAATCGTTCGCTAAACCACCCTAATTCATTTTTGGAATCTCCACCATGTACACAGTTGTTAAAGTGGTTTTCGATATTAGCAGAGAATATGACAATATCTGATCCCGGTCTCTTTAACAACCAAACGCTTATTTCACACCAGATGGTTCTTTTACATCGCAAAGGTAAATTTCCAAATTATATCAAAATTTCATATTCTCAAAACCATATCACTTCCGAAATTAGATTCACTTTCAAAATCATATTTTCAATATTAGTTTAAATCCCTCATTTTAAACTTCATACTCAAATCAAATATGTAATTTGAATCCCAATTTAGGTGATAATATCATTTAACCATATTCACTTTAAAATCGAAGATTTAAAATATGAACACATCTACTTTATTTAGTTTGAAATTTAGGAACATAGTTTAGATAGTTATAAATAGTTTTAAATAATTATAAAATAGTTAAACACTCTAAATAATTTGATTATAGATTTAAGATACTGTTAAATTGATTTAATATAGTTAAATGGGTTTAAAATAGATTTAATATAAATAAAATAAATTAATAGCTTTAAAATAAATTAATTAGATTTAAATTAAGTTAAAATGGGTTAATTAGTTTTAAATAAATTAAATGGTTTATAGTAGATTAAAGGATTTAATATAGTTAATATAGGTTAAAAGAGTTTATTAATTTGAAAATCTTAAAAATTCGAAATCTTAAAATAAAATCTTTTAAACAGTTTACATTAAAATATAAATTTGAAGTTAACATCAATTTAAACCATTTATTTCTCTTAAACACATCTGAACCATTTAAATTTCCAAATCAACAAAAACCGATTTCAATCTTTTAGTTCCGACTCTCAAATAATTATTAAATTCTATATTGCTTTCACTCCGTTTAAAATATCAATTTAAATTACTAAAATTTTGATATATTTCAAAGTTATATTTCAACAAATTCTAATATCTCAATTTCGTTACATTCCATTTATACTTTAGAAATTCCATAAAAAAATTTAATTTAATTTCTTTAAACAATTCTTTTGAACCAATTCAAATTTCAACACAAACTTGATTTCAATGATAATTCAGTTTATATAAATCGAATTCTTATATCAAAATATCGTCCAATTAAATTCAAAAATTAAGAATTTTAAAATTATTTAATTTAACCAATCCGATGTCCGTATATAATTCTCTACCCTAGGGTCAAGTGATATGGATATTTATCATTTCAATCCATAATTTAAAATTTACGGTTATATATCATTTCAAACCGCCACCCCGAATTAAATAAATATCCATAAAATCGCTCGAGTCTATCATTTCAACCCATAACGATTTTCCCCTAATCTATAGATCATTATGTTGTGTATCATTTCAACCCATAGTGAACTTGTAGTTTATAACGATATAAAATACAACATCCATTCATCCAATATCAAAAATCAAACATCCATCACAATCAATCAATAAATATCAACAATTAACAGATTTATATATATACAGGAAATTAACTGGTAACTTAAATTCAATAATAAATTAGATGAAAATTTAATTCAAAATAATTTCAAATTAACCGGAACGATGATTTAACTATACCAAACAGCCATAAATAAATTTCTAATCACTCATAAATTAATTTAATAAACATAAGAAATTTTAGAAGTTGTGTGTAGGTCAAAACACCCACCTTTGATTTTAAATTGAATTTAAATCTAATTTAAACCCAAAATTCAAACAGTCCACGATCACTCAAGTTTTACTTATATAATATTCCATTACATTTTCTTATTAAACATTACAAAATTTAACCTTTGGTAAGTTATATCTATATGTTTTAAGAATGCAATTGAAAGTTACACAAGTTTATCTTATTGGTTTTTGATTAACCGAAATGTTCAGTAGTTACATCCCTTTAAATATTTATATCATTTTACTTATAGGTTACAAACTTCAAATTTCTTGTATATTTCATTTATAACTCAGCATGTAATTTCTTATTTTCATTTAGAAGTTTCAATTATTAAATAGTTAAATTCCATTTCATTTCCGATAATTAAAATATCTAATTTATAGGAATTTAAGAACTAAATGCTGGGTTCCATTTCAAATCATTTAAAAATAATAGATATATGTATATACTTACAACTTATATATCCAATTATATTTAAAACAATTTGAAATTTACATTTGTTTATCAAAATAAATCTGCTGTAAAACTACTACAGTGGTCGTCCCACTTTGAAACTCGAAAATGAATGTCGATGATGCGTGCACTCATCACCGAGATTATTTTCCAGTGACTAAGAGCGGAGTACAGTACTTTTTTTCCTTCCAAAATTCTTCTAAGCGTTTCTTGCAAATCATATTGAAATATTTATATCAGAAAATACTTCAAATACTACTAGTATTATATTCCAAAATCAGTTGAAAGAAATTTTCAAAACCCTGGAACATAAGTTCTAAATTTCCAATCTACATTCATTTTATTTACCAATCTTATTTTTATTCAATATTTATAGATTCCACTACCTAACAAACAAATATATTACAACTAAAATACATCATTTATAAAGTTGTTTTTTTATATACAAAAATATATGATCGGTGAAATTATTTCATTCACCCATATTTCAAAACAAATATTATGTCAGTCTGTCCTAATAAGTATTTAGAAATCCCTATCAGTTTCATAGCGTCCTATGTACCAACCAGAATTTATAAATACAAAACGAAATAAATTAACACAGCATAAAACCCTTTTATAACAGTAACAAATACGTTTTCTCATATATATATGCTCAGCGACTCATTCTAGGGTATTACTACCCTATTAAATATGAGTCCGACCCCACAAAGCTAAGGTTATCACTAAACCATAGCTCTAATACCAACTATAATGACCTGCCTTTTGGACGGTTTAAATCAACGATAAACGACACACGTAAGACTCAAACCATGAAAAAAGCAGATTGTTATTGGGGTAAATAAGAAAAAGTAGAGAAAGAAAAAGAAAAAACAAAATAGAATCTCGCAGCGGAATGACAAAATATAATAATCAAATAACAGTTCATGAAGCTATTTACAAAACATTTGATTATACTTATACAACACAGGATCAAAGTTACATACAATAGAGATAAATAACAGTGCAGTGGAATAGTATGATGTAGTGGTAATATAATGTAATAATAGTAGTACAAATCTTCATCTTCATCCTCCAAAAATATAATCTTCAACCCTGAAATGCTCAGGCTGACCCAAGCGAAGTGAAAAGACAAAACACTCGAGTCAGAACTAAAAGTTATGTAAGTTAAATCAATGATAAATATGCAAGTGACGACGTCAGAGATGTTTACGGGGTTTGACATCTCATATCCAGTGTCTAACGTGAGTGCAGTAACTCAAGAGATGTTTGGGATTCACATCTTCTAAGGATCCGTTACACTATCTACTATGTAGTACAATATGCTATTATAATATGTCTATAGTAAAGTAAACTATTAGAATAGCGTTAAAGCGTTACCCATATCCCCCTTAACACATTTTATAGTGCCATAGTCTATACGCTACTATAATACCTCCTGATCGGGAGGCTACCAGAGGATACTCCATGGGTACGACACAAAATAAACTCATAGAAGGCGCGCTAGGGCATGTGAACATGGAACAACTAGGCAATGCCATGGTAGATATACCAATTACACTTCCGGGCCGGTGGTAACGCATAGCAGCTACTATCTCCCACCTCGAAACACGCTCCCAAATCAAAATCAAGGGTGACCACCAATAAATCAGAAAGTCAGAATAGTGTCGAAGGAATGTGCCCGGTCGGAGGAGTGACCTCACTTGGCCCGTTGATTGCTCCTGTTTTAGTCACATGTAAGCTGACTCATGGGAGTCAGGGTCACGTCATACCTCATACAGAATCGTTCGCCAAACCACCCTACTTCATTTATGGAATCTCCACCACATACATAGTTGATAAAGTGGTTTTCGGTATTGGCAGAGAGTATGACAATATCCGATCTCGGTCTCTTTAATAACCAAACGCTTATTTCACACTGGATGATTCTGTTACATCTCAAAGGTCAATTCACAAATTATATCAAAATATCATATTCTCAAAACCATATCACTTTCGAAATTAGATTCACTTTCAAAATTGTATTTTCAATATTAGTTTAAATCCCTCATTTCAAACTTCATACTCAAATAAAATATGTAATTTAAATCCCAATTTAGGTGATAATATAATTTAACCATATTCACTTTAAAATTAAAGATTTAAAATATAAACACATCTACTTTATTTAGTTTGAAATTTAGGAAGATAGTTTGGATAGTTATAAATAGTTTTAAATAGTTATAAAATAGTTAAAATACTCTAAATAATTTGATTATAGATTTATGAAACTGTTAAATTGATTTAATATAGTTAAATAGGTTTAAAATAGATTTAATATAAATAAAATAGATTAAATAGCTTTAAATAGATTAATTAGATTTAAATTAAGTTAAAATGGGTTAATTAGTTTTAAATAAATTAAATGATTTAAAATTGATTAAATGATTTAATATAGTTAATATAGGTTAAAAGAGTTTATTGATTTGAAAATCTTAATAATTAGAAATCTTAAAATAACATCTTTTAAACCATTTACATTAAAATATAAATTTGAAGTTAACATCAATTTAAACCATTTATTTCTCTTCAACACATCTGAATCATTTAAATTTCCAAATCAACAAAACCCGATTTCAATATTTTAATTTCGACTCTCAAATAATTCTTAAATTTCATATTTCTTTCACCCCGTTTGAAATATCAATTTAAATTACTCAGATTTCAACATATTTTAAAGTTACATTTCAAAAAATTCCAATATCTCAATTCCGTCAAATTCCAGTTATACTTCAGAAATTCCATAAAAAAAATTAATTAAATTCCTTTAAATAATTCTTTTGAACCAATTCAAATTTCAACCCAAACTTGATTTCAATGATAATTCAGTTTATATAAATCAAATTCTTATTTCAAAATATCATCTAATTAACTTCAAAAATTAAGAATTTTAAAATCATTTAGTTTAACCAATCCGGTTTCCATATATAATTCTCTACCCTAGGATCAAGTGATACAGATATTTAACATTTCAATCCGTAATTTAAAATTTACGGTTATATATCATTTAAAACCGCAATCTCGAATTAAATAAAATTCCGTAAAACCGCTCGAGTCTATCATTTCAACCCAAAATGATTTTTCTTTAATCTATAGATCATTTCGGGTATGTATCATTTCAACCCATAGTGAACTTGTAGTTTATAACGATATGAAATACAACATCCATTCATCCAATATAAAAAATCAAACATCCATCGCAATCAATCAATAAATATCAACAATTAACTGATTTATATATATACAAAAAATTATCTGGCAATTTAAATTCAGTAATAAATTAAATGATAATTTAATTCAAAATAATTTCAAATTAACTGGAATGATGATTTAATTATACCAAATAGCCATAAATAAATTTCTAATCACATCATAAATTAATTTAACAAACATAGGAAATTTTAGAAGTTGTGAGTGGGTCAGAACACTCCCCTTTGATTTTAAATTGAATTTAACTCCAATTTAGACCCAAAATTCAAACAGTCTCAGAATTTGCCCAAACCAGCGTCAAAATGTCCGGAATTTTGGTACCATCCCAACGGAACAAACCACGTGTGAAACGGATCTCGAATGCAAAAGCTATTAATCATCAGAACATTGTATGTTCAATATATAAATTAAATAAAAAAGAAACGATACACGTCACCCCACCTACCCAGAGAAGAAACCCTAAAGCAAGCTTATTGTACATTGCGTTTGAACCAAGAGCCGCCACGATCACCTCGCTTCCCCCGCTCCTGTTGGCCTTCGCGGCCACTTCCGCCTCAACCAGAGAAAGCTGCCGACCTCCCCCTACTACGCGGCAGCCCACGATCAACCCCAGTTGCCATCATAGAAGAAAACACACAGCCACCGCCGTTCAATTTTAACCCTAATCGAATTTTTGGTGACGATCCAACCGTTATCTTCACGAACGAACAATGCAGATGCAAACCCCACTCAAATCACCACATAATGGTACCACTGAATTGACGATCGGACCAAGTTGATCGCGCCTCGATGAACGACCATGATTTATTCTTCAATTTATGGACAAAAAGTGATTCAAATAAGAAAATGAATTAAAGATCTGAGATGCGCTCGTCGAGGGCTTCAAATCGATATATAATCCGATATAGTTTGAGGAGTTTAATTTTTGGAATTGAATTTGATTTGCAATTGCAATTGGGAATTAGGGTTTGCCTGCTATTGGAAAGAGAGGAACAAATGAAATTGTACGTACATACAAACTGAGTTGAGAAACACTAGGGTTTGTAATAGGTTATTTATAGGCAGATCCAAAATAGAATGGATGGAAAAGATTGATTCAAAAGTTGAACGATGAGTGAACCGAAAAGCCCGTTCTGACTCCGAAACGAAAATGGGTCAATCCATATATCAATATAGATGTTTTCGATAATTTTAAATTCAATAGAATAGGTTTCAAATCCTAATTCAATCGTATGAAGAAGTTTTGATAAAATCAGCTTATTTCAAATTGATTTCAATTAAATTGAT